>CAMXCT020000017.1:0-19354 GCA_947184155.2 Cladocopium goreaui
CTTTGGCGGTGGACTTGCCAGAGCAAAGCCCTTTTAAGCAGAAATCAGGCCGAAAGTGCTTAAAAGGGCTTTGGCGGTGGACTTGCCAGAGCAAAGCCCTTTTTAGCAGAAATCGGGCCGAAACTGCTTAAAAGGGCTTTGGCGGTGGACTTGCCAGAGCAAAGCCCTTTTTAGCAGAAATCAGGCCGAAAGTGCTTAAAAGGGCTTTGGCGGTGGACTTGCCAGAGCAAAGCCCTTTTTAGCAGAAATCAGGCCGAAAGTGCTTAAAAGGGCTTTGGCGGTGGACTTGCCAGAGCAAAGCCCTTTTTAGCAGAAATCGGGCCGAAAGTGCTTAAAAGGGCTTTGGCGGTGGACTTGCCAGAGCAAAGCCCTTTGTAGCAGAAATCAGGCCGAAAGTGCTTAAAAGGGCTTTGGCGGTGGACTTGCCAGAGCAAAGCCCTTTTAAGCAGAAATCAGGCCGAAAGTGCTTAAAAGGGCTTTGGCGGTGGACTTGCCAGAGCAAACCCCTTTAAAGCAGAAATCAGGCCGAAAGTGCTTAAAAGGGCTTTGGCGGTGGACTTGCCAGAGCAAAGCCCTTTTTAGCAGAAATCAGGCCGAAAGTGCTTAAAAGGGCTTTGGCGCTGGACTTGCCAGAGCAAAGCGCAGAAATCAGGCCGAAAGTGCTTAAAAGGGCTTTGGCGGTGGACTTGCCAGAGCAAAGCCCTTTTAAGCAGAAATCAGGCCGAAAGTTTGCCCCCCTGTGTTTTTTTTTTTTTTTTTAAAAGGGCTTTGGCAGTGGACTTGCCAGAGCAAAGCCCTTTTAAGCAGAAATCAGGCCGAAAGTGCTTAAAAGGGCTTTGGCGGTGGACTTGCCAGAGCAAAGCCCTTTTAAGCAGAAATCAGGCCGAAAGTGCTTAAAAGGGGTTTGGCGGTGGACTTGCCAGAGCAAAGCCCTTTTTAGCAGAAATCAGGCCGAAAGTGCTTAAAAGGGCTTTGGCGGTGGACTTGCCAGAGCAAAGCCCTTTTTAGCAGAAATCAGGCCGAGAGTGCTTCAAAGGGCTTTGGCGCTGGACTTGCCAGAGCAAACCCCTTTTAAGCAGAAATCAGGCCGAAAGTGCTTAAAAGGGCTTTGGCGGTGGACTTGCCAGAGCAAAGCCCTTTTAAACAGAAATCAGGCCGAAAGTGCTTAAAAGGGATTTGGCGCAGAACTTGCCAGAGCAAACCCCTTTTAAGCAGAAATCAAGCCGAAAGTGCTTAAAAGGGCTTTGGCGGTGGACTTGCCAGAGCAAACCACTTTTAAGCAGAAATCAGGCCGAAAGTGCTTAAAAGGGATTTGGCGCAGAACAACACGCGCGGAACCCGCGCGAAACGCAGACGCGCATGACGCACGGAACCCGCGCGTACTATTCATACTTCTAGTAGTAGTAGTAGTAGTAGTAGTAGTAGTAGTAGAAATGATACTAATCGTAATATTTGTTAAGTTGCAATTAGTAGAAATAGTAATAATATTCGTCTCAATATATAAATTTCTTGAAGAAATTTGAATGCGACGACGCGCGCGCGGAACCCGCGCAGAACAACACGCGCGGAACCCGCGCGAAACGCAGACGCGCATAACGCGCGGAACCCGCGCGTACTCATACTTCTAGTAGTAGTATAGTAGTAGTAGTAGTAGTAGTAGTAGTAGTAGTAGTAGTAGTAGTTGTTGTTGTTGTTGTTGTTGTAGTTGTAGTTGTAGTAGTAGTAGTAGTAGTAGTAGTTCGGGCTGATTTCTGCTTAAAAATGGCTTTGCTCTGGCAAGTCCACCGCCAAAGCCCTTTTAAGCACTTTCGGCCTGATTTCTGCTTAAAAGGGCTTTGCTCTGGCAAGTCCACCGCCAAAGCCCTTTTAAGCACTTTCGGCCTGATTTCTGCTAAACAGGGCTTTTCTCTGGCAAGTCCACCGCCAAAGCCCTTTGAAGCACTTTCGGCCCGATTTCTGCTAAAAAGGGCTTTGCTCTGGCAAGTCCAGCGCCAAAGCCCTTTTAAGCACTTTCGGCCTGATTTCTGCTTAAAAGGGCTTTGCTCTGGCAAGTCCACCGCCAAAGCCCTTTTAAGCACTTTCGGGCTGATTTCTGCTTAAAAGGGCTTTGCTCTGGCAAGTCCACCGCCAAAGCCCTTTCAAGCACTGTCGGCCTGATTTCTGCTAAAAAGGGCTTTGCTCTGGCAAGTCCACCGCCAAAGCCCTTTTCAGCACTTTCGGCCTGATTTCTGCTTAAAAGGGCTTTGCTCTGGCAAGTCCACCGCCAAAGCCCTTTTAAGCACTTTCAGGCTGATTTCTGCTAAAAAGGGCTTTGCTGTGGCAAGTCCACCGCGAAAGCCCTTTGAAGCACTTTCGGCCTGATTTCTGCTAAAAAGGGCTTTGCTCTGGCAAGTCCACCGCCGAAGCCCTTTTAAGCACTTTCGGCCTGATTTCTGCTAAAAAGGGCTTTGCTCTGGCAAGTCCACCGCCAAAAGCCCTTTTAAGCACTTTCGGCCTGATTTCTGCTTAAAAGGGGCTTTGCTCTGGCAAGTCCACCGCCAAAGCCCTTTTAAGCACTTTCGGCCCGATTTCTGCTAAAAAGGACTTTGCTCTGGCAAGTCCACCGCCAAAGCCCTTTTAAGCACTTTCGGCCTGATTTCTGCTTAAAAGGGCTTTGCTCTGGCAAGTCCACCGCCAAACCCCTTTGAAGCACTTTCGGCCTGATTTCTGCTTAAAAGGGCTTTGCTCTGGCAAGTCCACTGCCAAACCCGGCCGAAGCACTTTCGCCAGGATTTCTGGTTCCCAGATTGGAAATGTCACCGTCCTATCTATGCTTTAAACCGGATTACGGATTAGGTCTCGGATTACGGATTCGACTCTTTGGGGCTTCTGAGACGGATTCCGGGATTACGGATTAAGGTAAGGCTCGCGAGCATTTGGTACAGCTTAGATGGTTGTACCCGGCTGTACCTCCCTTACTGCTGCTACTGTAGCACATCCAGAGAGTGTCAAGAAATTGGGAGGTGGGAGACAGGGAGACGCCCCCAAGACTCAATCTGAAAGATGGCTAGTCAGTTTGATCTATGTCACCAATTTTTCTTGAACTAGCCAGTAGCACATTTTTGTCCACCACCACTACGGGCACTTTAACTTGGTCGGAGATCCATCGTTGTTGAATTGTTATGGTTCAAGACCTACCCAGCTCACAACTTCAAATTGGTATCTCTTCTGCTTGCAAGGTGTTACTGCAAACCGAAGTTGCTTTGCATTTTGCCAAGCGGGCTATGTTGCTCAAGAAGGTGTCTGGTGAGTGGGTCTTTGTGGCCAACCGCCAACTGTGTGTAATCGAAGGGCAAAACTTGCCAAAGCCCATGAATGATATTAGGATGCATTTCTGTAGTTGCAACTTTTCTTTTGAGTCAGGGGTGGTGACCAAGGCTTATGTAAGTGAGGGTTCATTTTCAAGAATTGGACCTTGCTGTGACGGCGGGCTTTTGATGGGCAGCAGAGTGGTTTTTGGTCAGTTGGCACAATCTTCCAAGTGTTGGATGCAAAACCCATTAAGACAGAGGCAGTTCAATCACGAACCGATTCCATTTTCGGACATCACCAGGAATTTCTCATCACAAGGGCTACTCATCACATCATGGCCGCAATTCGGAAAACTGTTCTTTCATTCAAAAATATTCAAAACAATTGAACCCCATTCCAACAAATATAACAAATATGTTTCCATACCGAAACATTAACAAACATCACTTTTTATTCTCTTCCATGCCTTACGACTCTCCATACCATTGCCGCCTCTTGAGAGCAATGCCACAACATTTCCATTGTATACAAATTGTACACCTGTGGCATTTTCGATACAAAATATGCTAAAACATTCCACGGAATTCACTTCAATTCAAAAACATTCCAAGAAAATGCAAAACAAATCAAAACAGTTCAAACACATTCAAAGACATTCAGAAACATCCCCAAAAAAAAAGCATTCAACAAAACAAAAACATTCAAAACAATCATCACAGCACAGAAAATACAATTGGGAAAGCCGTCACAATTCCCATTTAAGATTCTTGAGTTTTAAACACCATTCCAAAATTTGAATGATTTTGAATGCCTCTATCAAGGCTCATGAGTACCCCTTCCCATTCCCTTCCCATCAGGACCCCTTTCCCCTTGCAAGATAATATTATCCTGAAGAGTTTTCAGGCGTTGTGTGATGTTCTATGGGTCCAGCCAGGTGTCGTTGAATGGACGTGCAGTGAGAGCACAAGCACAGCCAATTTGTCCCAGCCAGTCGATGGTTTCGCGCTGCATGGGGAAATTCCAAACTGCGTTGCGCAAGCCTGCAACTTGGATAACTTGGCAGTGACATCAGAGTTCGGATGATTCAGGTATGTGATGTATGTGGCAACATCATTGGTCCCAAAAAATGTCCGTGAATATTTGTAGAATGACCACATGAGCGTGGGCCGGAAATGGCTCGACCCACAGTCATACAGCCAGTTCCTAGTCAAAGTGGTCAAGGCATATACAACTTGCCGACGGGTGAAGGACTCTCTCACGATTGCGAGAATGTTTCCACGGATCAAACTTGTGTGGTCTCATGTGGAGCTGGATGCTGGCCGGTAATTTCATACATTGAAATTGTTGTTCCACTCCCACAACTTGTTCCTACCTTCTTTGTGATGTTTAACCATAAGTATCCATAAGTGACATCATTCGACTACCGAGGGTTCGAACATGTTCGAAACATTTCGAAACACCCAGGATGGTCTGGAAATTCTGAGACATACACTTGTGGCAGTGATCGTGTGCTGACTGGCGCTCCTGTTTCGTGCACGGTCATGGCGACGACGAGCTCCATATCCACGACCACCACAACGACTTTGACTCTCTTCGTTACTGGAGTGATCACCATAGAACCGCGTCAGGAGCCACCCCTGGCGCTGGAATACACGGACTTGCTTCAGACATTTACCACTGATCCAAATGTGACACAGGCTGTTGCCACCGCCCTTGCATCCGTTCTGAATGTCAGCATTGATGCTGTCGAGTTGAACATGACCATTGCAAACATCACCATCGCTTCAGATGCACGCCGTCTACTTGACATGAAAGAGGTGGTACTTGTGGAGTATGCTTGCAGTCGTTCTTTTCCATCCTTGGCTCTTGCCAGCGACTGGGCACCCACAGCCGTGACTCTGGAGGAGGTGAAGGCTGCGATCAACGAGAATTTGGCCGCCAGTTCCAACGTTCGTGCAGACGTCCTGGATTTCGAGCTTCAGCTGACGGGTCTTCCGGCTCCAGGCTCCCAAGAACGGCCAGGTGTACATTGGCTGCTGATCCTCGTGGCGTGCTGCCTTGCCTGTTGCATCCTCCTTGTCGCTGGTCTGTTCTTTGTGAAAGTGTGCCTTCCATCGAAGGCGCAGGCGGCCCAGGCAGCGGTTGAAGGACAAGCTGCAGATGACATCGACCCAGAGGATCCAAATGTTGCTTGTGTGTTTGGATGTGGTTGGTGGTTTCCAAAGGGATCCAAAGGGATCCAAAGGGATCCAAAGGTGGTTGACCTTGGGATGGTGGATTGTGTTCACAGCCCGGCCGGCATATAAATAATATATATATATATTATATATATATATATAATATATTGTTGGGCCTCGCTTAGATTGTTGGATGCAGCAAGTCATACTGTTGTCAAATCGTGCGCTTGCCCAGGTGACTTCGAAACTCATTTTCCAACGGATCGTAGCATTGGTGCTCGGACCTAGGCAGGCAGGAAAAGGCCGTGGAGTTGCCTTGCAGTTAGGTTGTTTTTGCCACCGCTGACCACTTTTTAGTGGCAGCGGAGCCCGGTTAGTGGCGTTAGATCCAGGGGCCATAGTGGAGTGGAGGCGGCGGTGCGGTGTGGCTTTGGTGAAGGGGCCGTGCTGCTTGAGCCTGGTGGAGTCCTAGGGTGCCGGCACCAATCATGGCACGGTCTTACTATGAGGCTTTTGAGGTTTACCAGACTGGTGCGGCTGAGTCTGGCAGGGATGAGGCTTCGAGTGAGTTTTCCCGTGGCTCGGGCGTTTCGTTTCGTGACGAACAGTCTCGTCGCGATTTGGAGAATGAGCGCTGGAGTGACAACTCCGAGGGTCATAGTCGAGGCTATGGATGGAGGCATTCTGGTGGCAGAAATGAAAATTGGACTTGGGGTCCAAGTTCAGGTGGCAGCTGGTCGGGACGAAGTTCCGGACGTTGGGTTTGGGTGGACGAGGCTCCGAGAGACCGTGGAGCTGGGCGCTATGAGAATTGGCGCTGGACGGATGAAGGTTCGTCGGAGGCAAGTAGTTGGGGCTCAGGGCTATCACATGGTCGAGGGCATGGTGTTGGCGGTATTCCGGGTGATCCTGGGGAACTATCTGGAGGGCTGGGTCCACGGGTTCATGAAGGGCATCCTGGGGCTTCATGTCATGGTAAAGTCGATGTAGAGGGTGTTGATCCATGTTCTCCCATGAGTCCGGCGGGTCATGGTTTTGATCGGCACGGCAATCTCCCTTCAGGTGAGCTGAGCGCAGTTGGCGACGCGTCTGGACCAAAGGACGTGGGTGGAGAGATGGCTGGGGAGAGAAAATACAAGGGCAAACCCAGTAGTTCTTACCCACCAATTTTCAGAGCGAAGAAGGGAGAAAGCTATCATGACTGGAAGAGATCAGTTTCCTTTTGGCTAGGAGGTGAAGGTGGTCAAATACCAGTGGAACTGATAGGTCCCAGAATCATGGTGCAGTTGCGTGACCGAGCTTCACAGCTGGTGAAGCACTTGAACAACGAGGACGTGAACTGTCCTGGAGGAATGGCCAGGATTTTTCAGGTGTTGGAGAAGAGTCCGTTGGTGCGTCAGCTGGATAAACATAGAATAGATCAGCATCGAAAGAAACTCATGAACCTCACACGCTACCCCCATGAGTCCTTAGAGTCGTACGTCACTAGGGGATCTATCTATCGCAGTCAGTTGGTCAGCTTGGACAATTCCTTGGAGATGGGCGAGAAGTTTTATGTAGGTCATCTTCTAGATCATGCGAGGCTGAGTCGAAAAGACAGGGTTTTCATCCGCACTCGTGCAGGTGTGGAATCGGAGGAGAACGTGACCAATGCGATGATTGAACTATCTGCTGAGCTGGAGGGTGAGAGTGGCTGTCCTATAGGGCAATCAGAGCCAAACCTCGCGGGTGTCAATGGCGATGAGCACTTGGTTCAGAGAGAATCCTCTTTCAACCACCGCAAGAACAACTACAGAGGGGCTTTGGCTGCAGAGAACCTCGATGCAGTGAGTGAAGGTGGCATGGAAGACACTTTGAGTCTTTGTGGTGAACCTGGTGAGGAAAGTTTTGATGAAGATGCTCCTCCTGAGCTCGTTGAAGCAGAGAAGGAGGCGTTCGCTTTGCAGTTTCGAGCCAAGCAGCGCATGGCCGAGGTGAAGAAGATGCGAAACTTCTACAAGAAGCAGGATCCTGAACAGCGACGGCGTCAGCTGGCTGAGAAGATGAAGAACACGCATTGCCACAATTGTGGCGAACTGGGCCACTGGAGCCGGGAATGCCCCAAGTCCAAGGCTCAGAATGGGCAACAGACCTTGGTGGCGGGGCATTGGAAGAAGTCTCGCACAAAGACGCGGGGCGATGATGGGTTGCAATCTCAAAGGGATGCCAAACCATGTCTGTCGGTGTCAGAGGAGGCCGAATGGGATCTTCTGGCTTCGCTGTGTTCCGTTTCAAACCCAAAGCTTGGCGCCGGTGAGTCATACATGGCGCTGACTGCAGGGTTGCAAACGTGGGACAGAGCAGATAGGGTCTTTGGGGCAGATCATCATGGAGTTTTGTGGTGCATGGATGAGTTAGCTAGTGCAGTTATTCTGGATTTGGGATGCATGCGGTCGGTGTGTGGCGTAAAGTGGGCCAACCAGTTGATTAGGAAATGGAAAGATGAAAAGCGTTGGCTGAGAGTGGAATCAGAAGAAGAGACCTTTCGTTTTGGGAATGGTCAAACACTCAAGAGTCGTTTTAACATCCAGTTTGTGGCCACTTTTGCACAGAAACCGGTTGCTCTGATGTTTTCAGTTGTGGATGGCGAATGCCCGCCTCTCTTATCCAGACCAGCATGCACTCAACTTGGAGCAGTTTTTGATTGCACTTCTCACACTTTGTCATCACGAAGGTTGAAGGTCAAGGCCTATGGCATGAGGCAATCACAAGGTGGGCACTATCTCATGAACATTGAGGAGTTCCATGTCATGCAGCATGTGATCGAGATTCCAGAAGATTATAAGATGCCAGAGTCATGTGAAGCTGTGATTTGGGATGAAGGTTGTCAACAAGATGTTTGTGTCGCAGGGTTTTCAGCTGACTCAAGTGATAGCGACTCGGACGCTCAAGTGGATGGCACTCACCGAGCGCCGTCGTTGCCGGGCATGCGGCGACTTTGGTCATCGGACTCGCGAGTGTCCGGGTCTGACCAGCGGCGATGCAATGGAGGAGGAAGAGATGGATGCATGGAGCCAGATGAGCGAGACCTTCATCGACCAGAGAGCGGCCGAACGAAGTCGTCGCGAGGGTCTGAGGGCCATAGCGGCGATGGATCGCTACGAGGAACGCAGAGAGGAGATACTGCGTGCAGCAACAGCAAAGGCCAAGGCAAAGAGTGCAGCAAGGAGCTTGGCAGTGGATGCGATGAGCAGCTCAGCGGCATGGGAAGTGGGATCACAGGAGGAGATCACCCAATACTTCGACATGGCGAGCGGAGAGTTCCTGCCCACCCCGCAGGAGCTCGAGATGCTGAAGAAAAAGAGAGAGAAGAAAGTGGAGCAAGCAGCCAAATCCCAGGCCAAGCGTGGCGAGAAGGCAGCACTCACGGGGGAACAAGCAAATTATCCCAGTCTCTCGCATTGCTGGAGCCAAGAGGTGGCTCTGAATCTGGCAGCCAGTGTGAAGGCGAGGATGTCCACGTTTTTGTGGAAGAAGATGCTGTGGCAGTTGAGGGTGAAGAAGGCGGTGGAAAGAACCTATCCAGGAGCGACCTGGAAGAGGAATCGCCGCTGGCTGGCTATCCTCATGGGCAAAGAAGTGGCAGCCCTTTGGGGACATATGGGGGCCATGCGGAAGCAGATGTGGACTCCCAAAGCTTGGGAGCTGATGTGACTGATGAGGAGATGGAGACGGTGAAGGAAAAGATCGGAAGACCCCGCCGAGGGCTGACACAACAAATGAAGAAGGCCGTGCTCTGCGCCCTGGCTGTTTTGGCCTTGGTTCAGGGTGTGGGAAAGTGGGAGACCAAATATACGGTGCTCGAGGTCTTTGCAGGAAAGGCCACAATCACTTCAGTAGCCCTCACCCGAGAAGGTTGGAAAGCATATGAGCCCGTAGACATTTTGTTGGGCGGGACGAGTCATGACTTGGCGAATAAGAAGAACAGAGAGGCTCTCTTAGAAGCAGTGAGGAGATGGGAGCCAGATTTGGTGGTCATGACACCACCGTGTGGGCCCTGGAGTTTGTGGCAAAACCAGGCTGCGGACATGGAAGCCCTTGCCGAGAAAAGAAGATTGCAGCTCCCGTTTTGGAAGTTGGTGGCGGACATTTGGGAGGAGCAGACTAAACAGGGGCGTTTGGCCATGACCGAGCAGCCAGAGACTTCTGAAGCGCTGAACCTCAGTTACATGCTCAACAGAAAGGAGGTCCACCGAGTGATTGTGGATCAATGTCAATTCGGATTGAAGGATCCAGTGTCTCACTTGTTTTATCGCAAGGCCACGGCCTTGGATGTCAATAACAAAATGTGGGCAGATCAGTTGGCTCAGGTGAAGAGGTGCAATCATGCCCCCAGCCAGCATGAGCAGGTCAAAGGCACGGTGAAGTATGAAGGGCAGTGGCACAAGAGGTCAGAGTTGGCCGGGAGATGGCCAGCAGCATTAGCAAGTCATGTCCTAAGCACAGCGGAGAAGGTCCTTTCGGGCACTTTGAGCCCACAGCCCGAGAGAATCAAGTTGCATGAGCCATGCGGTGGAGATCAGTGGTTTGTTCATGCGGTTGAGGAGGTGGTCACTCCTGAAGAGGCTTTGAGGAATCAGTTGAAGGAGATAGGCGGTGAAAGGTATGACTTTGTCACATTTGAGGGACAAGCTCGAGCATTGCCGAGGAGGATAAGATCCATGTTAGCACATCTACATGTCACCATGGGGCATTTGTCGAATGAACGGCTGGCACGGATGCTGAGCCTTGCTGGAGGAAGTAGACAAATTCTGCTGGGTGTTCACAACATGAGATGTCAGGTTTGTGCGATGGTCAAGCCTCCCTCTTCCAAACCACAGGTGTCCTACAATAAACCTTCCAACTTCAATCAGCGGATTTCTGGTGATTGCTTTCATGTGTGGGATATCAAGAACTTGCGGTACACGATTTGCCACTTCATTGACGAACTCACAGATTACCAGGTGGGGGATATCACCTTTGACCCCATTTCGGAATGGACTGCGCGGGTGTTGCGCGACAAATGGTATGGTGTTTTTGGAACACCAGATGTCCTGGTGACTGATGGGGGCAAGGAATTTTGTGGTGCCTTAGCCCGACTCAATGACATGTGTGGTGTTCAACATGAAGTTGTGCCAGATCAAGCAAAGTGGCGGATGGGCCATGCGGAGCGTCACGGCGCTTTGGTGAAGATCATCATGATGAAGATCATCACGGCTCTTCGCATTGAGACCATGGAAGAGATGAAATGGACATTGACCTATGCGTTGGCGGCCAAGAATCGTATGTGCAATGCCGGCGGCATGAGCCCACTGCAGGCAGTGACTGGGCGGAACTCGCCGTTGCCGGCATCCCTCATGGCTCAGCTTTACAGTGGCAAGATGAAATTCAGATTGAATCAAGAGTTGACGAGAGATGAAGCTCTGAGGAGAGCCGAGAGGATCAGGGCGGCAGCGGTGGAAGCATGTCACTGGGTGGATGCACACGAAGGGCTCAGAAAGGCACTCAATGCACGATCAAGGCCACCGAAGTTTGAGGGCCTCAAGGAAGGGACATGCGTGTATGTGTATGAACCACCCACTTCACGCAAGGGCTTGGCCAGGAGGATGCAAGATGATGTGTCGTGGAATGGGCCAGGGGTGATAGTGTGTGTGGAGAAGGATCAGAACATACCGCACAGGGTGTGGGTGAGGATAAGGTCGAAGGTAAAGGCGTATCCGCTGGAGAAGATACGTTTGGCCACTGCAGATGAGATGGTAAGTGCGGAGTTCATCGTGGGTGCCCTGAGAGAAGTTGAAGGTGAACTGGAGGAGGGAAGGCTCAAGGTGGTGGAGCAGGAGCGGGTAAAGGACACCCGAAGGGAGCAAAGGATGAAGCAGTTGAAGGACGGCAGAAAGTCACCAGCGGCAGCCCCAACCACCCCAGCACAGGCCAAAGCATTGGCCTCACCCAGTACACCAGCAGCGGCGGCCCCCAAGACACCAGCGCAGACCAAGGCATTGGTCTCCCCCAGCACCCCGGCAGCGGCAGCCCCCAAGACACCGGTGCAGACTAAGGTACAGCCCCCCGTGATGAAGCAGGTTCCAACAGCTCATGGTGGAAGAACTGAGGAGCCCCCACCATCCCCGGACGAGCTGGAGATGACACTCATGGAACTTGCGAGGCATAGGTCGGCAGTGGAGGAGCCCCGGCCTAAAGCAAAGAAGCAAACACCCTCTGCAGCAATTGCACCCGGCCGGAAGACTGAGGAGCCCCGGCCGGGGCGAGGAGCCCCACATACAGCACAAGCTCAAGCATCTGCCTCAGCAGCAGCACCCAGCCAACCGCACGAAGTGGCGGTCCCCCCGTCCCTGACATCCTCAGAGGATGATGAAGCAGCTCGCCAAAGATGGGAAGCCAGGCGAGAGATGCAGCACGATGTTCCCCAAGCTTTGAGAAGGGACAAGAAGGGTGCGTTGGAGGAGGAGGAGGAGGTGGAACCACATCTCTTGCCCTTTGTGAAGAAACAGAAACTTTTTCAAGATATGCAGGGCAAGAAGGGTGAAGCCAGCACTATGGCCCAGGCAGAGCTGAGAAGTGAACTTGAAGACATGTGGCGGAAGTTGAAAGTCACACGAAAGCGAATGCGTTGGGCAGAAAAGGAGATTGGTAGGAGAAAGGCGTCAAAGGCAAAACACTCTATCTTCCATGTGGCATGGGACATAGACACGTTCCAGCAGAAAGAAAGTCGTTTGAAGGAAATGCAACAGCTGCTTCAGGAAGCAGAAGTCTTCGGAGCACAGTGGAGGAATGGCAATGGTGCATGGGAAGAAGAGATTTTGAGACAAAAGAAGGAACGAATAGAAGCAGAACAACAGATGTCAGTCGAGATTTCACAAGTAATCACAGGCAAACAGAGACTGGAATATCAATGGAACAAGCTTGATGCAGCATGGCAAGCAGCATACCAACAACCTCTTCTCAAGGCAGTCCGAGTCTATTTTGAACATGAGGCATTAGAAGGTGTGAAGGAGGATGCCATGATAGACCCACGCAAGATTCTCAATTCAAGATTTGTGCTGACAAACAAAGGTGAGGAGAATTTGGAAGGAGCAGAGTTGAAGGCAAGGTGGATTCTGGGTGGACACAAGGACCCAGAGCTAGGGAACCATCCGACTTTGGCACCAACTTCATCCTTGCTAGGGCACAATCTTTTGAATTTTGTAGCAGTACAGATGGGCTGGACTGTTTACTACGAAGATGTTTCAGCTGCTTTCTTGCAAGGCAAACCTTTGCCACGTGAAAGAGAAGTGTATGTTCGGCTTCCTGGTGGATATCCTGAGTATGTCAAGGATGAGATTAGGAAGCTTCTTGGTGCAGGATTCCGAGTTGATCTTTTGCGTTTGTTGAAAGGAGGTTTTGGTTTGGCAGAAAGTCCTCGTTTGTGGTACCTTGAGTATAAGGCCACGTTGAAAGAACTGGGGCTGTGGGAGCTCAAATTGGTTCCAGGCATGTTTCGGGCTTTTCATCCCAATGGCGAGTTGAGAGCGGTGGTATGCATTCATGTGGATGACACCAGATATGCTGGAGATAGTACCGCTCAAGAACTTTGGGATGAGTTGCACAAGCGTCTGAAGTTTGGAGCTCTGCGGAAAGCCACCGATGGTTGGCAGAAATTCTGCGGCAGGTGGGAGCGTCAAGATCCCGAAACATTTGAGTTCTACTACTCCATGAATGAGTATGTCAAGAAAAACCCCGAAATCTCCAAGGGCACTATTGAATTTAACGGGAAGGTCCTCACTGAATCTATCAAGAAGGAGATTGGTTCTTTGCTTGGTCAAATTAGTTGGGCAGGTCGGCAAGGGCGTCCAGATCTGATGTACGGTGTCTCTCATTGTCAGCAGTTGGCAGGTTTGGGCGACCCAGAAGCGATTGTCTGGCTGAAGCGACTTCTTCAGAGAGCTCGACAGAGCATGGAGATAAAAATCAGTCAGCTGGGCTGTGGCTTGGATGAGGTCATCGTCGTGTCAGCAAGTGATGCAGCCTTTGCTGCCCAACCGAGACAAGGCAGCCAAGGCGGAGTGACTTGCCTGATTGGGCATCCTAAAATTCTGCAGCAGAAGGCACCGACAGTCATTTTAGAGACTCAAAGCGTTCGCATCAACCGTGTGGTGAGATGCAGTATGAGTGCGGAACTATCTATGGCAGCCACAGCCTTTGAGCACGGCGATTTCACTAGGGCAGTGATGGCAGAACTGTTAGATCACCAGTTCAGTTTGCAGGACTGGAAATGGTTTTCTAGCAAGTGGAAACATTACCTGGTGATCGATGCCAAGACAGGATATGATGTGCTCAACAATGAAGGAGTAACTGCTGATCGAAAGATCATGATAGATGCTGCAGTTTTGAGAGAAGCAATGACTGAACTTAGCTGTGAGAATTATGTGAGGTGGATGCCTGGAAAAGAAATGATCAGCGATGGTTTGACGAAATGGAACGGAAACGGAGTGCTTGAGAAAGTGATGAAAACCGGAGAATGGTCTTTGGTTGACACGCCAGAAGCTCAAGAATTACGAGAAGCGGCAGCAATGAGAAAGCGTGTTTATGAGGCCAAGAAGAAACAGTCACCTGAGCAATGAACTCCAAAGGGGGCTGGTGTCAAATCGTGCACTTGCCCAGGTGACTTCGAAACTCATTTTCCAACGGATCGTAGCATTGGTGCTCGGACCTAGGCAGGCAGGAAAAGGCTGTGGAGTTGCCTTGCAGTTAGGTTGTTTTTGCCACCGCTGACCACTTTTTAGTATAATATATTGTTGGGCCTCGCTTAGATTGTTGGATGCAGCAAGTCATACTGTTGGTTGGTGAAAGTTAATGAAGTTTATCTGATTTTATCCTGATCGTGGATGATGGATCAAGGGATCATCATGGCTTCGTTCAGTGCAGCGCGCAGTGGATGTGCCACTGCTCAAAGCAGGAAACGGTAGAGGATGACATTGGACAGGGGTATGATAAGTAGGATTCACATGGATTAAAGGTGATATGTGGTGGCACAAAGTTGCACATTGCTAAAGATACTGTAGATGAATGGATCGATAATTAGATAGATAGATCAATGGATGAACGGACGCATGAATTCATGCAGGGATGTATGGAGGTATGAATCGATCGATAGATAATGACAACAATCAACAAAAATGCTAGATAGATCTAGATAGTGTATCATAGCATACTAGGATATACAATAATATACAGTACATATTAATAAATATGCAGCCGGAAGCGGCTCTGTACCCAGCTATGTGCAGTTTGCACCTCTCAAATGCAAATCTCCAAATTGTTATTTTTAATAGAAAATATGAGGAAAATGTTGATTAAGCAGTGGATGGAGTGTTTCTCTTCAATTAGACAAACCCATAGTCTCGGTTTTACTTTGTTTTTGATGTTTTTTGCTTGTTTACATATGTGAGATTCTCTATGCAGTATCTCTTCGCCTTTTTGTGTTGTTCTGCTGGAGTTCCTTCCAAAAATCGAAAGTGGCTCTGAACATGTAAGCAAATGTGAGCACAAAAGGCAAGTGTTCAGAGCCATTCCGATCTCGTTTAGATCTGCTTGTTGAACAAGGCTTAACACGCTCTATCTCGCGGACATTTGAATGAAACATTTTGGACCATACCAATGCACAGGCCAATAGGATGTGCCAATTCATTTCAACAGTGTCTTGTTGCACATACCCAAACTGGCACATCTCTTCCCAGCTCCCTAATTCAAGTTTTATGGAAAAGGTGGCGCATCTCTCGTTCAAATTCAAAAACACATGCTCCGCGTTCTCACAGGCACCATCTACACATCTCAAACAAATAGTCCTCTCTTTGCTTTCAATAGTGCTGATGTTTCCAGGGAGAGCTTGCAAAAGGGCTTCCAGGAGCAAAAGCGCTGCACAGACACGCAAATATGAGTTTGCGAAATTTTATGGACGGCTCTGCACTTCCAATACGGTTTGCATGTAAAATCGCATGAGAGATTTGACCGTATCGGCGTTTGCTCTCACGTTTGCACGTCTTCAGTTTTTGCTCCAGTATCCTGACATATCCTGACATTTTCTTTTACTTTACCGTCGATTCTTCTTTCTATGCAACATCTTCATGTCATTCACGCATTTGTTATCACTTGTTCCTTTTTTTTAGGTGTTTCTCTGCGACCAGACCGTGAGTAAAAGTAACATGTTTATAACAGTATGATCCACAACTAAATGGGATAATTAGCCAAATATGGATTACATTGGATTACTATAGTTGTGGGATGATAACCCAAAGATAACCATTAATCCAGATGGCTCCACTTGCGAAAAGACGTTGCGAGGTTTTGGAGGATGAAGCACATGAGAAAGCCGAGACCCAGGGCAACGCAGTCGAGGTGTCTGGGTTGATGAATTACCATGAATTACCCGCCATCAAATATGGTGGGCCGCTGGGAAATCCCCGAACTAAATGGAGGTGTATAACTGGGAAAACCATCAACAAATGTGGGAGCATATGGGAGCATGAACTAATTTGCGATGTTCTTAAATGATCTTAAATGTCCAGATTTTCTCCCTGAGGTGCAGGCCCTGAAGGCTGCATCCGTTCCAGACGAAGACCTTGAATTGGAAGCCATGTTGCAAGAGGTTGGCGTTGAGTTTTACGAGTTGTCTCCTGAGGATGGGCTCCGGAGAGGGCACAGAAAAGGGACGGGGACCGGGGAGCAAAACATCTGATGAGATGTACCTTTGCCGAAGGATAGCTTTCTGGTTGAGATTTTTCGATGAGTTGGACACCAGCAACCAGCTCCACCAGTTCGTAGTTTGTTCTTGGTGATTTAGGCTTATGTCAACTTATGTCATATCATCTCCTCAGGATCTGTTGGTTGTATCGTAATGATTTATGGCCTCCCCAAGACTGTTGGTTGCAGGAGATGAACGGCGGAGAGGCGCCTTCCAGTCCAGCAGAGTTGGCTGAGTTGGATGGCCTGCGGTTCCTTCCTTAAGTGAGAGCCGTGGAGAATTCTCCCTTGTCGTCGATTGGTCATTTTTGGGACAAATCCCATGGCCTTCATATATATATATATATACATACACATAGATAATAGATCAAACAGGTCCTGGTCAACCAAGGGCTTGCAAAACATTTTTGAACAGACTGTCCTGGTGCCCTGAGGCATTGTCAGTTACAAGCACATTGTGATGTTTACTATGATAGTTATGATTGCTAGCATTATTATGACAGTTGCTAGTGTTACCATGATTGTCATTATGAATAGTATGTACTATGGTACTATATTGATCATTATTGATCTATATTGTGTAAGTGCTATATGTTTTCCAGCCATATACTGACTTGTTGGTTTCTTGATGAATGCCTCCGGACGTTTTCCCCTGGGGACCAGTGCACAGAGTAAATCTTAGGTCCTGCAATGTATGGGGCCGCGCCCAAGGCGTCACGTAGAAATGCACGAAGCTCTACGAGAGACAAAAGATGACAAAAGCTGTTAAACAGCAGTGGTTGGCTGTTAGACACTGGATATGACATGATATTTCATTATTATATGTCATTATAGTTCATGATATTTCATGATATGTGGCTTATAACTGCTTATAATTGATGATGAGCATTCGATTATATTTGATTGATGATATTTGATGATTCTTGATTCTTGATGATATTTGATTGTATTTGATGATATTTGATTATATCCGATGATACTTGATGATATTTGCTGATTGATTATATTTGATTGCATTTGATATGTGATAATATGTGTTTCTAACTTATGATATTTAATGATACAGTATTTGATGAGATCTCATGATATTTCAATACATGTCATAATATGTCGAGATATTTTGGGATATTTCATGGTTCAGGCAAATGACAAAGTTGTATTTTTTTTCCTAAATTGACGAATTGTGTTGCGGGAGAGCAAATCTGGAAAGTCGTCTCTTTTCTCCTTTCCGCGAGCTGAATGCAGGATTTTGCAGCATCCATGTTTTTTTGATTGAATTTATTACAAATGCAGCGTTTACATGCGGAACTGAGCATCTCACGGAGTTACCTAGATGTTTTCAATGGTGCATTTAGTTGGGCATATATTTTATGTGAGTCATTGATCAAAGCAAGTTTAGAAGTCTATACTCCCGTGTTGCAGAGTCTCGACAGAATTGAAATCAACAGTCACTGCAAAGGGCTGAGAAGGTTTCATTTTTGAAACTTCTGCTCCCGGCTTGCCCGGCTACTACTTGTATTTAAGCCCATCCTCGGGTTCCAAGATTGCAGGGCTCCAAGGTTCCAGGATTACATGGTTCTAAGATTCCAAGGTTGCATTTCTCTTGGCACCACTCCCCACCCAAGAGATTGAAACCCAACAGGATAGTTGTTGGGAAAATCCTGCATTTACATTGGGAACTACATCTCTAATTTCCTGATGTGCAAATACTTCTGACATCTTCTGACCATTAAAATGCAACCTAAATACAACATTATCCGGGTATGTTGCCTAAATTTGGTTCCAGAAAACGCTCAAGATTTATGGCGTTCAAAGGAAGGGCGGAACAAAAACAAGGGACGGCTAAGGGATGCCATGACGGTCCTCTTCCCCTCTTCCTGTATTTCATCATAATTTATATCATGATATATTTCATAATATATGTCATTATATATATATAGATTTCAATATATTTCCCAATATGTTATGATACTTCATGATATTTGATGACATTTTATTTATGATCATATTAGATCGCATTAGATATGTGGTTGATGTTGGTGCCGAGTTCGCAAGAAGCCTGCGCTCCAGCCTTAGTCAACTTGACCTAAAAAATCCTTGGAAGTAGATCTAGAGGGAATTGGTTTTACAATAAAATATAAATATGAGTAATTAATCATTAAAATAGACATATTTATAAATCTATATTTACTATAAAATATTGGTTTTAACCATTTAAATATTGGTAATAGTAATTTAGTTTTGCTTCACCTTGGCTTTTCTGAGGTTTCACCAAATCTTTATAATCGATAGGGGACGACCCTGCCTATACCAATATTTTATTTGATCTTATTTGCGATATCTCAGGAAATATTGAAAATAATATAACTAATAGGGGACGAATCTAATTTATACAGGATATTTTGTCCGTTATTTGTAGAAATATAGATTTATAAATATATTATCCTGGCAAGAGGCCCTAAACAATGTGCGGAAAAGGATTATATAGATGGTAGCGTGAAAGGAACATTAAATATATATATATATATGTTACAAGAAATTTGTGGACATATTGACATCGAACCTATGAAAAACGCAAGAAAATAGTGTTTGGGGATTGGAATATTGAGAGCAATAGGTTAGGTGACTTAGGTGCAGTAAAGCATTGTTTTCCAAACGCAGCACAGCAGAGTTGGCATGGAGCGCGTGTGTGCAGCTCAGCAGTTTTCGTGCAGCAACCGGAATGAAGATCTGTCACAGTGCTAGCTGCAACCAGGAGCCACAGAAGGCAAGGGGATTCATGCACGCAACCACAGCATGCAATAATGTTGTCACACCAGAAGGTATCGTAAGAACCCTTTAGTATGGACACATTGTTTGGGGAATCGTGCCCCACAAGTTAGCCGCGCATTTTGTGTGAATCTGCGCACTCGAAATACACATGGACATGTCACAAGAGCCATTTTATGCGAGAATTTAGGAAAAATGATGCACCCCAAACTTACGACACATGGAATGTTTTTCTCATGTACGGCATTATTTTTTTTTAAAAAAAATTGTAATATATTTATAATAAATATTAATAAATTTAATTAAAATTAATATTAATTTAAAGATAAATATAAATAATATATATATATATAATTATATAT
>CAMXCT020000017.1:21221-46221 GCA_947184155.2 Cladocopium goreaui
AATAAATAATAATAGATCATAAATATTTCAATACAAATCTAAAATTATAATTTTATAATTTAATTAATTTTTAAATTCTTTATATTAAAATATATCAATAATTGTTAATATAAATAAAATTTAAATAAAATAAAATAATACCCACATAAAATAAACATTATTTAATAATAAATTAATATTATTAATAATAATATCGAATATAATCTAATTAATATAATAAAATATAAAAATAAAATTAAAATTAAATAAAATAGGAATTAAATAAATAATATAATAAATAATATTATTAAAATTAATATTTAAAATTTAAATCAAATATCTAAACAAAAAAAAATATTAAAGAGAAAAACAAAAAAAAAGGAACAAGAAATAAAAATCATAAAAAATAAATAGGAAAAAAAAAGAATTTGCCTCCCCCCAACGAGCCCCTGAACGAGCCCCTGAACGACCCCCTGAACTATCTTTGATTAATAATTTTCCAAATACAGGACCGAATCATTGACCACAAAGAAATAATACAAATTTAAAGAAATATAAATTCCCTACGCCAAGGCATCCTTTCTTCATCCCAAAACATCAAGCAAACAAAGATGAACCTCCCTCCCCACCGAATTTCGGGATTTCGGCTTCACCAGTCAACCACACCCCCCACACCCCCAAACTAGTCCTAACTCTCACGTCATTCGCAACAAGCAACTCCAGCCCACCGGCTGGCTTTCATAATCTTTCAGAAGATTTGTGTAACAAATATAGGGTTCATCATTGAAGAATAATGTGGACATGATGATTTTGCACATGCCACGCCGCTGCGGAAAAAGATAACTGCAGCACAAGTTACCACCATGACCCAATATATCTCTATATGACTATATGTTATATGTCTATGTTGGCCAATTTCATATTGGAGGTAGTAAAAGACAAAAACTGAGAAGTGGGGTTATGGTAGCCCCAAACCTCGGCGGGACCGCGGGATATGCTGCAAAAAATGATGTTCCTTGAAACTTCGCCACCATTTCAGAAGCGATATCTTGTCTTCATTGATCTTCTTCTATTTCGAATATTTCTCAAGATTCAAGACTTCAAGACGTCAAGTCAGCAAATATTCTTTGCTGCTCAATTCTGCATGGATATTTGTTGGCTCCTCCCCTTCGGGGAGAGTCATCAAAGTTTCCAGGACTTCCTCACAAGTTCCACAAAGAGTTCATCATCTTCCACTGCCAAAGAAACCTCAGAGTCTCAGAAATGAACATTGGATGAGTCAAAAATTGCTCTGGCAATTTCTTGTCAAATTGTCAAATATAAAATTGTTGCATGTCGGTGCGCACCAAGAATTTTTAACTACCGGCGATGGGGCCCATGAGGCCCACGCATCTTCGTAGTATTGCTTGAAGGCGTCCCACGTAATGCGGCCTTCAGGATGATCCTTAGGGATAAGCCCTGTTGGAACAGCCTGTTGGAACACCCGGCTGGACTGATAGGTGTTGACTCAACGTGAAACCCAGGTTGACTCATCCCGTTGATATGGTACACTGTTGATTCATGTTTGATTCACATAAATGACGTGTATATTATATGTGTACTGTGTATATATATATATATATTATTTCTGTACCATGTTGAATTCTTGTACATATGATTGTTCTATTAGTTATATCATAGCAACTTACATTCTATTATTTTACATTATGTTGTATTCTATCAAATTGTATGACTATATATACACTCTTGATCACTGTTGTACTGTGTTGTATTATATAACAGCCTCTTAATTTATGTGTACTATATTATATCCCGTGTTATGCTATATGAAGTTATGTTGTATGTTTTACTTTGTTGTATCATCTGATATTATGTTATATGATCTCATATGAGCCGCGGCAGATATTGGTACATAGCGCAATTGACGGGGAGTTCCTACCTCGTTCTCCACTCCCGTAACACTTTTTGGGGTCTGACTTCGTTTTCCAACACCGCAGTGGTTTAAATAAATGCTTGACATGCGATGCCTACCTCGTTCTCGGGGTGTTCCTACCTCGTTTTACAGCCTAATTATATATAATTATGATGTTTTCGACAAATCGGGGTACGCCCAAATACTACTCGTAATTTTAACCAAATAAAAGCCACCACTCATATGATCTTACATGATGTTAGATGATGTTATATCATATCATATCATATTTTATTGTATTGTATTATATTACATGATATTGTCTTTTATTGCATAATTACATTGTCCATGTTATACTATAATTATATATAATTATTACGTTATCTAAAGTACTATATCATATCGTAATTATATTATATAACTTATATCAAGTTCATGTTATGTTATCTTGTACCAGAGTGTAATTTTAGATCAGATCATTAAACATATTTATTCTACAAATACTCATATATTGGGGTTTCCTTAAAATCCATGTCAACCGTGGGTTTCAATATGTTTCAATACTAAGTCATGGCCCAATGACTTGGATGATTTGAGGTACCCCGACTTTAAGAAACCCCCGCATATACGGGTATATATGTGTGTATATATATATATATATTTATACGTATATACGTATATGTAGATGATTGTAGATGTATATGTCACCAAACCAGCTAAAGTTCTTGTTCATTACAATTCATATTAAAATTCATTAAAGGGTATCTTTCAGATTCTTCTGAACCTCGATCTCATTTCGATGTATTTTTGCAGCAATTCCAACACGTCTGCGTCGAAGGCTCCAACTCCCATTGCCGCAAGAACTCCTCGCGAGCCTCGTCCAATGACATGGAACCATCCTGAGCCTGGCACGTGCCAACGGTGGAGAAATTGAGGATTTAACAGGATTTCACCATCAAAAATCATCTAAACATATCAACACCATTCATGGACAATAGGATTATAATGGATTATATATGATTTCAATCTGAGAACAATATGATCATGTGATTTCATTCATCTCCGAAAGCGCGGAAAAAAAAAGATGTCGTTCGCACGCGCCTTTGGGAAAGCTTCTGCTCGAAACAAGCGCCTGAAGCTCTTCCAAATGGTTTCTCATTAAAAAAATAAACATCTGGTTAATATATAGGATTTATATAACCATAGTAAGCTTAGTAAACATTAGTAAACCATAATACCACGTCACTCTTATTATCTCAAAAAACATCAAAAGTCGACCAGATTTTCGATGC
This sequence comes from Cladocopium goreaui, assembly GCA_947184155.2. Classification (NCBI taxonomy): domain Eukaryota; class Dinophyceae; order Suessiales; family Symbiodiniaceae; genus Cladocopium; species Cladocopium goreaui. The sequence continues at coordinate 24,405 of CAMXCT020000017.1, forward strand.
CAGGCAGCTGAAGATGCGTGATGTCCACCATAGCTGCAATGGCACTGTCCTGTCGTGGACAGCGGCGGATCGGATGCCGAGATATGCCGAGTCACAGTGAGGACGTCCTCGAGCTTCTTCCAAGCATCTTTCACTGCTTCTAATCTGAAGTTCGACATGCTTGCACCCATCCTCAGGCTAGTGACTCCAAAGAATTCGTCTAAAGCACTGAATTATGACAAAGGCCCACCAAAATATCACAAAACTAGGATAAATATGGATAAATCAGGTGTCAATATGAGAGGCACATAGAAGCCACACGCCAAGGCCACTCCTTTCCCAAGGCCACCAAGGCCACCAATGTCACCGAGGCCGCCACAAGCGCAAAAAGCGATGGTAGTTGATCAGGTCGCGACCTGCGAATCAGCAGGAGTTGAAGGGTGACTCACGTTTTGACCTTCAATAATTCATCAGAATTTCACAAGAAATAGTATGAAATGGCACTGAAATAGCAATAAAACATGAATCGAAACTATGATTCAACTTGATGTGATCTCTGAGTGACTCGCCCTCCTCTGTCAACTGTCCAGTCTCATCACATCCAAAGAGCCTAAGTTTGTCACTCTGGAGTTCTAGGCATGACATGCTACACACCAAAAATGGGTTTGTCTGAAGATAGGGCGCCCAAAAATCTCAGGGTTTATCCTCATGTTTGCTATGAAAATTGCTGGGGTATCTCACATCTCTCTCCATTTTCAGACAGACCCATATCAGGAAAGCTGCGCCAAACTTCAGTTCCTGGCGTTTGCAACTGATTTGCTTCCTCCCTGGTGAGACGGATACAGACCTGAGGACATCCCCAGGCAGACCCAGGAGCCCAGCGATTGGGAACTGAGGTGAGAGCCCAAGACAAAAGGCCATGAAAAATGTGGCTGCCTCAAAGGTACCCGGAAGTTCCCGGAGGGTTCGTCCCAGGGTGCCTTGATGATCCACCATAATCAACCATGATGACGCATGGAAGTAAGTTCCCCACGGATCACCCCCGTGCCCTGGCGTTCCAAGCGATCCCATGAGTGTTTCGGTTGTGATGTTTGTTGTGAATCTGCCTGCTCGTCAGCGGCCGCACACATACGACGAAGCCTGCAACCGCCATCATCAGTGGCTAGTACTAATAGTACTGAAATGTACTGAAGGATTTGTGGGATGCGAAGTCTTACTGTCAGAATGTCAGGATGCCTTCTGATCATGTGCATGTCTCTATGGCGCAGAATGGGGTAGATTCGCCTCAGTCAGTGGCAAACAGTCTGCAAAGATCTGCCGCTTCTGCCACTGTGACCACTGTGACCACTGCGACCCAGCGACGTGAGGACAGCGTAGCGATTTTCTCCTGCCCCATTGGCCTTGCATGTTGGCATGGCAAGTCCCAAATGGTCACCGACAACCAATGGTCCAGATATGTCCAGATCAGAGTTTTGGATCCTTGGGCAATGACATCCAGATGTGCTAGTTGAGCCTCGGCACGATACCTGGGTGTCAACTGTCAATCTGAGCATTGGTAAATGGTCAGAGAACAGTACTGGGCCAAGGGCAATGGGTCCTTCAACATGGCAACCTCACAGGCTCTGCCACATCTGGCAGTCCACACAAACTGTATAAAGAATCCTTTAAAATGGACAATTGGTTGTGTAAGCTGAGACCTTTGCAGGGTCAACCTTGTAGACTGAACCTCCAGAAGCTCGCTGGCACACTCAAGACATCCTTGAAAATGCATGAAATCATTCAGAAGCATCCTGTTCTGTTCAAAAGGGCTGCTGAAAAAGCTGCCTCCATTCGTGATCTCCAGCCCATTCTTTTCCTGTCCAATTTGCGAAGCCCATGGCAGTCGAGGCACAGCACAACGTTGCAGAACATCCGTGCCTTGGCGGCAACAATCACCTGATCGGACCAGCGGTCGTCCACAAATGCCCTGGGCCACGGTATCACCGCAACTGAAGGAAAAACTGGGACTGGCTATGGGTCAAAATTAAAGACCTGGGGGACTGCAGATTTTAGATGATTTTAGATGATTTTAGATGATTTTAGATGATTTTAGATGATTTTAGATGATTTTAGATGATTTTAGTCCGTTTTTGGTATTAAATAACATGTATTAACCATCCAATGATTGGGGTACCCAATATTGACCCATGCCGGGCCCATACCTATATGAAACTGATGAAAGAGGGCACAAGGACCCAGACCACTCGAAGCTTCTACCTCTGTCCGCTTGACCTCAAAAGAAAAGCGCTCATCGCATTCCAGGGAGCATTGATCGCGGGTCAATTCCATGAAATTCCACTGATCGCAAATCAAACCAAGCTACCTCCAGGTATGTGACCCTTGGCCGCGAAGACTTTGTACCTTCCATGAAATCCATCGTCGCTCTTCACTGACTTTTTTGGAGCACACTGCATATTCTGCTGTCTGAGGCACTCATTGCCATAGCTTGTCATCACAACCACTGTATTGGACCTTGAGTGTTGGAAAGAGGAATCACTTGAAAAATAATTTGATACTGGCATATATTGGCTGCTGAATTAGTCCTCAGCAGATGTAGCACAACCGAGCACAACTCCATCAACAGGAGGCCGGCGAACTCGTGTCCAAGTTCCCAGCTGCAACTCAAAACCAGTCGCTACACTTTCCTGGTTCGGGACAGCCCCATGGCAGCTTTCCAACGGAAAAAATCCCCGAGTCCAGCCGAAAATTGCCAGCTGCCATTGCCTTTTTCCGCTGTGCAGTCTTGCAACAGTGCTAGAGCTAAGATGTCGAGAAGTCCGTTGCTGCCAAAGCAGCTTCAAAGCAGCCCATCGACGCATCGCCGCATCATCTACTCATCGGGAACCATGTTTCTGGTCTTTTTCTACACAGGTACCATTCTTCCAAGTGCACTCACCGTGGCACCACTGCTCACCTGAGAGATTTGCCCAAAGGCAGTGACAAACAAGCTGCTTCGCGCTCGCATTTTTTTTAACTGTGAAAGCTTCAGGTGTCCCAAAATGGTGAGCCTCAACTCAAAACATCTCAAAAGCAAAAAAGCACCCCAGAAATCCCCAGAACTTGGTTCAACCGGAGTGGCCACTGTTTTTGGGCTTCACAATTTTGAGACCGAAAAAAAGGGCACCACAACTGGGCCAGCGGACCATTGCCCTGCGGACATTTCGAGCAGTCTGGGGCCGTATGGGCACCACAACTCACCTAACTAAGGCAACGTGGGGGCCAAATCCACGCCAGCCAACGGACCATCCAATGGACTAGTAATGACCAGTATGTATATATATATATTGTATATATATATATTGTATATATATATTGTATATAATATATATATATATACATATATATATATGTACAATATATTATAATAGTAATGACCTTAATATTACACATTATCCAATATTATATAGTATACCATTAATATGACATGTATACAATATCAGACAATATCATACAACTGTGTATCACACAGTTTGCAAGCAAACAAAGGCCGTCAAGTGAGGTGGATATCTAAACCATACACGGACGCTGCTGCATCGTGGCCCAATTTTTTGATGAAAGGCTGAGATGCAGCCAGGGAACAGATCGGGCGTTGGATTTCAGAACACAAGCATCTTGATGCCTAGCTGACCAGCTTCCGATCTGGTCAACCCCCGAGGCTTGGGTGATGATGATTGGCTCCTTTAAAACTCCCATAGAATCCCAGAATTTGCATCAGTTTGCTCAAATCAATAGACTGAAACCAACCAGGGGTCAACATTCATCAATTGGGTGTGCCTAAAAATGGTACCCTAAATCAGGTGGTTTGTCATCATTCCTTCTATCACAGTACAGTATCCGTTTTGGGGGTAAACGCATCATTTTCAGACAGACCCAAATCATGGTGTGGAAAGTTGTCCCATTAAATCCCCATGATGATTGATTCATCCCACCATTTTTAGTGCAATTTCACCTCTTGAGCAGTGTTCGGTGATAATCCGAACATATTGGATAGCACAGCCGCATAGCCCCTTAAATAATCATCAACCAAAAGGCGCCTTGAACATAGCGAGCCATTGAGCCATTGAAGGTAGCCCCGTCCTTACTATTATGGCTTATCATGATTCATCATGATTCCATACTCCCAATTAGGTCGGCTCACAGGTCCCAACAGAAATTCAACAGACAAATTATGAAAAATTCCCCAATCAACCAGGGCGGTAGAACATGGTAGAACTCGGTATGTCCCCGGTATCATGGCGCTCCCTTCATCGTCAGGCTGCCACATGCAGTCGCCATTGCACCACTCGGCTCCATGGCCCTGCGGGCATGCTGAGCAATCCCCTGCTCGATGGTGGCCGCAGTTCACTGTTTCAACTTCCTGGGCCACGAATCGATGAAAAATGATGAAAATAAGCTCCATACATCCGGTTTTCATCATGTTTGATTGAGTTCAAGGGCACATATGAAATGGATATTTGGAGGAGGGGGTTGCACTGGACATTACACTTCTACTTGAATTGTCAGCTACTCTGTAGTGGCTGACAGGATGCTGTTTTCTGGAGGAATGCCCTCATATTAGCACTTTGCACAGTTCGAGCCGCTGTTTTCACTGGGCCTCCCAGCGGCTTTGGAGCGTCTTGGCGGTACCTGCTTCTTGATGCAAGATCCCTGCCTCCTTGGTCGCAACATTCATCAAACAATTCCAAGGTTGAGCTCATTGAAATGCTTGATGGCACGAAGAGAAAGAAAGGTGGCAAGCGGAAATTTCAACCAGATCGGCTACTCCGCGAGTAATATATATATATATACGAACTCCAAAGTTGTCAATCCCCAGAAACAGGAGCATGCCTATAAACAATTCTAAACTTTCTCCTGGATTTCAGGCCGCATCCCAATCTTAGCTGCTGAGAGTCCAGAGACATTCTCCGTTGCACCAGGAAGATCCATGTCCTTGAGGGCACTCGGAACAATGGTGAGCTTGATGCCCTCCACAATCCACCCAAGGAACGTCCTGATGGCGAGAAACATCGAAAAACTAAGCAAACTCTGCCAACCAAACGCCAAACGCCAATGTTCCACCCAAGCGAAATCGGCCAACAAGGCCAAACTGGGTTTGATGTTTGCTTCATGATCTTCATGTTGTTTCTGCTGGATGCTGCGAGTGCTTAGCAACTACTGAAGCTGAGAACAACATCTGCGAGGACTTAATGAATAAATGATTTATACTTACACTGGTGGGGGGTTCTTTTGCCAGGGCGAGACCGTAAATCCGCATGTCTCAGCTTTCAGTCAAGGCCTACTGAAACCATTCTTTGACATGTGCGTCTGATTTTTTGCGCTGTGAATAGCTCCCCTGCTTTGAACAGTTCTGACCCCCAATGGGTTGTTTCGAGAAATCACAGAAAATCTTCCAATGCAGCCGCGTTTCCTTACTGGCTCTGCATTGGCCGTTGTACCACGAGCAATCACCACTGCAGCCCTCTCCTTCGGAAGAATCACCTGGCGTCGGCAGCCGCAGCTCCCTATTCCAGGGGAAGCTCCAAGAAGGTCCTGCCTTCCACACAGTCTGCACAGGAGGTTGCATCATGTGAACCACAATTCACCCTGGCAGCCGTACCGCGCGGGCGGAGCAGACTTTCAGACTGGCTGGCGGCTACAGTATCTGGGATTGTCTGAAATAGGGTACCCCAAAGTCCCATAGTTGAGGATTGTCGCTTTCCCGGCTTTCCCTAGCAAAATTGCAATTCGGGGCTGAAATCATCCATTTTCAGACACACCCATCTGCTTCTCTTGTTCCTTTGCAAAAATATGTTTAGCTCCATCAATTCCACGTCCAAGCTTCCGGTTGAAGTTCATTGCCGGAATTTGGTCTTGGCCAACTTTGAGCAGCGTAAGGCGAAGATCATCATAGAGTGCCTCAGGTCTGCACATCTGCACGGGCTCAAAGTGGGGAACCATCAAGGCCGTCTGAGAATGCTGCGCCATCTGCCGCTAAAGGCCTTGAGCTTTGACCAAACAGCCCACATCGAGGGCCTAGAGCGAGCACATAGGCTACGATACCACCTGCTCAATGGTGGAGCTATGGGCGGCTACGGGTATTTGCCAGACTTTTACTGCAACTGAGTGGTTTAACCAACAACAAGCGTTCAATTTAGCATTCCGCAAAATAAATGGAAAAGCTCATGGCTCATGACTCAGCCAGGTTTTGCAACTTTCTCAGGCCTTCTGTTGAGGAGCAGAAGGATGCATCTTGAACACGTGGGGCGTACTGCCTCGCATCTTCAACACAAAATCCGCAGCTGTTCTCACGTCAAAGTCTGGTCACTCCAAGAACTGCAGCTGAGGTGCTTCAAAGTCTCCAAATGATTGGAAGATGGCGCTGATGCTGCCGAGGCCTGACTGTCTCACCATCCAGCTCTCCCCTGACTGAGAAACCAGCTAGGCCATGCCGGCTGCCCGCCCTGCCGGCCCTGCCAGCCCTGCCTCTAAAGAAGGCCCCACGACGTGTTGCCTCAGAATCGAGATGCTAATTAGATGCTAGTTCCAATGCTTTGTGGCCTGATTCTAATGGGTTCCACTGCTTTCTTGCCACTGAATTCCACTAGATCCGCGTTGGCGGATGCTAATTTCTCACATACTAAGTTACTAGGAACTCGATGGATTTTGTAGACATACAGTACCTCTGATGCTTCGACACGAAATCTTCCCAACAGCCTTGCTCCACTCATGATGACCCTTGATCCTCATCAGACTAAGGTCTTCACCGGATGGCGAGCACCAGCCAGTCGAGGCTTTGATAAACAGGCAGGGACAATGCTCCCGACACTCCTGAGCTCTGCCGCTGTGCCACTAACTTGGGGTCCCAAACCGTGGCTTCCTGCTCTTTCCTGTGCTGAATTTACTGAATGGGATGATTTTGAAGGATTTGGGTGATCTCATCTCAATTTCTGGACAATACCTATCTTATATTTGATCCAAATTCAGCTTTGCCGGTCTGTCCTGTTGCTTGGAACGCCAGGATTGCTGTCCTTGGGGACGCGCACATGCGGCACGGCAGGTCCGAGAGATTCTGAAGTGCTTCATCCAAGGTTCAGAATCGCAGTCCACGCAGGAAGGGCCATGGCCAGGGGAAGATTCCAGTGACAGACTTGCGGATTGAGCTGTTGGGGATCGTCTGCAAAGCATCCAAAGACCCAAAGATCTTTCTAGAGATGGGCACTGCTTGGTAAATACACACAGATCTGAGGTCAGGAAAAGACTTCGGTGCTAGTAATATCATCTCTAGACTCTAGCATCGACTAAGTTTCTGAACCTTCTTGCCCTGGGCCGAAAAGTGTGAAGTGAGTGCCAGATCTGAATTGACCCCAGGTTTCTCCCAGAGTTTCTCTGTGAACTGAGCCGGACTTGAACATCTAACATGACCAGTGAGCCGATGCAAAAGAGCCGGGCACGCCAAACAGATCGAATCTCCAAGCTTCACCCTGTCATCCTCCTCCTCCGGAGACCTGGTACAGTCGCTTTTCCCAAAATGGGAGGTTGCTCCAAATCATCCATTTGTTGTTTGGGAATGTCCCATGGATTTTCCATGTTTAACCATCCATTCTGGTACCCCAATTTCAGGAAAACTCCACGTTAAAACAACTAAAATGAAGGATAACCCCACAGTCGATGGGCTCCAACCAGTCGCCTGGAGTCACTTTGCGTACGGATTGGGCGAAGGCGCCAATGCCTGACCAAGGACATCCAAGGACATCCAAGGACCAATTTCTTGAGTTCCCCAAATCTACCAAGGGAAACGCCCTAGATATCCCTAGATCAACTGTCCCACATCAATTCACCTTATGATTTTGGGATTCTCATAGATTACCCCCCAGGGGGACACAAAACGAAGCCAGCTGGACGATCCAGAAGCAGCTCGCGGGCAAACGCAGAGTTGTGGCTCCTCATCGCGTGACAAACCAGTTGGGATTCTCCGCAAATCGCGTGGATTTACATGGTTTTAAAACAATTTTATGGGACATGAAGCACGAATGTTGAAATGATGATCAACCAGAATCATGGAGGTAAAGTGGCCATTGTCAACCACAAACAGTTAATTGTATACCAATGTCATCTTCAAAATGATGAAAATATCATAAATATTATTAACCACTTTCAATATTTGCGGTATCCTATTTTTCGAGAAGTCCGTGTCAGAGTTGCGCCTCGTCTTTGGAGTTTCCACCTCAATAGGTCAATGCTATACTCTATGCATTGATGCATAACATTTCAAAACCAGTTCCTGTCTACGACTCATTCCATACGCGGTATACAAAGGTGAGAAGTCACCCACCTAAACCGAAACTTCAGGCAGACACCTCAACCCAGAACAACTACCTGGCTCTAAGACTGGGGTTCGCGCTTGCGAAGAGGTAGTGAGGACGCTCATGCAAACCCTCGTGAGTCCTGCTGAGGATTTGATCCGCCAAACGTCTGCAGCAAACCCAACAAAATAAACCTCGAATTCAGAATGGCTAGAAAAGGCGTTAAGAAATCGCATATTTCTAGTAAATTTGGGGATACTACACTACTGGATATGGATTTACCTTAGTGATGATTTAGTCATGATTTCGTGATGATTTAGTTATGATTTCGTGATGGATTTCGTGATGATTGTGTGATTGATGATTCGTGACGATTTAGTAGTGATTTACTGATGGTTTAGTCATGATTTCACGATGATTTCGCAATGATTTCGTGATGTTTTCGAGATGATTTAATGATGATTTCTTGATCATGTTGATGATTTAGTGATGATGTGGTGATGATTTCGTTATGGTTATATAAGTTATATATGTTTATTCCCCAATAAACCTCCATTTGCCAAAAGAAAATATGTACTTCACCAGCTCCCCCCGCGCTCCCAAGTCGGATGAGCTGATCGAAGTGGAGCCGATCATCCCGCCCGAAGCGATCGTTGTCGTCAACACGACAAACCGTGAGATTGGTCCTGGTCATGACATTGGTTAATCTGAAAATGTGGGGAAAATAGGGGAAAATCACAAAAATTGGTTGGTTTTTCCCATATTTTCCCTATGAACAATGGCCGTTTGGAAGGGTATACCGTACCATCCAAACGGCCATGTGTCCCCATTTTCAATCACACCCACAGGTGCCACATCGATGTTTCACTGAAACATGAAGTACCAATGAAAATCCCATCCCCCGAAAGTTAAGCATTGATTTACTATTGGATTGCTTTTCATTTGGGTTCCCATACTTGGGGTGTTGAATCTTGATGGAATTAGGAAAATCATGGAACATCTATTTCCGGGACTTGGTAGCACATCCAGCATGATCTTTTCTGTCCTGGGACAGGATGTGATCACACTCCCTGTGGACAATCCGTAACCAATGGCCTGCAACATGGCACAAATCCAAGGATTTGGATTGAGAGCATCCTGGAATATCTCCAATTGGAAGCCAGGCCTCTGTTGATCCAGCGCTCACCTTGGAAAGTCTTCAACATGTCCATACGTTCTATGGTTTTTTCGAGGTGATCGATCAAAATTCATGCGAAATCTCCAGTTCCAAGGTTCACCATCATGTGTCCCTTTGCTTTAAGACCATAATTGGGGTCCCGTCTCGACAACCCCAAGTCATATCAAGTTGGTTATATCCCCCATATATGATATATCCCCATAATCGGAGGAAGTTTAGAAGTCAAACTTCCGACTTATGGACAGATGCAACAAGAGTGGTGAGAGCAGTCAGAGAAGAGAAAGAGACAGAAGAGAAAGAGTCAGTAGACAGAAGATCAAGGTGCATGAAAAGGATAAGAAGATAGAAAAGTCGCGAGGCACTGCGTTTTTCCAATGTTTTGTGACCCCGGAGGGTCGAAAAGTAGGCTCGCTAAAGCGGCGGGTGCGGAGCCATGTGGGAAGATTGGAAATGAAAAATTGCACGCCGTTGTCGCGCGAAGCAGATTTATAAGTCAAAATGCAAAAAAGGCCTCATTGTCCGAACATGTCCGAACACTTTTGGACGTTGAGGTGTGGAAAAAGTGCACGCAGCTGTGGCGCGAAACACATTTCGACGTGACAATGTTAAAAACACACAAAAACACCACATGTCTGGGCCGTTTTTTGACGTTGAGATGTCGAAAAAGTGCACGCCGTTGTGGCGGGGAGCACACTAGCCAGTCAAAATCCGCGAAACACACCACATGCGAACCACTTTTGGACGTTGAACCTACTTTACAACTACAACTACAACTGCAACTACCACTACCACTACAACTACAACAACACGACACTACACTCCAACTCCAACTCCAACTCCAACTCCAACTCCAACTCCAACTCCAACTACACTACTTTACAACTACAACTACAACTACAACTACATTTACATTACACTACAACCACACTACACTACACCAAGCAGTTGTGCATCCGGTGACCACTGCAACCACTCCAAAAAGCACAACTCCAGCCACCTTTCGGTCCATCAGTGGGTTCGCTCTGACATCCATGCATCGCAACAACAAACCTCTCCTACAGGTTTCCGATTTTTGAAACTTCTGCCACCGCCTTGTGCGATACTATGTTATCTCCATTGTATCCCAATTATGGCCTTGTGTGGGTGTTACATTATATATATAATCCCTATGATATCCCCATGGTAAAAATCCGTTTGTCAGGTCATATCCCCATTTATCCCCATTGAATATCCCAATCAATGTGCGTGATACTGAGGACCACCCTGCTGGCGCAATGAATCATCCAACATCCCTGGCTGAAAATGGCTGGTTGGTATCATGTTATATCTCCATATGGAGGTGTCCTGAAATGGGGGTACCCCTAAATCATCCATTTTTGTTTGGGATTTTCCGTTATAAACCATCCAGCTATTGGGGTACCTCCATGACTATGGAAACCTCCATATTCCCTATATTCCCAATCTTCCGTTGATGTTTTTCCCTTCACACCCAAGGCGTCCAGGCGTCCAATTCATGTCAAAAGCAAGGCGCCGTGGTTTCTGCTGCGTCGACTTGTAACAAACCACGTGTGCAAGCCTGTCAGAACATCAAGGGTGACCACATTGGTATATCCCAATTCAATGCTAGCTGCTAGTCAATGGGGAAACTCATGATCAACCAGAAGATGGAATGGGATAGCCAATTCAAACCAGCCATTTGGCCCACCAAAAGAATGCGGCCTCTGTCATGGTCCAAGAATGAAGCACCCCAAAATGCAGTTTTTGGACAGCTCCCCTTGTCCAGTCTGGTGCATCTGCGGTTCTTGAGCTTCCCCACACTTCGCAGTGTGAGCATGTCACCGAAGTGCACGTAACCATCACCACCATTCGTTGTGGGGACAGGCCTTGCAGCAATAGACGATTGGTGTCATGGCAAATCTGCAGGAACCCCCCCAATAGCAATTCCTGATGGTCTCTTCTAAAATAGCCATTTGGGGTACGCAATCATATTAAAATAATTTAAAATATATGAAATTCCACATTTTCAGACACATTTCTTTCACTCTCTGAGACTCCGACACTAGTGTGTGTTTCAGAGTTTGCACAGCACCTTGCAGAACGACGGTATGCTGCTTCTGACCTGAGCATGTGCTTGGAGGAGGCACCACCGCAATGTCTGAAAAACAGGCTACTGATCTGAGTCCGCCGCAAAGATATTCTTGCAGATTTTGTTCCTCCACCTGAAACAGCAAGGATCATTTGGGACATGTTGCAGTCATTTGTTTGGAGTAGCTGGTACAGTAGTTGGTTTGTATCATTTCAAGTAATCTTTTGCCTTTACGAGTTTGCCAGAAACTAGGGTACCAAAAAAAACACAATTGGATAGTGAACATGTTCATTAAAGTTGCCATTGACTGGGTTACAGCCCATTTTCAGACACACCAAAAAATGCTGTTGTCAGAGCCAGAATGCGAGCCAGTTGCACCTTGACGCTCTCGGTCCAATGTTCCATTGCTACTGAGCAACAATTTGAAGCCAAGCGTTTGCATCTTTTTAGATCCTGATTCAGAGATATTCAGAGTAACGATAGAAATGTGTTTAGTTTTATCTAGACTCCTAGACCATCTCCCCCATATTTAAGGTAATCCTTTGCTGAAAATAATTTGTCTCGAATTTCAATGACCTATCTACACGGCAACGCAAGTCACAAGTTGAAATCTGGTACGAGTAATCAGTTGTATATCCCTACAATACTTCAGCACTTCTTGTGCTGAAAATGTGCTGAACAGCTGCGTGTTGACATCCGTTTTGAAGATTTGACATGTTTTGACGATTCGAACAGGTTATTGACTCAGCGGCCAAGAGGACCACTATTTTTTCACTGCGTTCGCATGCGCAGAAGTTCGCTGGCCACGGTCCGCACTGGGGTGCTTCGCCTAGGCAATTGACAATCATGGGGCTCGTAACACCGCCATGCTTGTCACATGGTGCCTGTAAAGATTATGTTGCAGGAGTCCTGTGATGCTTGGTACCTCCATCTTCCATGCATTGGTGGTCTGAGATTTCTATATGGTACAAATTGACCACCATAGCAATTTTGTCCGTGGATTTCACAAATGCGAAGAAGTGTGAATTCACATCCCTTTGCATATCATGCTCGCTCTCTTTGCTTACATAAGCAGGTTCTTCCTCCCTCCCAGTGTGATATCCATCCAGCTCTCTTTTCAGCTCGAAATGGCATTCTCCCAGCCAGACAGTAGCTCTTTGGCCGATAAGACTTCACTGGCCGCAACATCATCACCACGCCGACCCAAATGTGCAATTCGTTGGAAGGTCAGTTTCCCAAGCTCTTGCAGAAAATGCCCAACTGTCAGCAATCGTTTGTGCCATTGAGTCCACTCTTCATAGGCATTCATCATATCAGGCTCCTGAAGTAGCAAGAAACGCTCCTGCGGGGGGCTGGATGACAAGTTGAGCATTGCAACCATATCTGTCGGCAAATCCTCCCGGCTCATGGCCTGAAATCCCAGTGCTCGCAGGAACAGCCAAACACCGGGCTGGCGCCCAAGGCGTTCCTGAAAGCCTTCGTTTCGGATTCGGATCAGTCGCAAGCGGACGTCTGCTGGTTCCGCGGCAATGGAAGTGACCATATTCTCAAGACCTTCGATGATGCCTCGATAAACTCCCATTGAAGCTGCCAACATCGATGACAAAGCCTCTGCACAGGCAGCATTGGCCCCAAGCTTTGAGATCTTGACATCTGACTCTTTTTCCATTCGCAGCAAGGCATCTTCAACGGCCAATCTGGCAGCTTCTTTCTCCTGTTCCTGTCGCAGTTCTTCCTCTCGTTTGAGCCAGGCAGCTTCTTCCATTGCTCGTTGGGCATCCATCTTTCTCTGGTTGTCTGATAGCAGTTCCTCAAGAGGCTTTCCTTAGGTGAGTTGAGAGTGAAAGGCCGAGCTTTTGAGATGAATTCAGACAAAGAAAATTGTCAAACATACGTAGATGCTAAATAGCCCACAGTGTACAGGGAACTTGCAGTGTTTTTGCAACTTTAAAATTGCATAAAATTGCCTATGTCATCCTGTCTCTATTTGGGAGCCCAATAGACAAACACAAGCCAAAGTAGCCCAGCTTTGCGAACCTGAGACTAGGTTGGTGCCAGATTGGGAGCGAAATCCGAGCACTGTTGACCCACCCCCATCCCGAACCAACCCATCCCATCCGGGAAATCTAAATGGATTTGTCCAAGGAGGGGGCACCCGCAAAACCCACGTACACATTCTGATGTTATCACGTGATATCCCCTCGATATTCCCTTGATATCCCATTGATATCCCCACTGCAGTATGACTGGTTTTATTCGGTTTGATACCCCACTTTTTGAAGTCAATCCAGAATTATCAGGCGAAATCCCCATCCAAATATAATGAAGAAAAACATGGAAAAAAAGCATCAAGATCGAAAGAACATGACAAATCCATACGAATCCCATGATGTTCATTGGAATGTTCATTGGAATTTATCCCATTTTCGTCATTTTTCTTCCAGCTTCTGGCGGCTTCCTGCGCTTCCCGTTCCTTCGCTTCCTCTTCCGCCTGCCGTTGCCGGTGGCGCTCCGCCTCCGACGCCGCGGCCCGGTGGTCCAGCTGCCGCACCAAGGGCTCCAGCTGAGGCCGCAGGGCCTCGAAGCAGCTCCGGGCCTTCGCCAGGCGCAGCAACAACTCACGGACCTTCTCGGCCATTTTCACACCATACGTTGCCTGAAGGAGGCGGTTGGGGCGGTTGAGGTATGGCTGGGGATGGCTGGGGAGTATGGTTGGAGGTGGTGAAGGTTGAGCCAAGTCAGAAATATGAGGGAATAGCATGGAATAGCTGGGATTCAGATGGAAAATCTTCAAAAAAATCGTTGAAACCACCAACGAGTTGCGGTGGCTTCGAGATCCAAGGCTTTGGAAAGGATTTCTTGGACTGATTCGAAACCGGAAACCTGGCCATCTACCAGTTCCTGCGCTTTTTTCATGCATTCTTCGGGCGAACATGGAGGTAGAAGAGCTCGCAACTCCTCCTTCAACTTTTCCAGTTCACTTCGAGCATCACATCGGCGTTGCATCTTCTCAGCTACCGGGGAGAGTTCGTTGAATTGCTTCTCTACCTGGCGTTGTTTCAAAATGGTGGATAGACCAAGATATCGCCACAAAAAAAAATGAAACAATGGAGAAAAGGATGATAAACTATGATGATATGTGATATAATTATTATATATTATTATGATATAACATGATATAACTTGTAGCTGATAAAACCATTGGGATCAGAATTTTCCATGGTTTTCCCAAGGATTCCCAAGGTATGTTCAGCTCACCTCTGTCCAACGTGCGTGCGACTCAGCTGGCAACTCACCTTGCTCCGCCAGCTTCACATCTCCCTGCAGTTCTTCGATGAGCTTCTCAACAGTCTCAACCGCAGCGGAGGCTTTGCGAAATTCCGTCATTGCACATGGAGACCTATGGATTCGATCAATATTTTACAAGTTTTCGATAGTTCTATGATTTTCGATTTTACGATATTTATATACGTCCATGATATGAATTTCTATGCTAGACATGCAGACATGTTGCTTTATTCCAAGATTTCACAGCATGTATGTTTAGATCACGATGATACGGTTTGGCTTAGAACTAGCCAAAAGCTCGGAAGAGTTGTTCGTGGTCCAAACTTTGTGGCGAATTGGTGATGACAGCAATGACGGACTTGTGTGGAGTTGATTCGTGTCGCTATGTGTTGCTTTCAAAGAAGCTGAAGTGCCCAAGCTGCCTGGAAAAGCATGTGGCCTTCCAAAGTCTGCATGTCTTTCTGCTGAGTAACCCTGAAGAAATGTCGTCTCACTGTTGTCCTACCCAAAGAGACCAATATAATTGATATATAATTGATCAATTTCTGTTGGTTCTTGGATTCAGGGGCATCCAATCATCCAATCTGCACCATCCAGACACTACCATTCTCAGACAGCAGATCGCCTCTTGGAGAGAGCTTTCCTGACGGAACGGGGTGACCCCCTTCGTTTCTGGGCAGCCTGGAGAATGACTTTGAAATGTTTGAAGAATCAGAAATATCAGAAATGTTCAGAAATGATCTTCAATAGAGGTGATTCATGTTGTTCCCCACATTGACGTGTGGGGTGTTTGTTTTTAGTTCTGTATCCGCCGCCTCGCCCGCCCGTCCTCCTCCTCACTCCTCACTCACCTCACACACACACACACACACTCACTCACTCACTCACTCACTCACTCACTCACTCACTCACACACTCACACTCACACTCACACTCACACTCACCCTCTCACTCTCACTCTCACTCTCACTCTCACTCTCACTCTCACTCTCACTCTCACTCTCACTCTCACTCACTGACTCACTCACTCATTCACTCACTCACTCACTCATTTGCGTGGCAGGCGTGGGACAATGTGCATTGCCAAGGGGTCGGATGTACGCCCTGGCGTCCCTTGGGCTCCGCTTCTTTTGCGTGGCAGGCGTGGGACAATGTGCACTGCCAAGGGGTCGGATGTACGCCCTGGCGTCCCTTGGGCTCCGCCTCTTTTGCGTGGCAGGCGTGGGATGTGCATTTTGCGTGGCAGGTGTGGGACAATGTGCACTGCCAAGGGGTCGGATGTACGCCCTGGCGTCCCTTGGGCTCCGCCTCTTTTGCGTGGCAGGCGTGGGACAATGTGCATTTTGCGTGGCAGGCGTCGGACAATGTGCATTGCCAAGGGGTCGGATGTACGCCCTGGCGTCCCTTGGGCTCCGCCTCTTTTGCCTGGCAGGCGTGGGACAATGTGACAATTACATTTTGCGTGGCAGGCGTGGGACAATGTGCACTGCCAAGGGGTCGGATGTACGCCCTGGCGTCCCTTGGGCTCCGCTTCTTTTGCGTGGCAGGCGTGGGACAATGTGCACTGCCAAGGGGTGGGATGCACGCCCTGGCGTCCCTTGGGCTCCGCCTCTTTTGCGTGGCAGGCGTGGGACAATGTGCACTGCCAAGGGGTCGGATGTACGCCCTGGCGTCCTTGGGCTCCGCCTCTTTTGCGTGGGAGGCGTGGAACAATGTGCACTACCAAGGGGTCGGATGTACGCCCTGGCGTCCCTTGGGCTCCGCCTCTTTTGCGTGGCAGGCGTGGGCACTGCCAAGGGGTCGGATGTACGCCAGGCGTCCAGGGGTCGGATGTACGCCCTGGCGTCCCTCTCCGCCTCTTTTGCGTGGCAGGCGTGGGACGGGCAGGCGTGGGACAAGGGGCATGTACGCCCTGGCGTCCCTTGTGCTCCGCCTCTTTTGATAATGTGCATGTGCGCTGCCAAGGGGTCGGATGTACGCCCTGGCGTCCCTTGGGCTCCGCCTCTTTTGCGTGGCAGGCGTGGGATAATGTGCATTTTGCGTGGCAGGCGTGGGACAATGTGCACTGCCAAGGGGTCGGATGTACGTTTTGGCGTCCCTTGGGCTCCGCCTCTTTTGCGTGGCAGGCGTGGGACAATGTGCACTGCCAAGGGGTTGGATGTACGCCCTGGCGTCCCTTGGGCCCCGTCTCTTTTGCACAATGTGCACTGCCAAGGGGTCGGATGTACGCCCTGGCGTGCCTTGGGCTCCGCCTCTTTTGCGTGGCAGGCCTGGCAGATTGGTGTCTTGATTCGGACCATTCTGCTCAGGTCATGATGCTGGTCTATGGCACTTGGACCGCTCACTCACCCACTCACTCCCTCTCACTCCCTCTCACTCACTCACTCACTCATTCACTCCCTCCCTCCCTCCCTCTCTCCCTCCCTCACTCACTCACCCACTCACTCACTCACTTCACTTCACTTCACTCCACTCCACTCGACTCCACTCCACTCCACTCCACTCCGCTCCGCTCCACTCCACTCCACTTCACTTCACTTCACTTCACTTCACTTCACTTCACTTCACTCACTCTCGCATCCCTCGCTCACACCACTCACATCACTCACTCACACTCTCACTCACTCACTGTACATGAACATACATACATACATACATACATACATACATTACATTACATTACATTACATTACATTACATTACATTACATTACATTACATTACATTACATACATACATACATACATACATACATACACACAAACTCACCCACCATCACCGCTCCATCACTCTTATACTTCCTCTTCCCTTCTTGCTTGTCTATGCTCAGTCTAAGTCTAAAGAAGTTGGTAACATGTGGGGTTATCCGGTCCTTTAATTTTTTCAACATTTTTCAACTAGCAGCTCTCAATCAAAGCATCCTGAAAATTCCTTGGGCTCCTCCGTGGTGCTGAAGAGGGACGAGGTGCTGTCCCAGTCTTCTCTTTGCTCCTGCTATGCTGCTAAGCGAAGCTCATGAAACTTGAAAGATCCTGTAGGCCCCCTGCAACCATCAAAGTTCAGCCAACCCAGCTGTTCCGAGGCTCAGAACTGATGTCTGATCTTAGTTTTTCTCCGCGGCCTAAAAAGAACCACTCCAAGTTCTCGTTCCCTAAATGAAGCCGAAAAACTAACATTGCTATTCTCCCGAAGAAAAAATGCCAACAAAGCTATGGAACATTGGCACGTATAAATGATTTACCACGATTTACGTATTTCAAGTGGTGCTTTTCGAGAGCTATACGAAAGGGTAGTGAATACCATGATACCTCCAACAGCTGAACATGTTGGCCCTATGTTGGCGCATGTTGTGTCAAGTGACAACGGCTGCAGAGCACACCAATTTTCGCAACAAAACGCTGGCAATGCCGCATAACATGGCATCACATGGCATCAGATGGCATCACATGCCTATCAATATCAATGACAGATCATCACAGATCTATATAGATCTATGGCGTCATTTTTTTGCACTCTCCACGCTGGGTATAAAGAACATGGTTGGCATCGTCGAGGCATGCCCGGGCAGCACAGTTGGCGATATCGCAAACTGCTCCTCGGCCACCTCCTGCAGTGTCCGCGGAAGAGGAAGTCATCAGCAAAGGAGTACCCCTCCAGAAAACATGGTTGATCACTTAGACTTTGAAGCTTACAGAATCAGTTGACATCAGTTGACCTATTGCTGGGACAATATGAAGAAATGCTGAATACATCTCAGAACCAGTAGGAGTCAGTGCTGAAATTCTCTCAATGCCAAGTCTGGGAGGCACAGGTTCCACTAGTGCCATTCGACAGATCTCAACCCTCAATATTTGCACGCTCCTCTCATCACGCATTTGACCGCAGCATGGACCATCATTCCGCGCACGACAATGTCAGGTACATGCAATAGGCCAGAAGTCGCCACTGCAACGTCTATTGTGGCCTCGTCTATCGTTGACTCATCTGAGAGGCTGCTTGCTGATAGTGAATGGTACTCTGGCAGGATCTTCTCAAGGTGGCTGCAGGCTTTATCTGATACTTCTTCCAAGTAGGAGAAGTTCATGAGTGCTCGTCGGTCTGGATGGTCTGGAGGTTTATACCAACCATTTACAAAGCAGTACACGTCATCCAGGGGATATCCATGATCGCGAGTTCTTAAAGTGCGACCGTCAGAAAATGTGAGGGTCACAGGTGATGCCGTGTCGCGGTTCATTCGATCCGCCAAATCACTTTCATACCTTTCGCCAAGGATTCTGCTGCGTTGCAGGTCAACAAGAAGCAAAAAAAATACAGACCAGAGGGTTCAAGCTGCAGATTATCAAAAGCAAAACCGAAAATTGGGATGTCGAAATTTCTAGTCCAGATATGTCCAGACCATCCCCCATCAGCTTAAGTAGTCTGTGGCAAGCAACTGCTGGATATAGGGAATGATATCGCGGCTCTTTCGACTGACCGAACAATTGCTGGACCATCCTCCCATAGACCCCAAGAGGCACCAACCATCTTCGCCGTAGTGTTGAATGATCTCTTCCAAGGGTCGAGTCCAGGCCTGTCTTTTTGGGTCAAGAGATGTCAAGAGTCAAAACAGTCCGAAATCGCTGGGAATTATGGATGTGAATAACCCCTCCTATGGAAAATCGGGTCTTGATCCATCCCCGATAGCCACCTGTCCCGGCATCTGTCCTCCGGAACCCCCTTTGCGTCCGGTATGACTTGGGACAAGCAAATGCCGGCTTTTCTTGAAGCAGGATCAGCCAGGGGTTGAAGTGCTATCACTGGCCGACTCGTCAGGTTGTTTCCTTTCTTTCTGCGAGCCTCACTTGATGTTTGTAGCAAGTGGCAGCCGCGGTCAGCCTGTCAACGCGTGGCAAGACCAAAAAACACCAGAAAGTCGGAAGACTAAGCCAGTATGTATGGATCGATGGACGGATGGACGGATGGACGGATGGACGGATGGACGGATGGACGGATGGACGGATGGACGGATGGACGGATGGATGGATGGACGGATGGACGGATGGACGGATGGACGGAGGTAGGTAGGTAGGTAGGTCGGTAGGTCGGTAGGTCGGTAGGTCGGTAGGTAGGTAGGTAGGTACATGCATGCATGCATGCATGCATGCATGCATGCATGGCTGTATGTATGTGTCTGTATGTACGTATGTATGCATGCATGCATGTATGTATGTATGTATGTATGTGTATATGTTTATAGTTTATGTATATGCATATGTATAAGTATATGTATCTGTATATGTATATGCATATGCATGTGTATATGTGAATGTGTGTGTATGTGTGTGTGTATGTGTGTGTATGTGTGTGTATGTGCGTATGTGTGTGTGTCTATGTATTTGTCTATGTGTATGTATATGTCTATGTACATGTGTATGTATCTGTGTATGTGTATGTGTATATGTATATGTGTGTATGTGTATATATGTATATGTGTATATGTGTATATGTGTGTATGTGTATATGTGCATATGTGTATATGTGTATATGTGTACGTGTATGTGAATGTGGATGTGTATGTGTATGTGTGTATGTGTGTATGTGTGTATGTTTATGTCTATGTCTATGTATATGTGTATGTGTATGTGCATGTATATGTATATGTAAATGTATATGTATGTAAATGTATATGTAAATGTATATGTATTTGTAAATGTATATGTATATGTATATGTTTGTGTGTTTTTAAATTTAAATGTATGTGTATATATATATGTATGTATGTATATGTATATGTAAATGCAATTGTATCTGTGTATGTATATGTGAACGCAAATGTAAATGTGTATGTATATGTAAATGCATATGTATACGTATACGGGACCTAGTTTCAAGTATGGCTGCTGCAATGAAGACTTGGAATGGGGGGCTTTCAATATTGACTGACAGGGACTTGGTGTGTACTGGAAGGCCGTTTTCAGCTTGGGAATTTTGACTGCCAGGGACTTGGTTTGTACTGGAAGGCCGTTTTCAGCTGGGGGCCGACACAGCTCTTTCATGATCAGTTACCGGTGGGGTGGGGTGAGTTAATAAGGTTCATGTTCCTATGCCAGCACACGCACAGCAACCTCATCATCTTCCCCGTGGGGTGGGGGGGGTGGGGGTGGGGTGGGGTGGGGTGGGGTGGGATGATAACGTTCATGTTCCTATGCACACACAGGCACAGCAACCTCATCATCTTTCTTGCTTTTGAGAAGAGACAGGCACAGCTCTTTCATGATCAGTTACCGGTGGGGTGGGGTGAGTTAATAAGGTTTATGTTCCTATGCCTGCACACGCACAGCAACCTCATCATCTTTCTTGCTGTAGAGCACTTACACGCACTGCTCTTTCATGATCAGTTACCGGTGGGGTGGGGTGGGGTGGGATGACAACGTTCATGTTCCTATGCACACACAGGCACAGCAACCTCATCATCTTCTTTCTTGCTGTTGAGAAGAGACAGGCACAGCTCTTTCATGATCAGTTACCGGTGGGTGGGGTGAGTTAATAAGGTTCATGTTCCTATGCCTGCACACGCACAGCAACCTCATCATCTTTCTTGCTGTAGAGCACTTACACGCACTGCTCTTTCATGATCAGTTACCCGTGGGGTGGGGTGGGGTGGGGTGGGATGATAACGTTCATGTTCCTATGCACACACAGGCGGTCAACATAACCCTTATGTATGTCAACAACTTGACCACTCAGTTCAGTAAATAAAAAGAAACCGTCAAGGGATGTTCCAAAGGGTGTTGTTGTTACATCACCTTGCCACCTTAGAAACCTTCCAGAAAAAACCAAGACAGGCAAAACCGAAAACACTCAGCGGAGTTGTCTCAAGATTTTGTTTGATGTTCTGGAAGTCTCTCGTCAATACCTCCGAGTGTCTACCGCAACGAGACACTGCGCAGAGCACAAGGATCGCGTAGAGGGAGAGCAACACAGTGGA
>CAMXCT020000017.1:53721-321825 GCA_947184155.2 Cladocopium goreaui
CAGCAGCACAAAGCAGCAGCACAAAGCAGCAGCACAAAGCAGCAGCACAAAGCAGCAGCACAAAGCAGCAGCACAAAGCAGCAGCACAAAGCAGCAGCACAAAGCAGCAAGCAAGCAGCAAGCAAGCAGCAACTAGCGTTTGCCCCCTTGAAAGAATGATCAAATATAAGTTCTAAAAATCAACGCAATACACAAATTAAACTTTTTCCAGGCGCACGGCCCCAAAACAATGAAATCGTTCAATTACTAAAAGTTGTGGTGATGCCAAACTTGAACTTTTTCCAGGCGCACGGCCTCCCAATACCACTTTTACAAGCTGATACGACTTAACCCTAGCGCTTGCAACTATCAATATCAATGACAAATCATCACAGATCTATATAGATCTATGGCGTCATTTTTTTGCACTCTCCACGCTGGGTGTAAAGAACATGGTTGGCATCGTCGAGGCATGCTCGGGCAGCACAGTTGGCGATATCACAAACTGCTCCTCGGCCGCCTCCTGCAGTTTCCGCAGAAGAGGAAGTCATCTGCAAAGGGGAACCCTCCAGGAAAAAAAACATGGCTGATCACTTACACTTCGAAGCTTACATAATCAGTTGACATCAGTTGACCTATTGCTGGGACAGCATGAAGAAATGCTGAATTCATCTCAGAACCAGTAGGAGTCAGTGCTGAAATTCTCTCAATGCCAAGTCTAGGAGGCACAGGCTCCACTATTGCCATTCGACAGATCTCAACCCTCAATGTTTGCGCGCTCCTCGCATCACGCATTTGACCGCAGCATGGACCATCATTCCGCGCACGACAATGTCAGGTACATGCAATAGGCCAGAAGTCTTCATGGCAGCTTCCAGTATGGACTCGTCTATCGCCGACTCATCTGAGATGCTGCTTGCTGATAATGAATGGTACTCCGGCAGGATCTTCTCAAGGTTGCTGCAGGCTTTATCTGATACTTCTTCCAAGTAGGAGAAGTTCATGAGTGCCCGTCGGTCCGGATGGTCTGAAGGAAAATACCAACCATTTACAAAGCAGTACGCGTCATCCAGGGGAAAATCATGATCGCGAGTTCTTAAAGTGCGACCGTCAGAAAATGTGAGGGTCACAGGTGATGCCGTGTCGCGGTTCATTCGATCCGCCAAATCACTTTCATACCTTTCGCCCAGGATTCTGCTGCGTTGCAGGTCAACAAGAAGCCAAAAAAACTACAGACCAGAGGGTTCAAGCTGCAGGTTATCAAAAGCAAAACCGAAAATTGGGATGTCAAAATTTCTAGTCAAGATATGTCCAGACCATTCCCCGGCTTGACTAGTCTGTGGCGGGTCCGGTGGGGACCACTGCGATCTATAGAGCTTGCAGCTGATGTCCGGCGGGGATTACTTTGATCCAGAGGTTGCTGTTCGGGTCTGGCGGGGAGCTCTGAGATCTAGAGCTTGCAGTTGAGGTCCGCCGGAGGAGGCGGAAGAAGAGGAGGAGGCGGAGGCGGGACAGCTGACATAAAATCTAGCCACCCTCACTTGACAGGTGGGGGAAAAACACAGACCATAGGCTTCAAGCGGTTGTCAAAAGCAATGCCGAAAATTGGGAGGTCGAAATTTCTAATTAGTCCAGATCATCCCTTTTAACTAGTCACTAAGTCTGTGGCAAGCAACTGCTGGATATAGGGAATGATATCGCGGCTCTTTCGACTGATCGAACAATTGCTGGACCATCCTCCCATGGACCCCAAGAGGCACCAACCATCTTCGCCATAGTGTTGAATGATCTCTTCCAGGGGTCGAATCCAGGCCTGTTTTAAGGGTCAAAACAGTCAAACGGAAATCGCTGGGATTTATGGATGTGAATAACCTCTCCAAATATGGAAAAATTGGTCTTGATCTCTCCCCGCCACTTGATGTATCTTGACTTGATGTCTACAAATCGACTCCCCTCGAGTTGACAAATTCCAGCCACCTGTCCCGCCGGCATCTGTCCTCCGGAACCCCCTTTGCGTCCGGTTCGACTTGGGACAAGCAAATGCCGGCTTTTCTTGAAGCAGGATCAGTCAGGGGTTGAAGTGCTGTCACTGGCCGACTCGTCAGGTTCTGGTTTCCTTTCTTTCTGCGAGCCTCACTTGATGTTTGTAGCAAGTGGCAGCCGCGGTCAGCCTGTCAACGCGTGGCAAGACCAGAAGACACCAGAAGGTCTGAAGACTAAGCCAGTATGCATGCATGCATGTACGTATGGATGTATTTATGATGGATGGATGGATGGATGGATGGATGGATGGATGGATGCGTTAAGAACAATGTCACAATTGAAACAGTGAAACTTTTACAGGATGGATGGATGGATGGATGGATGGATGGATGGATGGATGGGCGGATGAATGGATAGATGTGTATCTCTGTGTCTATGTCTATGTCTCTGTGATGGGTATGTGTACGTGTATGTATATGTGTGTCTGTGTGTATGTGTGAATGTGTGTATGTGTGTATGTATATATATATAATATTATATCTATATTGCAAACAAACCTGGAACACTGGATGATTAAGGTTCAACTACCCTGTACTCGAAGGTGCCTGACGCAGACTAAGCTTTCATACAAAGTCAATTGCATTCTCTCGATTCATCCTCACAGCCCATATGCATGCACTGGCCTTCAGGCTCTGGCACATGCTTACAAACATGTGTCTAATGCCAATGAAATCTAAGTGCCGCTCAAGTTGTCATTCAAGCATCAGAGCCCCTTTTTCGGAAACAGAAGGCATAATTCTTCGGGGACCAAAACTCTCACTTAAGGTATGGGAGCTTTACTGTAGAATTAATCTGTGAACCGGATTCTAGTTTCTGAAGTTTCATTAATGGCTGCTGCAATGAAGACCTGGAATCGGGGGCCTTCAATTTTGACCGACAAGGACTTGGTTTGTACTGGAAGGCCATTTTTAAGCTGGGGGTCGATTCAATTCATCAACCTGCAAAAAGATGTAGATGCATATAATATAATTAAATATATATATATATGCAGAGATACTCAATGACCCTAGCAACGCCAGAAGTCTTAAGTTGGAATCGACGTAACACGTCCACATCAATTGGAATCTCAGCATCTCAGCTGCCAGTGACCACCCGCCTCATCGGACTGATCTGCTAACGACAAGCCTAAAAATATCAATAAAAGGAGGGTCATGGCTGTGGGATTTCAGCTAGGCAAGCAATGAGCCAAAAGGACTGGGAGTTTTATTGCCGTGCCTGCGACTGAAGCGAGCGCTAGCACGCTAGTGAGGTTCCGGATTGATGCCAATGTGTGTGTGTGTGTGTCACTAAATCCCGAAGACATGGGCAATCCTTTTGCCGTATTTGTCACAACCATACAAACATTCAAAGAACAAATGTCTTTTTGGGGGTTCCCCGCCAAAATTTTGAGATGAACCCAAATACTCCCACATATCATACCAAGCTGGTCGTGTATCCCATGATTTCACCGTTATCTCCGCATAAACCCGCATCTGATGCGTCCTCTTTGGTCCCTTTGTTGGGCCAGCCGCAGCGGGCGGAGCGGTTTCTTCGCTCCTGCGACCAAAGGACTGGCAAATGGCTGGTCATGTTTGGTCTCACATGTATGTATGTATACGTATTTGTAATATATATATATATATGTGTGTGTGTATGTATATATATATATACATAAATATGTGCGTATAAATATATATATATGTGTGTGTATATATATATGTGTATATATATATGTGTGTGTGTGTATCAACATATGTCAAGACGTAAATACATATGTGTGTGTATCAATATTTGTATGTATATATATATACATGTGTGTATGTATTTGTATCTATATCTGTATATATATATATATATATATATATTATGTGTATATATATATATATGTATATATATGTATATATATATATATATATGTATATATATATGCGTATATATGTATATCTGTAAATATATCTGAATATATATATATATATACATGTGTGTATATGTAAATATGTATATATATATGTGTGTATATGTATATATATATATATGTGTATGTATGTCTATATTTGAATAACTATATATATACATATATGTATCTCTATACATATATGTAAATAAATATATATATATATATATATGTACATATATATATATGTACATGATTATGTATGTGTGTAATGTATGTAATGTATGTAATGTATGTAATGTATGTAATGTATGTAATGTATGTAATGTATGCAATGTATATAATGTATGTAATGTATGTACTGTATGTAATGTATGTAATGTATGTATGTATGTAATGTATGTAATGTATGTAATGTATGTATGTATGTATGTATGTATGTAGGTATGTATGTATGTATGTATGTATGTATGGACGGACGGACGGATGGATGGATGGATGCATGCCTATATGCCTGTATGTCTGTATGTCTGTATGTCTGTTTGCCTGTATGTCTGCACATCTGCACGTCTGCACGTCTGCACGTCTGCACGTCTGCACGTCTGCACGTCTGCACGTCTGCACGTCTGCACGTCTGCACGTCTGCACGTCTGCACGTCTGCACGTCTGGATGTATGCATGCATGCATGCATGCATGCATGTAACATATGTATGTAACATATGTATGCATGTAACATATGTATGTAGGTAACATAAGTATGTATGTGGCAAATGTATGTATGTAACATATGTATGTATGTAACGTAGGTACGTAGGTACGTAGGTATGTAGGTACGTAGGTACGTAGGCACGTAAGTATGTAGGTATGTATGTATGCAACATATGCATGTATGCAACATATGTATGTATGCAACATATGCATGTATGCAACATATGTATGTATGCAACATATGTATGTATGCAACATATGTATGTATGCAACATATGTATGTATGCAACATATGTATGTATGTATGTATGTATGTATGTATGTATGCGTGCATGCATGCATGTATGTATGTGTATGTATGTATGTATGTATGTATGTATGTAACATATGTATGTATGTATGTATGTATGTATGTAACATATGTATGTATGTATGTATGTATGTATGTATGTAACATATGTACGTATGCAACATATGTACGTATGCAACATATGTATGTATGTAACATATGTCTGTATGTAACATATGTATGTATGTAACATATGTATGTATGTAACATGTGTATGTATGTAACATATGTATGTATGTAACATATGTCTGTATGTAACATATGTATGTATGTAACATATGTATGTATGTAACATGTGTATGTATGTAACATATGTATGTATGTAACATATGTATGTATGTAACATATGTATGTATGTAACATATGTATGTATGTAACATATGTATGTATGTAACATATGCATGTATGTAACATATGTATGTATGTAACATATGTATGTATGTAGCATGTATGTATGTAACATATGTATGTATGTAACATATGTATGTATTTATGTATCTATGTATGTAACATATGTATTTATGTATGTATGTACGTACGTATGTATGTATGTATGTGTGTATGTATGCAACATATGTATGTATGCAACATATGTATGTATGTAACATATGTACGTATGCAACATATGTATGTATGCAACATAAGTATGTATGCAACATATGCATGTATGCAACATATGTATGTATGCAACATATGTATGTATGCAACATATGTATGTATGCAACATATGTATATATGTATGTATGTATGTATGTATGTAACATATGTATGTAACATATGTATGTAACATATGTATGTATGTATGTGTATATCCGCCGACCTGCCGACAGCAAGGGGGAGCACGTTAGAGAAGAGATTACAAGCAGCAGCGGGCTGAAAGCCCAATCAAGAGGCCAAGGAGCAAGGGCTATCAGAGTGGATGCAGAAAGCAACGTTGGGCACGACCAGCTGCAGGCCGAACGCGATCCGTCCTTCTCTGGCACGCTTGTTCAGTGTGGCGGGCGGGTCCATTTTGGAAGCCTGGGAAATCATTTTTGGAGCTATTTCTTGTGGATTCAGAAAGCAACGTTCGGCATGAGCAGCTGCAGGCGCCATTCGTCCTTCACTGGCATGGTGCTTCAATGTGGCGGAGGGGTGCCTTTTTTGGAAGGCTGGGAAATTATTTTGGAACTAGTTTCTTGTGCGTGAAGCACGACCAGCTGCAGGCCTGAGGGGTCCGTGCCTCTGCTCGAAGCCCCTGTTCGGGAGTTAATACAGGGACCCGACAAAGTCATGCCTAAGTCACTCCTTTCGCTTTCCCCGCTTGTGAACGCAACATCAAGAAGCCACGCCTAAGTCATGCCTTTTGGTCTCCCATTGTGAACGCAAGCGTCAAAATAGCCCTTTCCAAATCGGAACCTTTCACTTTCGCTTCTTTTTTTCCTCCCTGCCCTTGCGATTCAATATGTCTTATTTGCCCACTTTCTGCCCCAAACAGGTTTATCTGTATGGGGTTCTCAGTAATAATTCTGTAAATAGATACCGGGTATTTTTGGTCCCATTACACAGAAAGAGGCCAAGGCAGTTTGTAAGTTCTTACTCCTTTGAAAGGGTTGCAGCCCTGGGTCGCATTATTTTGCTTCTGTCTCCGGGCTTGCATTCCTGGCGTGCTCTCCGACTACGGTCTGGGTGCTCTTGGCCGCAAGGTTATACAATGTTATACACTTCTCTCCCACTTGTCCCCACTTGTGTCCCACTTGTCTCCTACTCACCTGCATGTTGCATGATGTGCCTGATGTGTCTCAACAGCACCCAGCAGCACTGGACAAGCAGAGACAAGAAACAACGACCAAGCAAAGAGAGAGACCAGCTGCAGCAAACATCCACCAGCAGCACCTGCCCAAAGAAGAGAGCAAGAGGAAGGCAAGAGCACCAACCACAGATACCAAAGAGCAACCAAAGAAGGGCAGGGAAGGGGAAAGGACCAGGAAATCTAAGCCTGGAAAAACGAAATCAAAAACGAGATCAAAACGAGATGCAAACGAGATCCGAGCCCTGGCAGCAGCAAACTCCCGGAAAGTAAAATCGGAAGGTTGGATCACATGAAGGAGAAACCTACAGGCAAAATATTGCGCACACTGAGGCATCGCGCTTTGACGCAGCACAAGCAGGCAGAAGCCAGCAGCAGCAGCAGCAGCAACAGCAGCAGCAGCAACAGCAGCAGCAGCAGCAGCCAGAACCTAGGAGCAGCAGGCAGAACCCAGAAGCACAAGGAAGCAACCAAGCACAAGTAGGCAGGACACGCCAGGCAAAACCCAGCACAAGCGTGCAGAACCCAGAACCCAGCAGCAGCAGGCAGCAGCAGGCAGCAGCAGGCAGCAGCAGGCAGCAGCAGGCAGCAGCAGGCAGAACACAGCAACAGCAGGCAGAACACAGCAACAGCAGGCAGAACCCAGCAGCAGCACGCAGAACCCAGCAGCAGCACGCAGAACCCAGCGCAAGCGGGCAGAACCGAGCACAAGCAGGCAGATTCCAGCAGGCACAGATTCCAACAGCAGGGGACAGAACCATACAGAACCTAAATATGATAAGTTTCAATGGGCACGCCTCTCACCGAACTATTGACAATGGCATCACCATAAAGATTGCAATCAATACCATACAGGGTTAAATAGAATCATGTCAACAATACACTGCCCACAGCGATGAAACAGTATTCAAACCAACAGCCAGTCAAATAAAGAAAAGAACTGTCAAAATCTAAACGAAACACTGCGCGCACGCAGGTGTGATACGACTTCAGGTCACTTGGTACGACATAAGCCTAGCGGCTAGCTGTAGTAGTTCAGAAGCAATCCAGCAGCAGTTTGGCAGTAGTCAGCGGCAGCAACTGAGCAACAGCCAGCAATTGAGCAGCAGTTTAACAGTAGTTGCTAAATACAGTTTAATACAGCCAGTACAGAAGTCATAAGAAAGCAGCTGCAACACTAGACTAGATTACATTACATTACATTACATTGCATACGCACACATGTAAATATAGAGATAGGGAGGGAGGGACGGAGGGTGGGAGCGCGTGAGAGAAAGTGAGAGAGAGCGAGAGCGAGAGAGGGGGAGAGAGAGAGAGAGAGCGAAAGAGAGAGAGACAGTGAGAGAGAGCGAGAGAGAGAGAGAGAGAGTAAGCAGCCCAGTGTTTGGAGTAAACATCTTGAGCCACAACTAAATTCTGATCCCATTCGAGAGCCATGTCCCTAAGTCTCTGGTGAAGTAGTATCCAAACACAACCAAAGGTTGCATTCCAAGACATGGTTGTGCTGATGCTAGTCGAGTAAGCATCTAGCAGGGCATGTTCGCTACAGCATGCTTTCATTCGTGTGGCAAAAGTTGAGCCGGCGCAAGGTCTTGCACAAAAAAATGGCATACCAAAAATTATGTCACGTAGCTTTGGACTCGTATCTCTAGCATATACTGTACACGTTCTGTTCGTTGAAAACCACCTGCGATCGGGGAAAGCGATTTGGGTTGTCCGTTCAAATGGATTGCGCCAGGGCTCTTTGCGGTGGTCGTGTCAGGTCCTCTGTACTCGCGGCAACTGCGGTTCAAATTGCATTTAAAATTTTAAGTAATTAAAGAGTTTGTTTCAACTAACACCTGCAGCGAAAATCCACAAAACCTAAGTGTGATGGCAACCAGTTTTGGGGGTTGACAAGAAGTCAAGTGCAACGCACGTTTTACCGCGCATCGCTTGAGCCAGTCGGCACCAGTCGCAGCCGCTGACATGTGAATGACATCTCAATGAGTCTGAGTCCCAAGTGCTATGATCCCATGTCCATCGTGGTTTCTTCCTTGTTTTCACACTCATTATGTTTTGTTGGGATCAGACTCACCGAGCTGCCACTCATGAGTAAATCCAAGCCGGCGTGCTTCATCCCTTTTGTCAGGGGATCAGCCAGCATCCTATCCGTCGACGTCCAATGGAGAGCTGTTGTAGCTCCAGCAGGTACGCGATCCGTGATCAAAGGATCGCCATAGTCCTCTCCAATCTTCCTCCAAACCTGCTGACGAATGCCACTGAGATCAATGGCCAAACGCTTGTCCGTGACGACGTGCAGGCCACTTTGGTTCACGTGCTGGAACAGCGACTTGCAGTCCGTGAACCAGTCAACGTAGATCTCGTCCAAGGCATCGGTAGTCCAATTGGCTCGATGATGGTTGGGGTCCTTGATGCCATAGAGGACGAAACGTAGGTGATCAGCCTCCTCGCTTCCCAGAAGCAGACTTAATGTCTCTGCTTGCAGCGTGGAGCGGCACACACGTTTTAGCACCGTGCTGTGCCATTCCAGGAGCATCAGAACTCCTTCTTTCTTCTCCTTGAAGTCCTTCGGGGCCAGACACAGCAGTCGGCCTGACTGGCTTCTGTGTCCCAGTCTTGCTCCACTTTCGCTCACATCGAAATCAGCTGCATGAGAAACATCCTGGATGGCAATGATCATCGCGTCCTCAAAGTCCAGGACATTGCTCGGATAGGTGATGCCCTTGTTGGGGTCCCGCTTGGCCAGCTCCACAATCTTGTTGGCATACTTCACGTCATCAATAGTGGCAGTGTGCACGGAAGACTGGAGCTTGCACACTGCGTAGGAGAGATCCGGCCTGCAAACTCTTGCAAGCCATGCCAAGCTCCCAATCACGCTGCGTAGTTGGCCTCGCAGCTTCTCGCTCACAGGCATCTCTGGCTTCTTCTTCTCTTCAGGCATCAGATGGATCATTCTGACTCGATCCATCAGGCTTGGGCACGTGATGTGCACTCCTTTCTCGTCCTTCAGCACTTCACGCCCACAATAAGTGAACTTGTTCACGGAGACCTTGCCGAAATTGTACTTGGCCTGAATGGCATTCATCTTCTGCTCGATGTAGTCACCTCCTGTCCAGAGGAGATCGTCCACATGGACGGTTACCAGTCCAGCCAAGCTCCCGTCAGGATGGTGTAAGACGTAGGCTGCCGGTTCGTAGGGCAGCGGCATGAAGTCCTCGACCTTCATAGTGGAGTCCAAATTCTTGAACCATCCTCTTGGTGCGTCCTTGGTCCCATAGGCTGTGCTGCTGACCAGGTAGAACATCTCCTCCTCAAAGTCCAAACCTGGAATCCCTTCCTTGGGTGCAGCCAAAACCAAAATGCGATCCAGTTTGGATCCTTGAAGGAACGCGGCAGATATGTCTCCTCCATATAGATCTGTCTGCCGTGATGCGGAAAGGGCAAACACCAGGCCCATAGCTGTTTGTGAGGCCGTAGGTAAATCGCATCTCATAGTCGAAGAATCCTCCAAGTCTCCTCGGACCACCAATCGGGACTTCAGCTTCCGTGGTTGATTGGGTTCTGACTTGTTGGTGTGAACCCACCGTGTTGGGATCACCTTGATCTCCGGGTTCTCCTCCTTCATCGCATCCAGCTCTTTCTTGGTGATCCACTTGCCGTCAGAATATTTCTCCCAATTCGACCACTCCTTCTTCATCGTCTCCACAAGCTCTGCCTGAATCTCCTCAGTTTCCTTGGCGTAGTGCAGCTCCATACCTGCGCCAGCCTTCTGAGTCTTCTTCTTATACTTGCGCTCGGTCTTGGTTGCCAAAAAGGCGTCAGAGTCCTGTGTCCTCTGACGGGGAAAAATTCCATCCAGAGTTTCCGCACTCCTTCTCAGCGCCTGGGTCAAACTGGTTTGCTCCATTTGCTCTGCATGACCAGCTCTCACAGACGATGAGGTGGCTTCACGCTCTGGATGTCGTAGTGACTCACGTGGTGCAACCTCTGGTTCTGGTTGCGGCAGACTTGCAACAGTCTGCACACTGAGCG
Organism: Cladocopium goreaui; assembly: GCA_947184155.2. Classification (NCBI taxonomy): domain Eukaryota; class Dinophyceae; order Suessiales; family Symbiodiniaceae; genus Cladocopium; species Cladocopium goreaui. The sequence continues at coordinate 64,499 of CAMXCT020000017.1, forward strand.
TACCATCTTGTACTCGTTCGAGTCCAGGTGGTGGCGGTGGCATGATCGTCCTGGGTAGATCTGCAATCATCGGAACATCCTCAGCCTCTGGTTGTGGTTGTCCAGAACGTTGAACTTGTCCAGCTGGCTGAAATTCACTGGGATGTTGAAATTGTCCAGAAAGAGGTTGGTGTCCAGCACGTTGAAGGTGTCCATGTGACATAGGCGACAATGGTGTGCTCGAAGAAGCTCCTCCTCCAAAATCGCCAGCCAAATCCCTCTCGACCTCTTGAACATCGTCTCTTCCTGCGTCCTCTGTCGGTCGTGCATCCACAAATGGTGCTTGTCCTCCTCGCAGATCTGCCGTCACCAAAACATCCTCAGAAAATGGTGTCTCGTCATCCTCTGATGGGTGGACATAGATCGACCTCCTTCTCTGCCTCGAGGGTCGCAGCTCCAAAGCTTGCTTCTTCAGCACTTCCTGTGTGCTGGCTGGCCTCACTGTTGTCTCTGAGACCAAAACGCAGATGCCGGAGTGGATGATCCAAAGTGAGGATCTTCCCTCGTGTCCTAAGACACGAGCTGGTCCATACCATCGACCTCGACGAAGGAATGAGACCAAATCGCCCACGGCATAAGGGCCACGCAGTGGCACACTCCTGCGAAGCATAGCCTTGCGAATCCTCTGGGAAGCGTCAGTTTTGATGTAGGCCTCCTTGGCAAACTGTCTCAGCAGCAGTTGACGTTGAAAAACATCCTGAGCTCCATCCTCTGCATCAGCAACTGCTTGATGCACTCCCAGTTGCTCCTCAGGATCTCCATCAATCAGGCTCGTGTTGTCGACTGGGAGGTACCCTAGTACCCATTGCACTGGAGCATAGCCATTCTGGTTGGACAGGTGGTTCTTGATGCGGGCGCACTCTGAGATCAGAGCTGAAATGTCAGATGCTCCTGACAGCTGCTGATCATGGATGGCCTTCCGCAAAATCTCCTTCAAAGTTCCACCATGGCGCTCTCCTGTGCCCAGTTGATACGGGGCAGCTACCCCAACTTGCCTGATGTTGACGCCGTTGCTTTGAAGAAGGTGAATCACGCGTCCTTTGTTGTGAACTCCTTGATCCACCACAATATGCTTGGGTGGACCTGCCCATGCAAACCATGAACCATTGATGGCTTCTGCACATACCTTGCTTTTGGGAGTTCCGCCATCTCCAACTCGAACTGCAACATGAAACTTGGTGGAGGTGTCAACCATGCTCAACACTGCATGACGCCCTCCTTGGCAATCATGCACCTCAAAGACATCCAGGCTCACCTCGAAGTTGAACTTCTGCTGGAAAGATGGCCTGGTAGGTCGGACCACTGCAGGATCCTTGTCCTTCTCAGTCTCCTGGCACGTCTGGCACTGAAAGTGCTTGGCCGCCTTCACGACGTCCGCATCGGATGCTGATGAACGTAGCATCCGCACCAGTGCTGAGTTGCTGCAGTGTCCTGTCATGGTATGCAGCCTCCTCACTGCCAATCTCTTCGCTCTTGGCAGCTTCAGCCATTCTTGGCGTCTCTTCTTCTCTTGCTCCATGACCATGTCCTCAACCTCGATGGGGACATTCTCCTCCAAATCCTCTGTTCTCATGTTCTCGTCCTCATCATGCAAGCGTCGTCGCTTCACCACAGGTCCAAGATCATCTTCATCATAAACTCCATCCATAGGGCCTGCCTCCTCATGCTCTTCCGCCTCATACTCTGCAGCGAAGGCAATCTTTGTAAGGCCGTACACGATCTCGTCATAGAGTCCTCCAGCCATCTGCTGACATAGCTCCTCTGGCCATTGTTGAGATCGCTTCGAGCGTCCTCCTCCGATGATGGGTTCATGTTGATGATCTCGTGGGCACGTCTTCCTGAGTCGAAGCTTCATGAACTCAGAAGACAGCAAAAGTCCAGTGCCCTTTTGTTGAGGTAGTCCAGTGATGTGGTCCTTCAGGCCGTACTGACATTGATCCAACCGCTGAAGCTCCAAGTTCTCTCCAGTGTAGTTGTTGCTTGGGGCCTCATCCAAGAGCTCCTGCATACACTTCAGCGTCCAGATCCTTGATGGCAAGGGTTCTCGAGCATGACCTCTCGCCCCTTGTTGAGCCTCTTCCTGATCAGCTCCGTCAGCCACTTCACCACCGGATACCATTGTTGTCGTATGGCATAGAGGTTGTCCGCATAGCCTTCCCTCATCTCATTCAAGTTCTGCAGGGGGCTCCATGGTCCACATACCGGAGCCATGCTCAAGAGCAGCGGATCCTCAACCTCGATGCGGCTCTCCACCATGCGGCGTACTTCAGGTCGAAGTAGGTCGTAGTCGGCATTGTTGAGGATGTCAATGGGCTCGGCCACAGGCAGTCCAAGTGTTGCAACCATCAGTGAGAGAGTTGCTGCCCCACTGAACAGTTCCATCAGGGCAACACCACATCCTCGGGGTAGAAGTCGTCCGGGATTCTTCGTAGGCTTGGACTTTTCTCTCAAAGTAGTCCACATCGCCTGATCTTCCTTCTCCAGCTCCTCAATGGTGTCTCCCAGCATCTTCTTCTGCCCTTTGGTCATCTGCTTCAGTGAGCCGTCGTCCAGCTTGATGTGGCCCATGGTGTCCTCCTCTTCGATCTTGGTCTTGTCGGTGACCACACTGATCTCTTCCTCTGCTTCCTCCTCAGATGCGTCGCACTCCTCAGCTCGCAGTGCGATGGCGTCTCCTCCATGATCTCCAGGGAGTAGACGAATTCCAGGGAGTCCATCTCTGTCGACAATCTCCAAGTGCTGCTTCATCGTCTTGCTGTAGACCTTGCGCTCACTCATGTCGATCATCAAACCAAGGGATTTCTGAGCCTTGGTTGAAAGCAGCAATGGAGCGTGACTTCCTTCCAGCTCTGTCGAAGTGATGACTCCTTGTGCCTCCGATCCATCTTCAAGGCTGAAAGTCACCGGGATCGTCCTCAGGCCTTTCACCTTGATCTTGCCACCAACGCCATTGAACTTTCCATCGCATGGCTTCAAGGGGATGTCCATGCCTGTCGCTCTCAGGTACTCTTCCATCCACTGCGATCCGTGGCATGTCAGGTTGCAGCCGGTGTCAATGACTGCAACCATACAGTCCTCCTCTATCTCATCCTTCTTGATTGCCATGAAAGCTTTGGCAGAAGTTGGCGGCCTGTTGTGTGCATACTGTGCCAACTCCTTGAGTGAGTTGCACCGCAAGTCTCCTGCATTGTACTTGCCGTAAATGAACTTGCAGTACTGGTTGTCGTTGATGCAGACCCATTCGAAGGTCTTTCCGGCATGCTTGCCAGACTGCACAATCTCGTGCTCGTACTCCTCGATGTTCTCCACGGTGATCTCTCGAGCTTCCATTCCGCTTGATGCCACAGAACGGTAAGAGGCTTCTGAGCGAACCTCAGACCTTGCCGGTGTCGTTGGAGTAGGTGCAGGTCTCGCCGATCTGGATCTGGAAGTCGGTGTCGACGGTGCTGCAACAGGTCGGGCAATTGCAGCATGGATATGGGGATATCGACCTGGCTCGTAGACCAAAGACTTGCACTTGTCGTAGGCGATGTCCAGGTGACGTTCAGAGACAGGGTTCCCAGCCTCACGCTGGATGGCCAGGTAGTTCTTCATGAGTGCAACCACCTCCTCAGCCTGTCCTTCATCTGCAACTCCTCGGGCAGTGCTCGGCGGAGGCGGTGTAGAGCTCGACAAAGGTCTTGATGCAGATGAAGTCGTTGAAGCCCTCTCTGCTGCCTGTCGTCCTGTCTCTCCTGGATTCTTGTTGCCGGTCTCAGAATGACCGCAATCATCACAGGTCCACTTCCATGTCGTCCCAGTCGTGCCACGAAAGTGGCGGTTCTCATGCTTGCATGTTTTGCGCTCCTGCGTCTCCATCTTCTTCACCTGCTCCTTCTTGGTGATGCTCAGAACCTTGTGGCAGTCCAAGCAGGTGATCTTCTCTTGTCGTCCATTGGTTCCCTGCCTTGTCGTCCTTCTGTGCTCACAAGCTTCAGGGGTCACTTCTCCTGAAAACAAAGGGCTCGGCGTTGCCTCTGGTCCTCTCTCCTCTCTCGTCCTCGGTTGTGGTCCTCCAAAGGCATTGAACCTCTCTGGCAACGCTGGCACCATCGGCAGGTTCTCCTCGTCAGTGTTGACGAGGTACTCCATCATGTCGAAGTCATCGTCCTCCGGCACTGGCACCATGGTGTGCATTGCGTTGGAATGCACAGGTCCGGCAGAAGATCCTGCCGTCAACTGCAGTGGTGTGGCGCGTTGCTGCTCCTGCAGCTGTTGGGCTCGTCGTCGTTGTGCTTGGGCTATCGCGGCATCCAACAACTCGTCAGCTGATGAGCCCTCTGTCGGACTCTCGACAAGGACTCCTTCTGTCGGCGTCCTCACAACCTCTCCTTCTCGAACGTTGTCAGGTGGAGGAACTTGATGATATCCCCTCACCACGTAGGCCTTCGGCTCCTCAATCTCCTCAACCGTCTCGTGCTCCGCAGTCTTGTACTCATTCACCACGAAGTAGAACGTGCGAGGTTTTGCAGGTTTTCCTGAACCTCGGCCTCCTCTCTGCGAAGTCGCCGTAGAAGCCGTCGACGTTGTAGTGCCGCCTGATCCCTTGGGTCCACCTTTTCCTCTGTTCTTTGGGCATGCATAGTCGGTCGACCAATGCCCCATCTGACCACACTTCCTGCAAGTGGTCTTGCGCTTGATCGCATCAATCCTCGCCTTCCTGTCTTCGCTGCTCATCTTGGATTTCCCTTTTCCATAGCCCTTGTCGCGGCCAAAACCTGTATGACCAGCTTGTTGTGCCTTCTGATGGATGTAGTACGCCTCCGCATCGATCTGAAGGATCTCCGCCGCATACTCGACAGCCTCCTGGTTCTGCTCGTCCAGTCCCTCAGATAGTAGCGCGGCCAGCGTCTCTGTGTAGGGCTCCTCTTCCGTCTGCTCCTCCATGTAGTCAGGCTCATAGTGCTCGGCAGCGTTGTAGGCGCTTGCAGGTGACTCCTCAGCTTCATAGCCACCCAAGGATTGCGAGTGCGTCTCGTACTCCTCCGTGTTGTACCCATAGGAGTCCACGTAGTACCCATACTTGCCATAGCTCTTGCCTTTGCTCGAGCCCTTGTTGGAACCTTTGGCATTCCATCCACGTCGTTCTTGCTCATGGATCCTGGAATGTTGGGCGATCAGCTCATTGCAAACTGATGCCACATCCATCTTCCCTTGCAAAGCAGTACGAACCATCAGCTGATGGTCTCTGGTGATTCCAGCTGATACCAGAGTCTGCTCGGCCAGGATGGCCTCGGGAAGCTTCAGCTCAGAGTCCAGGTCCACAAGCATCCTATACCACGTTTTCCTTCTGAGCAGATAGCTTGTCATCGGCTCTGCTGACTGCCTGCTGAGTACTCCATGGACTTGAGCACCAGCAGCATATAGATCACGTGCTTCTTGAGCTCGTCGTGGACGAAAAGCCTGGTAGAGGTACTCGATCAGCTCCGTCGGGCCCTTCTCGGTGGCGAGCTTGTCCAGGGAGAGTTCTCGGACAACTTGAAGTGCTCCTCCGCTCAATCCTTCAACCAGCTTGAGCCCCAGTGGGCCTTGCTTCTTCCTCTCGGTCTCATCCATGTTTGCGAACCGTGCTTCCAGCAGCCTAACACGGAACGCATATTCAGCCAGTGTTGTCGGATCTCCGTCGTAGCGTGGCACTCCTGCTCGTCCACCATCGATCATCGGCGAAGCATCTGTAGTCGAAGATGCGAAAGCCTGATACGTCAGGCACTCCAGCGCTGACATGGCGCAGGGCGGTGGGCACTAACCCAGGTGCAAAAGTGGTTCCCCCTTAGATCAGTTAAGCCTAAGCTGTTGCGGGGTCCCAGGAGTCGCAGCTCCGCTGCCAGTGTGATGGCAACCAGTTTTGGGGGTTGACAAGAAGTCAAGTGCAACGCACGTTTTACCGCACATCGCTTGAGCCAGTCGGCACCAGTCGCAGCCGCTGACATGTGAATGACATCTCAATGAGTCTGAGTCCCAAGTGCTATGATCCCATGTCCATCGTGGTTTCTTCCTTGTTTTCACATAAGCAATCACTGAGTGCTTCAGGATAGGAGAAACAGCGCTTGCAATAAGTTCTCAGCAGAGCCGTGTCTATTTATTTGTGTCCAGAATGTGTCTTCGCGAACCTTGCGCCAACTAAACCAGAGAGGCTTCTTGCAAGCTATAAAAGTTCGGGACAAAATGATAAGACATTTTCCCTGGAACCTCCACACACAACATATCCTACTTTGTTGCAGCTTATCGTACTTTTGTTGCTCTTCCATGGGTTGGGATCCGCTGGTGGGCACAAGCCGGATTGAGTACAAGCCGGATGGGATCCCATGAACACAAACTTGGGGGCACAGCAGCTGTTGCCTTTTTCCTGCCAAAAAAATGTCTTTGCGACATTCCATCCACAGTTTAGCAGGTCAACCACAAATTGAACAAGTACTGCAGTCTCTTTCCAAATGTCTTGTGTTGTGATATTCTTTGATCTTGCATGATCTGCGATGATCTTCTATGATGTTCTATTCAAGAGACAATTCTGCGAGTGTGCATCAGCTGTACGTTGAACCCAACGATGCCAAGAGCAAACCTCCGTGAAAAAGGCCGAAAGACCGCGCATGGGCTACATGACAAACATTCAAATGATTCTACACAAACACATCTGGCAACATACCACGTCCTCTTTGGTGCCTTTGTTGGGCCAGGCGCAGGAGTGATGTCTTTGCTCCTGCTACTCTTCGTTTCAGAGAAGAATAAACTCTGTTCTGGTATCTTCCGGTCTCCTATTGTCCCGAACAACCCGAAGATGTATGGTGCCACAAAGCGCACACAAATGCTACTCCCATTGGAACCTTTGTAGGATCTTGCTACACAGGCGCACGCAGGCAAACCAGCTTGTCAGAAGTCATTGCTGAGTTCCTTTTCTTATCAGGGAGGTGCCTAGTTGGTTCCTGCTGTAACGAACAAGTAACGCCACATCTTGGTATGTTGCCGCAATTTGGTAGTTTCTACTCCTCTTTGGCGCCGCACTTGGGCTGGGCACAGCAGCTGTTGCCTTTTTCCTGCCAAAAAAAATGTCTTTGCGACATTCCATTCACAGTTTAGCAGGTCAACCACGAATTGAACAAGTACTGCAGTCTCTCTCCAAATGTCCAGTGTCTCTATAATATTCTTTGATCTTGCATGATCTGCGATGATCTTCTATGACGTTCTATTCAAGAGACAGTTCTGCAAGTGTGCATCAGCTGTACGTTGAACCCAATAATGCCAAGAGCAAACCTCCGTGAAAAAGGCCGAAAGACCGCGCATGGGCTACATGACAAACATTCAAATGATTCTACACAAACACATCTGGCAACATACCACGTCCTCTTTGGTGCCTTCGTTGGGCCAGGCGCAGGAGTGATGTCTTTGCTCCTGCTACTCTTCGTTTCAGAGAAGAATAAACTCTGTTCTGGTATCTTCCGGTCTCCTATTGTCCCGAACAACCCGAAGATGTATGGTGCCACAAAGCACACACAAATGCTACTCCCATTGGAACCTTTGTAGGATCTTGCTACACAGGCGCACGCAGGCAAACCAGCTTGTCAGAAGTCATTGCTGAGTTCCTTTTCTTATCAGGGAGGTGCCTAGTTGGTTCCTGCTGTAACGAACAAGTAACGCCACATCTTGGTATGTTGCCGCAATTCGGTAGTTTCTACTCCTCTTTGGCGCCGCACTTGGGCTGGGCACAGCAGCTGTTGCCTTTTTCCTGCCAAAAAAAATGTCTTTGCAACATTCCATTCACAGTTTAGCAGGTCAACCACGAATTGAACAAGTACTGCAGTCTCTCTCCAAATGTCCAGTGTCTCTATAATATTCTTTGATCTTGCATGATCTGCGATGATCTTCTATGACGTTCTATTCAAGAGACAGTTCTGCAAGTGTGCATCAGCTGTACGTTGAACCCAATAATGCCAAGAGCAAACCTCCGTGAAAAAGGCCGAAAGACCGCGCATGGGCTACATGACAAACATTCAAATGATTCTACACAAACACATCTGGCAACATACCACGTCCTCTTTGGTGCCTTCGTTGGGCCAGGCGCAGGAGTGATGTCTTTGCTCCTGCTACTCTTCGTTTCAGAGAAGAATAAACTCTGTTCTGGTATCTTCCGGTCTCCTATTGTCCCGAACAACCCGAAGATGTATGGTGCCACAAAGCGCACACAAATGCTACTCCCATTGGAACCTTTGTAGGATCTTGCTACACAGGCGCACGCAGGCAAACCAGCTTGTCAGAAGTCATTGCTGAGTTCCTTTTCTTATCAGGGAGGTGCCTAGTTGGTTCCTGCTGTAACGAACAAGTAACGCCACATCTTGGTATGTTGCCGCAATTCGGTAGTTTCTACTCCTCTTTGGCGCCGCACTTGGGCTGGGCACAGCAGCTGTTGCCTTTTTCCTGCCAAAAAAAATATGTCTTTGCGACATTCCATTCACAGTTTAGCAGGTCAACCACGAATTGAACAAGTACTGCAGTCTCTTTCCAAATGTCTTGTGTTATGATATTCTTTGATCTTACATGATCTGCGATGATCTTCTATGATGTGCTATTCAAGAGCCAATTCCGCGAATCTGCATCAGCTGTACGTTGAACCCAATGATGCTAAGAGCAAACCTCCGTGAAAAAGGCCGAAAGACCGCGCATGGGCTACATGACAAACATTCAAATGATTCTACACAAACACATCTGGCAACATACCACGTCCTCTTTGGTGCCTTCGTTGGGCCAGGCGCAGGAGTGATGTCTTTGCTCCTGCTACTCTTCGTTTCAGGAGCGAGATGCAATGCAACATGAGAAGAATAAACTCTGTTCTGGTATCTTCCGGTCTCCTATTGTCCCGAACAACCCGAAGATGTATGGTGCCACAAAGCACACACAAATGCTACTCCCATTGGAACCTTTGTAGGATCTTGCTACACAGGCGCACGCAGGCAAACCAGCTTGTCAGAAGTCATTGCTGAGTTCCTTTTCTTATCAGGGAGGTGCCTAGTTGGTTCCTGCTGTAACGAACGCCACATCTTGGTATGCTGCCGCAATTCGGTAGTTTCTACTCCTCTTTGGCGCCGCACTTGGGCTGGGCACAGCAGCTGTTGCCTTTTTCCTGCCAAAAAAAATGTCTTTGCGACATTCCATTCACAGTTTAGCAGGTCAACCACGAATTGAACAAGTACTGCAGTCTCTTTCCAAATGTCCAGTGTCTCCATAATATTCTTTGATCTTGCATGATCTGCGATGATCTTCTATGACGTTCTATTCAAGAGACAGTTCTGCAAGTGTGCATCAGCTGTAAGTTGAACCCAATAATGCCAAGAGCAAACCTCCGTGAAAAAGGCCGAAAGACCGCGCATGGGCTACATGACAAACATTCAAATGATTCTACACAAACACATCTGGCAACATACCACGTCCTCTTTGGTGCCTTCGTTGGGCCAGGCGCAGGAGTGATGTCTTTGCTCCTGCTACTCTTCGTTTCAGGAGCGAGATGCAACGAAACATGAGAAGAATAAACTCTGTTCTGGTTTTCTGGGGTTGTCAAGAGCAAACAACATGCAGGGCTATTGATTGCCCAAAGCCAGCCTCTCACCCTTCGTCACATGGTTTGATTGGCCATCTTCACTTTTTGGCGCGAGTTCTGCAGGTTTGGCCGTTCAAATGTTGGTATGTGGGTGTGGGTCAAAAGTTATTGCCCCAAAATTGAATCAATTGTAGTGAAACATGACCATCTTGTGCTTCCATTCGGTCCATTGGTACTTCGTTCTTGGCCCAGACCCAAGTCGCAAAGAGGTCTTTGCATTTTGACTCTTCTGAACCAGCAATGCCAACGCCTTGCACTTCTCCTTGTTGTTGCGTTTTCTTTCGCCTGGGAGGATTGTCGTTCTGTGAAGGGGAGGCACCTTCAACGGGAAGATTGGATGCTCCAAATGTTGATGCTTGAGAATTTTGTTCTGGTCGCTGCCTTTGCTTTGCCTTCTTCTTCTTCTTCCCCTGGCAGCCGAATAAAGTGGTGGTCCAAATGTTGCGCAAGTCCTGCTGCGCAAGGCATTGTGCCCCGCCTCCTTTTCCTTATCGGTTTGGCTCAGAGTTTCAAGGCCTTTGAGGAACGCGTTCTCATCAAAGGGTGGACCTTGGGATCGACGAATATGCGACGGTGCCATCCGTGATCCCGTGTTCCACCATTCCATCCCCCAACATCTCCATCTTCATCCATCATATCCATCGGTTCATCATTTTGTTTGCTGATTGCCTATAATTTGGATCACATCAAACACAAATCGTACGACCGTCTCCAGGCGTGCCGTACAGGAGTCATCCACAAACTTCAACTCTTTTCCAGCCAAAAATTCCTGAAACTGTTCCTGGCATCAGGAAAGGATGGCGAAAAAATTACTGGCCCCCCAAATGAGTCGGATATGATTATCGAAGGAAGTTTAGAAGTCAACCTCCCGACAATATGGACAGATGAAAAAGCAGAGGTGGGAAGACTCAGAGAAGAGAAGAGAAGCAGAACGAAGATCAGAGAAGAGAAAGAGTCAGAAGAAACAGAAGAAAGAAGATGCAGGCGCGCGAAAAGGTAGCAAAGTCGCGAAACACTGTGTTTTTCCGTGATTTGTGGCTCGGGAGGGGCGAAAAGTAGGCTCGCTAAAGCAGCAGGTGCAGAGCCATCTGGGGAGATGGGAGAGGAAAAACTTCACGCCCCTGTGGCGCGAAGAAGTCAAAAATGTAAAAAACTGACGGTCTCAGACCACGTTTGGAAGTTGAGATGGTGCACGCCGTTGTGGCGAGAAGCACATGTCGAAGTCAACATATACAAAACACTGCACGTTGGGAGCATTTTTCGAAGTTGAGATGTTGAAAAATTTGCACGCCGTTGTGGCGCGAAGCACATGTCGAAGTCAAAATGTACAAAGCACACTGGGTTCGGAGCACTTTTGGAAGTTGTGGTGTTGAAAAAGTGCACGCCATTGTGGCACGAAGCACATTTCCAAGTCAAAATGTCAAAAACACATAAAAACACCACATGCTCGGACAGCTTTTGGAGTTTCAAATGTGGTTTTGCGTGGCAGGCCCTTGGGATTGGGCACCTTGTCAAAAGTGAGCAAAACGTGAGGGTTTTGTAGCTTTCCAAAAACAATGGCAGGCGTGGGACATTTGAAGAGGATCTGGCAAGATGCATTTTCCGTGGAATGCGCAGTACAAGAGACGTGTTCATCAGAGATGTTAGGAGGTGAGGACGCTGATTTCCTGAGAGGGGTTGCATTTTGGAGCATCAGATCTTCAGTTTTGGGAAGATGATTTTGCGTGACAGGTGCAGCACTTCGTACGACCTGGCATCACTTTTTCGTGGCAGGCGCAATACTTTAGACAGGTGGAATGGAAAAATCGCAAAACGCATTGGTACGAGGCTGTCAGCGCTGCACTTAACTTTCTATTTTTGAAGGAAGTCTCGCAGAATTGCTTTGTTTTTGATGTTGTCATGTTCAAAAATTGAAGACGTCTCGCAGAATTGCTTCGTTTTGGATGTTGTCAAGTCCAAAAGTTGAGGAAGCCTCGCAGAATTGCTGCGTTTTTGATTTTTTTGATGTTGTCAAGTTCAAAAATTGCGGATGTCTCGCAGACTAGCTTCGTTTTCAAACTTGCAGATAGATAGATCGATAGATAGATAGACAGACAGGTAGATAGATAGATAGATAGACTATCAGATAGGCAGGTAGTTAGATAGACAACTGCAACTGCACTACACCACACTACAACTATACACCACACTACACCTACAACTGCAACTACAACCACAACTACACTACAACTACAACTTCAACTTCAACTGTCAACTGCACTTCAACTACACCTCAACTACCACAACTACAGCTACAACCACAACTGCAATTACAAGCGCCACTACAACTACAACTACAACTACAGCTACAGCTACAACTACAACTACAACTACAACTGCAACTGCAACTGCAACTGCAACTGCAACAACTACTACAACTACAACTACAACTGCAACTACAACTACAACTACAACTACAACTACAACTTTACTACAGCTACAACTACAGATACAACTACAACTACACTACAGCTACAACTACAGATACAACTACAACTACAAGTATTGCATCCAGGAGTTGTGAGTGAGGTGACCACTGCAACCATTGCAACCACTCCAAAAAGCACAACTCCAACCACCTTTCCGTCCATCAGTGGATTCGCTCTGCCATCCATGCACCACAACAACTCACCTCTCCAATAGTGTCCTATCCTTGAAACTTCCGCCACCGCCTTGTGCGGTATTACTGGTATAATGAAGATGCGGGACTTGACATTTTCCGTGAAGCCACACGTGTTTTGGGGACTTTACCAAAAGGGGGATCTGACTTGATCAAGATGCGCCAGCCTTGAGGGTCGGCAGTCCGTGTGCCATGGGGGTACCGCAATAGCTGGATGGTGCAATACACCCTAATGGAAAATTCAATTAAAATGGATGATTTGAGGGTAGCCCCATTTTAGGAAACCTCCATAGGGTAACCTGTGTTCAAGACTTTGCATGACATCACTTTTGAATACGATTGAAAAACATGTCTTGGCTTTGGCCACAGGCCCCTCTCCACAATTTCTGCAGTTGGCTGCAGCGGCTGCGAGAGGGATATCGTTTCTGGCCCTGCCACTGTGGTTTCAATGTTCACAAATTTCACATAACTGATTCTGGGCTACCACATGGTAGAACCATGGGGGTTCTACCCCAAATCAGTGGACAATTGGTATGATATGGTATGATCCAGGGATAGATGAGAACATCAATTTTCAACCGATGGGCGACAGCGCGTGACACTTGACTTTGAAGATCTGCACGCTGAAGCTCTCAATGGTCGGCGGTCCTGTGACACAGGACACTGCAGGACACCCAAAAAAACCATAGTTAAATCGGTTGGTCACAAGTTTCCTTGTTAAAATATGTTTAAAATGACCATAGATTGAGGCTATCCCAGGCTAATAATCCCAGGTCTCCTAAATTGGAAAACCACAGACAAAAAGACATATAATGAAATGTAGATGTCTATGTGTCTTATGAGAAACACTTGAGAAAACAGGTCACTGCCTTGATGACCTCTACTTGGATTTGTCTGAAAACAGGGTACCCCAAAAGCTTATGCTTAATCATCGTTCTCCCCTTTCAAACTACCATTTGGCATTTTCAGAATCCTCCGCCCGGGCAGTCCTTTCTGGCGGTAGAAAGGGCAGCACCTGGCATCAAAATCGGGAGCTCACCCCACTCTAGTCTCTGGTTTAAAGAGGGCTCCCATAGTGGGTTGTAGCAATCTCTAAATCTATCCTAATCTAACATAATCCAACTTAGACTGCTAACTATATAAGTAAGTGCTGTAACACCGTCTGATCCCCTTTTTCGTAGTCAAGGCCCATTGTCATTTTGGTCACTGCTATCTTGGACCTGTCGGCCCTTGTTCCGAGGCGCCTTGGCGACAGCTTCAAGGAATACCTGTTGGAACTTCGGCCTGATCGATGGGTCAAGCACGCCGAAAACTGATGAAAACTGTACCCCTGGTGAACATCAAAATATTCCCCTACAGTAAAAGTCTGGTTTTTATCGCTGAAAAAAAAACTAAAAATGATACCATACACATTGACCCATCCATATATGACCAACATTTTGACAAGACCCAAGAGATAATGAGCCCTCCCTTGGTAAAATATAGAAACAACCCGGGGGGCTAGGCTTCTGGCATGTTCAAGCGCACATTTTGACCATGCCAGAATCCTCCAAACCTCGGATTGTCACACTGGCTGTTCCCACTCCCATTGCTCCAGCTGCTGCTGCGGACGACGAGGCTGGAGCTTTTCCTTGACCTCCCTGTCTGCGAGGTACAACGCTTCTTGCTGGCTTGTGGGATTCTCAGACCTTGTCGGCAAGAACAGTTCTTTCAATTGGCTTTCTTGGAAAATAGGGCCAAGTTTGATGTCATCAGTTTAACCTATTAAAATTGCCATAGCCGGGGGTACAGCCCATTATCAGACACTGCCAAATGTTGCTGATTGCAGTCCGATTAGGTAGTGCGGCAACACATCAGTGTAGCGGGTATGGTGATCCATTCCATAATCGGAGCATCATTATACCTCCATAATTTCACCTTCACATGGATTGATCCCCTGTCCCTTTCGTTTCTGAGTTGCAAGCCCGTGCAAAGCAGCCGGGTGCTCCATGCAGGTATACTGCATTCCACTGAGCCGGGCCAAGCCTCCGTAATGGCCTTGGGATCTTTTTCCGGGCTTCGCAGCAACGTGGCCATTGCAGGAATCATGTTGACATGGGTATGGGCCATATGGATGTCCATCTTTCATGAAATCATGAATCAAATGGCTATGGATCAATACCTATACATACCATTTTTAGGAGGATGAACATCCATTTACCAGCTATTTTGATGTTCACCAGGGGGATAGGGTTTTGACCCATCCCCAAATGTCATCAAACCATATCAAACCTACAAACTTCCTGTCCTTCCCTTCATCCAATGTTGGGACGGTCTTCCAAGCCAAGGGCTGACGGTGTTGCTTCCCCAGCCTTGGTCTGTCCATTGGCAGAAGCTGCCCGTCCTCCACTCGATTCCATACCAAATAGGTCTATTGGGGATACTGTACAGGAATGTATAGCCATTGTATAGCCATTCTAATGGAACATGATGATATTTACAATTGGATTTTGGTGTGTCCTACTTTCAGGTTCGAACCTGATTTCCCGCCAGACTACTTCATGAAATAATGGAGTAGCTGTGATTATTTAGGGCATCCCCAGTTTCAAGCCACTCCCAGCAAAATGTCTCCATCTTCAGCATCGCCTTCATTGCAGAACTTGGAGCCCGGTGGAAAGAGGTCCAATCTCAGGGCAAGAGAGGCAGCGCTGGTGCTTCTCGGCCCAAAATATGAATCATTGCGGGTTTATCATCACATAGATGAGCCCAGGGACTATTTAGCTTTGTCAAATGGGCTACCCCATTCCGTCCAGTACCATTTTCCCTACTCAAGTGGCCATGAGGTATCACCATTTTTCAACCAACATCAACCAACCAACTCATCTAAGCTTCCCCACATGACCGCATTTTGGTGCATGAAGGCACCCCAGGCCATAGCCGCCCCCGTGACGCCCACCAAAATGTCCGCGTGTCTCGCTAGGTGCCACTGAATTGCAGGATGTAAACGCTCGAAATGGGCCACCAGCACTCTGACGCGAAGGTCACTGAAGCGCGGGTGTTCAAATCCTGATTTGCCGATTCCAATGATTCCAGTTGGCTTTTACCAAAAAATATCAAAATTTGCACGGGAATTAAACCATCCAAATTGTTTGTGTTTCTGAAATGAGTCATAGAAACCAGCCCCAATCGGTGGTTTATGAAATGTTGATATGTTGTTCTTGGCTTCACCACATCAGAAAAGCGGTTTTCCACATCTTTTGAAGCTGAAGTTCATCCCAGTCCTTGAAGCCAATTGAGAATCTCCTCCATGTTTGCAATCCATCGGCTCGCACCTCAAACTCAAAAGGAAACCATCAAAATCATCAGATCAAAACCTCCCGGAGCTGGGCTCCAGGACGTTTTGGTCTCTGCACCCAAAGGACATTGACATTTCGGAGAGCCTGACCACATGTTTGGCTGTGGGCCAGGAAAATTTTGAAGAGTTGTTTGTTGTTGTTTGTTTTCGGTGTGTCCCTATATCAATAGAATCAAACAGATACAGTACATGATGATACATGTGATGATACATGTGGCATGTTCCAAGCAGTTGGTGGATGGGCCGCCTTCTTGGTCGTGGATTGTGCCCATTTCACCTCTGCCTCATCGTCAACTTGAACCACCTCCTGGCAACGACATTCAAATTCATTGTGGCACGATTTGGATCATTCCTGCACATCTTCAATCACTGGATTGGTTTAAGGGAAAATCTACAGGAAACCATAGATTTTCCCATTAAGTATGGGGCTTTCCTGTAAATTTTCCCTTAAACCAATCCAGTGATTCAAAGCATGAATAAACCATGATTCTTTGTGTCGCTACTCAGCACCTCTTTGTCCAAAGGGAGCAGAGCTGGTGGCTGGGTCAGGTATTTGGAGCCATCCGCAGTGAAGTAGTCCAAGTCCATCGGACCTCCAGGAGCTATCCTGAGCTGTGCTCACGTGCCTTTGAAGACTGGACATGAATGGTTTGGCTTTGGTTTCTAAACTGTAAGGATTTGTCAGGAATCTAAATCCTTGTCAATTTGGTGAAACGCTATTGAAATAATAGGTTTCAGTGAAATCTTCACCGGAAACCATAGATGTCCCCCTCCAAAAAGCTGGGGCTGTCTCCGGTTTCCGATGGTTTCCGGTTTCAATTTTCATCCATTTCTTGGATCACTTTTCATCACCCGCCAGGTGGTAAGCTTTCAGTTAAGAATCTGCGACAGGGACGCAGCGTCTTGTCTCTGCCTCTGGGAATCTCAACCGGGATGTTGAAGGATGTGGAATTGGAGGTGTTCAGTCGGATTGACTTTTCTATCTTTTGAGGGATTATAGAGAATGAAATCTAATGAGATCATATGAGATCTACAACCAAGAAGGCGGACACCTATTTTGAAAGTTTTCATGGAGGTTCCCACGTATATGGAAAGGGTCGTATAACATGGTATGACTGCATTGCAAGTAGCATCATATATTCACAGTTGAGCCACTCTCCAAATCATAATCTTCTCAGGTGGCTTCTGGAACCTTGACTGTGAAAAAAAACTCCACCAGATTGAACAAATTATATCATATCAATTCAATTCCTAAACTGGACAAGAACCATTCTTGGGATGGTTCCCCGTTTCTAAGCGTTTTTCCACAAATTATGGGATACCCCAATTTATGGTCCATTCAAATTGGATCAAATTGGGATGATCAAAAAATATCAAGAATTAAATAATGTGGATGTCCCCAGAATTCTTAGGTACCAAAGACAATTTATGGTGAGCTGAGCTGCGGGGGATTGACTCCCATGGCTCCATACATCTTCAGCTCTGCGTCAAAAGCTCGTCCAGTCGCAGGTCCTCGCGGAAGGCTCCACTTTCATAGGGGGGAATGTTATGCTTAGTAAACCCAGAAATTAAGTAGGTTTTTTTTTGGCATTTTTTTTTCATAAACCAGCCCAGTAGGAGCCCTTGCTGTGTCCTTCACGTTCCCGGCTCTGGGCAAAAACGGCGTTGAGATAGCGATGATAGAAGGTCACCACTCGGGGGGTCACGACCCCGCCAAGCCTCAACCGAGGAATGGTGAAGACCAAAAAAAAGAAGATGCAAATAGATGCAACCAGCAACATTGGGAGTGTTTGATTCCCCCCAGTTTTATTCGCTCGTATTCCTGTTGAAAGGACGTGATGGCGTTTGTTCCTGTTTTTCTATGTCTTTTTGCGATGTTGCCGAAGGATCTCATCCTAGACTCACAGACACAAAAAAGCGTTGCCTGTCTGCGTTCATCCCTGCAACAAATCACAAATCAGCACCGACTTGGGATGACTTGGGGGTGCATCCCAGTAAGATAGTAAGTGATTTTCATATATACATGGAATATCCCCAGTTATATGTATATATTATATACATATTAGTGGTTTCTGAACCACCGTTCGGCTGGGTGGCCCTGTTCGAAGCAGCTCGCGACCGAAAATCACTCGCGGGTAGCACTTGGCAGTTGCATCGGCTCCTGGCCGGAGCGGTGTTAGATCCCAACTGGAACCTGCTCTCCTATCACTGTTGGGTGGCCAGTGCCATTTATATCCATTTATGATATGCATATACAGTCATATACATATCATAATCATATGTTAATTCATATATGTATATATCCATATATATATAATTATATATCCATATATATATCCATATATATATATGGATATATATATATACATATGGATATATATATATATTTACATATGGATATATGTATATACATATGGATATATAGATATATATACATATGGATATATAGATATATATACATATGGATATATAGATATATATACATATGGATATATAGATATATATACATATGGATATATAGATATATATACATATGGATATATAGATATATATACATATGGATATATAGATATATATACATATGGATATATATATATATATACATATGGATATATATATATACATATGGATATATATATATATATACATATGGATATATATATATATTTACATATGGATATATAGATATATATATATACATATGGATATATAGATATATATATATATATATACATATGGATATATAGATATATATACATATGGATATATAGATATATATACATATGGATATATAGATATATATACATATGGATATATAGATATATATACATATGGATATATATATATATACATATGGATATATAGATATATATACATATGGATATATAGATATATATACATATGGATATATAGATATATATACATATGGATATATAGATATATATACATATGGATATATAGATATATATACATATGGATATATAGATATATATACATATGGATATATAGATATATATACATATGGATATATAGATATATATACATATGGATATATAGATATGGATATATATATATACATATGGATATATAGATATATATACATATGGATATATAGATATATATACATATGGATATATAGATATATACATATGGATATATAGATATATATACATATGGATATATATATATATACATATGGATATATAGATATATATACATATGGATATATAGATATATATACATATGGATATATATATATATACATATGGATATATAGATATATATACATATGGATATATAGATATATATACATATGGATATATAGATATATATACATATGGATATATAGATATATATACATATGGATATATAGATATATATACATATGGATATATAGATATATATATATACATATGGATATATATATATACATATGGATATATAGATATATATACATATGGATATATATATATATATATATTTACATATGGATATATAGATATATATATACATATGGATATATAGATATATATATATACATATGGATATATAGATATATATACATATGGATATATATATATACATATGGATATATAGATATATATACATATGGATATATAGATATATATACATATGGATATATAGATATATATACATATGGATATATAGATATATATACATATGGATATATAGATATGCATATACAGTCATATACATATCATAATCATATATTAATTAATATATATATGGGGTGGCAAATCAAAGGACTCAGGATGACTCAGGATCCATATGATATGGTGCCACCCCGAAACCCCGAAACGCACGTCGCTGGGCGGAAGCTCAGGCCTAGAGGAAGCGGCGGCATCTCCTGAGCCATGGATCATCATTGGTGATTAAAACAATCTTCAAAAATACCAGAATGGATACATACATACCAGTATCTATTTATATGCACATTCATATATATATATATACAATTATATATATACATATGTATATGTTCAACCTCTTTTCGACCAGCCAATTTTGTCATGAGGAGTCAGAACCAACATTCGCGGCATTCACGTCTGTCCAAGAGTCCGCAAGGGGGCCCCACCAGAATCTCCACTGCGCTGGGATAACGAGCCTGTCTGCGTTTCAGCTTAAGCAGCTCATCACTTCTGAATTGTTGAAGATCAACGCAGCATGGCCTCTGTGGCTTCTCAGCATCTGAGATCCTTGGCGACACTGAACCCAGCAAACACGCAGTGAATGGATTGGTTTACAGTAAGGGAAACCGGAAAACACATGTAATATATATATATATATATGTGTGTATACTAGTAATCGTCTATATAATTAAACATACGTATACTTACTAGTATATATATATAAGTGAATAGACAAAAAATATACTTAGATAAATATGATTATGTAAATATAATGATAATATACATATATATATATATAGTGTATGGAAACCATGGTTTCTACCGCCATTTGAGCGGCGTCGTAAACCGGGTAGCGATCTGGTTCTACTATAGAAAAGCTTTCACGACGGCTTTCGCGGTGCTTTCGCGCGCACAGTTTTGGCTTTCGCGGCGGGATTTTTTTCGCAATATCTTTCGCGGCGGCTTTCGCGGAAAATATTCGTCGTAAATGATGTTACACTAGTCATCTGCTTTCGCGGCCGCTTTCGCGGCGTGACCTTGGCGCACTCCTTTCGCGGAGCTTTCGCACGGCTTTCGCGCGTGGAGGTTTTGCTTTCGCGGAAGGTTCCCTACATGAACCCGAATACTAAATCCCTTTATGGATGTTTTTGATGCTGCTCATTTGGATTTGGAGGGGGTTCCTGCAAATGTCCCGCTACATCTACAATTCTGGGACACAGTGCTTCATCTGGTCTCACAGCTTGAGCTGCATTGTGCTGTCAAGGATCTGTGCCATGTCGTTGGAGTGCCTGCTAAAGGCCTTTGATGATCCGCAAATCCCATGACGCTGGCAATATCTACCCATACCTATCCAGTCATTCGAAAGCTCGAATGAATAGCACCAATTTCCAAGTCTAAGTCGAGCTGCTTTCCAGAAATGAACTTGCCGGCGAGCATGGAAAGCCTAAGCATCCCACGTCAGTTTTCCTCAAGGTACACTCTGCGCAAGGCTGTGCAATGCATGCGAAGTTGCACAAAGCTACGCAATCTGCAGAAAATTGCGCTGCAAATGCAAGATTTGAAGCAGTCTGAAGTCTGATTCTGAAGCTCGGAATTTGGATTCAGACCAAAATTTCTGGCCCAAAATGTTCCATTTTTGTTATGTCTCCCATTCAACTATGTGGCTGTCCCATTTTAGAAAACTCCATGGAAGGGGTACAAAAACTCTGCTTTGAGGTCCCTGCGCTGTGGAAAGCCAGGCGGATATCTAACTCTGACCTTCTCCGTGTCTCAGATCGAAGGTGCAGACAATGTGACTATTGTCCCATCCAGTTTCAAATTCTGGGGTAAATGGATGTAAAATGATGTAAATAGTAGTCTGTACAGGGACAAAATTGTTTTTTTCATGGCTTTGACTGCAACTCAACTTACCAGCCTGGGGATACAAAGACCATAGTCTGGATGATGAAGCTGCCAAACCAAAGGTATGGTTGAATGCATCCTTGGCTGGACTGCTGGGAGTTTGTGGTCGGCTTACACCAGCCTCATAGCTTTTGCTCCACAACCACCTATTTTGAAGAGACCTGGTCGTTATGTTCAGTGGCCTTCCAGCCTCAGAATAAACCTGGTTCGAGAGTCTTGGAGCTAAATGCTTTTGCTATCTTCTGCTCGCTTGGATCCGAAGTAAAAAAAGTAAGGCCAGCACAGGTGAAAAGGATTGTGCAACCTCTGGCCACAATCTGTCGGAATCATTTTTTCATCCACATATGGAGGTTTCTTAAAACCCCATCCAAATTAGACCCTTTTAGTACTACAGTACTACAGTACGGTAGGGAATCCCTATGACTTAAGAGACCTCCATATGGGATCTCTGACAGCAGCAGGGACAGCTGTTTCTTCTCTGACAGTGCGTGCGAGCTGCGACGTGCCACTTGCCAAAGCGCCTGCAATGACAAGGGTATCAACCTGTCAGCCAAAGGCAGTAAAATTCAGTAGTTGATCATCATCTTTTCCCGTTGAAATTCTTGGGTATCAATCTCTGGCTCTGGCAGTGGTCCGCCTCCGAAGAATTTCTCGGATACAAGTGCCTGGCACACCACTGCTAGCGCCCGAGGACGATCACCGCTACGTTAACCGCAGGCCTAGCTGCCGGATGTCTCAGTTCAACCGCATTGAACCTGAGCTGGCAGGGGATGGATCATGTGCATGCAACTATCTTCAGATCTATGAAAGTCCTTGTGCGGTCTTCGGCCAATCAGTTTTCGAGAATGTCGGACAAAAACCATGAGCACTAATAGCTTGGCAGGGCAATTGATGTTGCAGAAATACAAAAAGGGCAGTGCGATGACAAAAAAGGTAAACTCTGCAGGCTTGGCTTCGCACTCAAAGCTGCCGAATTCCCCACCTCGTCGGCGAACATAATGATCACTACCCAATATATCCCAATATAATATCAAGGGTAGGCTAATAGCCCCCGAACTAATCTAATCAACCAACAGTAAGGAGTATTCATTCATATTAAGGAGATTTGCATTTCATGATTAGGAAATACACTCCAACAGGAGCAGCCACGGCTTGAGTGACATCAAATACTTGAAGATTTTCACCGCAGACAAGTCACAGGCAAGCAGCTTCCTTGGAAGGGACTCTGCCTGTGAAGGAATGAAAGCTTCCAATGGGTCAGTGATGAATGTCGGAACAGGAATGAAATAATTTTGTCTGAAAATTGGATACAATCCCCCAATTCGCATGGATGATCATCATTGTCCCCACTAAAATTGCCATTTTGAAGGGTACACACAAGCCATTTTCCTAACAAAGCCATGTGCTACATCAATGGGGATCCAGGCCTCCGATTCTCGGCCAAAAAGGATAATCTTGCGATCCTGGAGACCAAAGATCTTCCAACCTTGTGATCACTTGCGATCACTTACGATCAGTTCTATGATCAATTATGATAACCTGAGAAGAGGGGACGAAAGCCAGGAACTAGTTGGAGCGGGGAGACGAGAGTGGAGAGGATGGGAGGGATTTCGGCGGGGGTTGGTGGAGGAGGCGGCAGTGCGAGGCTATATTGAGTGCCGTTTTGGAATCCGTGGGGAGAGGGAAGGAATGTGCAGGAGACTTGACATACTATACTTGACACTCCATATGTGGCATTTTACATTCCACACTGGACTGGTTCGACGTTAGACTTTACAGTCTATACTATAGAATCGACACCCCTACATTTCATACTGTACAAGCTTTATTTTACATTCCTGGCTCTTCACTGCACACCTGACACTCCACAGGAACAGGAAACAATGGGATTTTCTAATCTTTCCATCAAGTATGACAATGATGGGTTTCCATAGATTTTGCTGAAGGTAAGCTAAGAGGGAGCCATGCAAAAGTAAGAAACATTACCAGTACGAGTAGATTCTGCAGATGGTGGATTCATCCAAGTGTGCATCAAGTTCCTCATCTGCTAGCTTCTATTAGTCAGAATCCATGACGAGACGATGTCTCAGAGTTTCAAAGTTGAGCTATGTCGAGCAACTTCCGGCAAACTACTTTGGAGTCTTCATGTCTGTATGTTTGTATGTATGTATGTCACCGGAAATGCCTGAATAGAGACCAACGAACGCGCATGCTGGGCTCTACAAGACCGCAAATCAATTCTCAACACTTTTTATAAAGTGTTTAGAATTCTTAGCATCGTTCAAGACCGACAAAAGGCGTAATGAGTTGCCCGAAAAGAGGAGGTGGAGGTCACTTTTGGGTATGTATAACCTCCGAGAAATTAAACATGATCCACTACAGGATGACAACAAAATTATTTATGAGAATCACAATAACAACTTCATTTCGGTATGTTTGTCGGGATCAAAATCTAGCGCCCCCCAAAATATATTGACATCTTGTAGACATATATACATAGATGCATACATTTATATATATATAATCGATATGATATGATACTATGTTGTAAACTGGTGGAATACATCGAATCCCGTCCGGTGGATATGAAATGCTGTCTGGTTGCAAGCCGCAATACTGCAAAACTGTGCGCTACACATGGCTATACACATGTGATTGCAAAGCTTTCGGATCAGACACCCGTTTTGGCGACCTCAAAATCGGGGCCGGCATTGAAGCCATGCATGCAGTTGGGTTACAAAATACTTATGAACAAAAAAGGAGCGATGGTTCGAGACAGTAGTTTGCAAAGCAGCTGCAAAGCCGATGCAGCACTAGTGGACCATGTGAGACTCCGTTCTTGCTTCATTTCCCCCTCCATTCCCGTCGCCCCCAATGCACGTTTTTCCGTGCCCCCAATGCACGTCACTGGACGGACCAGGGGGGAATCGAACCCCACCGTCACCCAATTGCCACCTGGTACATCAGCCTCAAAATCGACCACGGAGGCCACCCTATTCAGTTGGGGAAGTGCCTCAAAATGGTCCGTTTTGAAGCGACCGCCCCCCGGACCCCCTATTCTCACTTCGTTCGCAAGAGCAACTTAAGCCAAGCTTGACAGCTGGCTTTCGTAATTATGTATGTTTTATCGGTTTTATATTGTTTTATATTGTTTTATCATCACTTAACATTACTTCTGATCCAAACGAATCATCTATGATAATCGACAATCCATGACCATCTGCCACTATAAACATAGTGTAAAATATTATAAACATATCTAAACCATCCCAGCATCTCCCATATTTTCCCCATATTTTCCCCATTTAGATCTCCTCAATACAGGCGTTTTCAAGAAGCCACACACAGCCGCTGGCTGACAGCTGCCGCGCTCTGGACGGCCCCGAGAAGGCCGTAGCTCGACGCGGCGCCTCGTAGGTGGCTAACATACCATAGATGTGGAAACCCACCATTTGTAGATCATTTTTTGAGGGAAACCATATAGTTTTTCCACACCGTTGGTTTACCCTAGGTTACATTCATAGATTTGAATCCCCACACATTCACGAACATCATTTGTCAACACGCCTTCGATTGCAGGCCACAAACTTCGTCTTCAGTGGCCTCAGCACGCGGCGACCTGATGACGTGGCTTTGTCAATGGGATACCATGGGATACCCAGAAACCTGGGCAGAAACCTGGGCAGAAAGCTGGGATGACTTCATCAGCTATGCCAGCTATACCATGGTAATCCATGGATATCCATGGTCCCTTGCGCTGTCTCTGGGCTCTTTCGGCGCTCCAGCACCCCTCAAAGGCCTCGGGATGCTGCATGGCGGGTGTCAATGGTGTCATGGCGTGTCCACAATCAAGGAACCGAGGCATACCGAGGCTAGAACGGAACTCCAAAAAACACGTTGGACTCTGGATG
This sequence comes from Cladocopium goreaui, assembly GCA_947184155.2. Taxonomy (NCBI): domain Eukaryota; class Dinophyceae; order Suessiales; family Symbiodiniaceae; genus Cladocopium; species Cladocopium goreaui. Next base: position 89,619 of record CAMXCT020000017.1, read on the forward strand.
TGTTCTGGATCGCCACCTAGTGATGCAATGCAGTTCAAACTTGGCACTGCAGGCACGGCCAGCAAACGTCCCTTCTTCGATGGATTGGTTGAAGGGAAAAGTTGAAGGAAACCATGCTGTCTTTTTCCCAATCAAATTTCAATAACATGGTCCCTTTTTCTGTAAATGTTCCCTTCAACCATCTTCAAACATCTTCAATCAATAAACTGAGGATCTCTTGAAATCGATTCTTTTTGGATGCAAAAGGCGTCAAACTCAACGCGACGCAACGTTCGTTAAGTCGTGCCCCTGATGACAAACCTCAGACCTCTGAGGAATGTGTTGCTACCAGAGTGACGTGACACGAGTGACTTCAAGTTTAGCCCTCGTCAAAATATCAAGAAAAAACATGCCAACTTGGAACTCCGCTGGAATTTTTAACTGAGACTCAAATTGATGTCAGTTTTGTTGAATGAAATTTGAGGCATGGCATGTCTTTTCTGGTCTAGAGACTGCAAACTCCCTCATGGTCCGCTGCGGCCGTGGCGTCAGAAGGCCAAGCACACAAGTGGTGACCGTGGAAGGGCTACAAAAATGTGCAAAACACCGAGGGCCGGCAATTCGGACCCCCTTTGCCAAAAGCAAAACCTTTAGTGGCAGTGGAATACCATGTGTATATTATATATATATACATAACTATAATTATATATATATATTATCTTTGTAGATCCGTTTTCTTTTTCTTCAGTGGGTTACATCAGTGGGCATCAATGATGCTGACATCTGAATGGAACTGCTCTTGCAGGACCATCTGCAACAGGATCAAGCTCTGCTCAAGCGAAGAGTTTCCGTTCGAAGCTATGAAGGCCATGTACCCCTCCTTCGCCTCAGAGACAATGGTGAAAACGGTTGGTTTCATGATCAGAGCCATGAAAAATACCACTATCACATCCCATTATACTGGTTGGTAAATTATGGTTGTCCCTATTGTATCCTATTATGTGGCTTATCCAATAAACATCAATAAACCAGTTTGTATAAGCCTCTATCCCCCTACAATCGTCCATCAATAGGGCTGAAATTTTCCCGCCATTTTGTCCCTCCGGTTACCCCCCCACTGACGGGAGGCGTTGGGCTGCTGAACTTCTGAGTTCAAATCGCAATTGCTCAGACACCATTTTATCCTTGGTGGCCATGGGACCAATCATGGAATCGGCGTCTTAAGCTTGGTGGCAACCAAAAAAGCGTAGCCCTCTGTCCCTACTGGAAACCTGCGTCCTTCAATAAAAGCAGATCAATTTGCCTGCCTACAAGAACTGAAATGAAGTCGTGTGCAACCAATTACTTACGTTTTGGATATGAAGGAAACAGAAACGAAGTTTGAGCTTGCTACGCCCCACCCTCCAGCCATTCTGAGGCCGTGTCTATCAAGTCCGGTACTGACTTTGCACCAATATCCTGCATACCATGCCTGACGCCCTGGTTCAGGTAGGGCATGTACTTGTGCAACGAACCTCAGATCTGGGTTTTGGTATGAAAGACGCTTTAATGGAGAGAAACGCAAACTGGCATCATGTGATGAACCTCTAAAAAAAAATGGTTGCCATTTAATCATGTCCTGAGCCGAAAATGAAAATACTTTTGCGAGTTCAGAAACAAGAATACTTTGGCAAGGGATGATTTTGAAACAACGATGGCCATCCTTGTGTAAAATACAAGGACCTTTAGATCAACTCCCATGTCTCTAACCCATGATTCTTTATCTCGCAGAAACTGCTTTTCACATCCAAGAAACCTTTGTCTTGGACAGCACCCCGAACACCAGAGGACGCAATCCCACTGTAAGCCTCTCAAATGCTCAAGCACATTTTGGTTGAACCCCAGGGTGCAAAGTATGTGTGTCATGGTAAAAACAGTGTATATATGTAGATTATAATGTATACATGTATATATATATATATATGTGTGTGTATATTATACACATGTATACGTATATATATATGTATATACATACATTATAATATATATATATATACATACATGATAATATATATATACATATACGTATACATGTATATATATATATGTATATATATATACATATATATATATGTATATATATATACATATTTATGTATTTATATATATATGTGTGTGTTTATATATATATATATGTATTTATATATATATGTATATATGTGTATATATATGTGTGTGTATTTATATATACATATATATATGTATATATATATATGTATATATATAATATATATATAATATATATAATATATATATAATATATATATATACGTACATATATATTATATATATATATTTGTCTATATATATATGTATTTGTATATATATATATGTATATATATATATATGTATGTGTGTATACATATATATATATATACATATGTATATATATATATGTATTTGTATATATGCTTCAAGAGGAACACACTTTTGTCCTACCAGTGTATGTGTGTATCTATATATATATGTGGGGTCTGGTCATCCATCCTATGATGATAATCCTGGCAATGGCTATGAATGGAATGACCAGCCCCCAATATTGGAAATTGACCCAAGATTTGAGCGTGGCACATGTAAGACACCCCCCCACCGTTCTTTTTTTGCTTGCACCCATATAGTGTTGGTGAATCCTACTTCAATAGTTTTAATCACATGTTCCAATGCTTCATTGAAACTCCTGCCCAACCCGAAATATGGCTTTCTCTGAAAATATGCTACTAAATCTAATGGTTCACCTTCTTGTTGGCGTTTTTGCTCACCGTTACTATCTAACCGTTACCATTTCCAAAGGGATCGGGCCTTCAAACGAGTGCCGGAATCAGCATAGAAGTACTCCCCAGGAGACTCTTCGGTGCCAGCCAGCAAGCTGCCACACATCACCGCTTCGGCTCCTTGTGGCAAGGGCAAGGGGCCTTGGGCCAACCCCTGGGCCTATTATGAGATTCACATGATCAAACTGTGGGAAATCATGAAAAGTGAATGAAAGTGATGTGAAGTGCTGATTTATCTTATTTTTCCAGGCTGAATTGTGAAGATGATTTCTTATATTAACAGGTATGGCTACATCACTACATTCCAAGAGCACCTTTCTGTCACTGCCGAGCGTCCTAAGCACAGTGCCTTCACAATGTGGCCTGGGCTGCTGATACCGCCATCAGCAATCACCGGCACATTGTAGCAACGTGCAATTTTTGCCTGAGCTGACAGCAGCTGCACCATAGCTGGCTACCATGCAATACCCCACCTCTCGGGGCTTCACCCGTCGATCGAAAAAAACAGTGGCTCATCCTCAATTTTGGTCGGAAAAAACTTGCCAGACATTGAGCCCACTCTTTGGATAAGAGATGATAAGAGGATAAGACCTACAGAATGAGAGAGCCAAGAAACGACATTGTACACTGCGCTGGCCTGTGCCCGACCACAGCCACGATCTTTGTGAGCCGTGGACACTGAGCTGATGCCCATGCCAACACGCAAGGCGTCTACACCAGCATCCTGGAAGCGCTTTACAAGACATGAGATGTCCATAGTTTCCCATTGACTGCGTTCAAAACAAATCGTTGTGGATTGCTTCGCACTTTCATCGTGGCTTCAAGTTGGCTACAGTTGAATTGTTTAAGAACCATCAACAAAAATGTGTTTGTCACTGCTGAGTTGATGCAAGGATCTTGGAGGGTGGCAACATCTGTTTGAAAGTCTGAAATCCAGTCCCTCTCGAAAAAGCCATCTTTGTCATCAACAAAGTTCGACACCCAATTGCTGGGACGGTGCTCTACAGATCTCTACAGCTGCTTCATCAACCTGATGCGAATTGAGGCAAGAGGCGAGAAGGTTCTTTGCCTGCCGACGCGTAACCTGAAGCACGGGGTGGCATGTCTGAAAAATAGGTCTACTGTATACCCCCCAAGTAGCAAGTTTAATCGGAACAGGATGATAAACCATCAAGCTTGCTCCAATTTGGGGTAGCCATTTTTTCAGACAAAGCCACTTGTTGCATGCAAAAGTTGACACGCTCTACATCAAGTGCTGTTTCTGAAAAGAACTGCGACACCGCTTTGCCTATGGTTGTTCACCAAGCGACCACGTTTCCTCCAATAACCTGCATCTTGGGAAACTCCTTCTTCGTCCAGCGGATGATTTCCAGCTGGTCTTCATTGTCACCCTGCCTAAGGTCAAAAACTCAGTACTCCTCTGGTTGCATCAGGCGCGGCTGGAAAATCCCGCAGTTATAGATGAATGTCCCATTTCTTGATGCCCATTGATAGAGGATTTCCCAGCCATGTTTGATTACCGAAGGGTAATAAGCATTCAAACAGCGAACATGCCACGGATTCCAACTGCTTTGACAAAGAGTCCCGCCTATTGTCAAAGACAATGGCATCCACTCCCGCATTTGCCAATGCTTTGACCCGTTCTTTGCGATCATCTGCCAGAACGTTGACTGCCGCAGCCACGCGAAGACTCTTATTGAGATCCTCTCACAGAATCTTGAGACTTCCCTCAAATCACCGAAAATTGCAACTGCTCTTCCATTTGTCACCACGGGTCCTTCGAGGCAGCCGGGAAATCCTGATTTTTGATGAGATCCTTTCGCGCCAACAGGCCAACAATCTCACCTGCGCGCGAAGTCCGTCGGTCTGCCCGACAGCTTTCCGAGTGAATCCTTTGTGTTTCGGGGGTCCAATTGTTTATGTATATGATCAGGATACTCTATGTATGTATATATATATACATAATTATGTATGTATATGCACATATATGTATATATATATTGTCATATTTTTCAACATATGAAACATGTCCAGCTAAAAATATTTTGTTTACATGTCATAATAATGCATATTATATACGTGACATATACATATGTATATATATGTATATGATCATGTATATTATGTGTATGTATATATATACACATATATATATATATTATATCGGTATAAAATGGTATAAATACAGGTCATATCATGTCATATTATCTATGACACGGTGAGCATCGAAACTTTCAGCTTTGAGCTTTGGAAAGCATGGCTTGTAGTTGCTGCCTGCAGCGTTGACGATTGGGAGCTTGCCTTTCTTGGAGTCGCTCAGGATCTGATTGGCTTCCCTGGGCCCACGCGTATCCACTGGTCATCTGCTCGAACAATGCTTGTTTAAACGTCCCAAAATGAACGCTTGAGTATTTATATGTGCCGAAGCAAGTTTTATTGAGTTAGATACGGTGTAGGTATCTATATAATCTAAAGATACAGTAGGCTGGTGTTCATGTGTTTCACAAGTTTTTACCCACACACATGTCACTTTGAACTTCAACAAGAAGTGGTTGGGAAGAAGTTTGCAGTATCTTGCCTCAATCCAATCCCCTCTTTGGCAGTCACCAAATCCTCCACTTTCGTCATGATGTCCTTGGTACAAGGGCATGGTTGAAAACCAATACCTTGGGACATTCACTTATCCATTTTTTGATCCCAGAGTATGACAAACAAATCAAACAAGATTAGATCAGCTGGAAAATGGGTAAATAGGCACATACGCCCAGCAATGCCTAGCATCCTTCATCAAGGTGGATTCGCTGAAGAAGTCGGCATCTCGTTTTGCCACCAGACCCAGTAATTTGGAGTGCAGTTTGCCACTCTCTGTGACTGGAAAGCCAGAGAAACCACATTTTTCTCGCAGCTTCACCAGTTCGCCGCATGTCATGTTTGGAGTTATGCACAGGGGACTACTAATGAAGCCCTGCTCGTATCGTTTGACATTTTCAACCTGTGCAGTTTGTTTTTCAATTGGCATCTTGGAATGGATAATCCCGATGCCACCCTCCAAAGCCATCGCTATGGCCATAGTGGCTTCCGTGACAGTGTCCATGGGGCTGGATGCAATTGGAGTCTTCAAAGAGATCGATTTCGTGAAGCGGGAGAGTAGCTCCACATCATGAACCCCGAAGTCAATATGCCCTGGCATGCAAATCAAGTCATCGAAAGCATAACCCACTTGAGATTTCGAGCATTCCATCAAATCTTTGGCAGAATATCCACAGTTTGCCTCCAGGGCAAATTGGAAGGTCACCGGTGAAAACAGGGTTTTTTATTCGATCGTGGATTCCTCTAAACATGGGTTGTTTCCCAGTTTGTGTTGGCCATATCATTCTGGGATATTGTGGGTTGACATGTAATTTCACAAAAGTGTCACCTCATAGCCTCAGCCAGGTTTGTCATTAAAACGAATAGGATGTTGGTATGTCTCTCAAACATCCCCCCCAAAATTAAAGTTTGTCTGAAAATGGTGGACCCATGTGGGCCCTATTCCATCCGATGTTTGAATCATTTGTAAAACACATCCAAACATTGAGTTATCCCTCATCTTGTGACAAACCCATATCGAATCTCTTGGTCACGCATCCCATTACATGCTATTGTACTGCAATTGTTAATTATTTGATTTTCTTTGATGCCCCCTGTATTTGGGGTAAATCCCTCATGTTTGATTCGAGACCCTTTGTGGTGTCAAGCCTGGATAAACAATTGGTGGGGTTACCCCCAAAATGGTGATAACTTACCATCAAAATTGCTACCCCTTCTTTTTGATGGACTGGCGGTGTTTTCCTCCTAAACACTGGCTGGGTATATCCCCAGTCTGGGGCAAACCCATATCACATCGTTGTTGTACATATATATATAATATACACTATAATATGTATATATAACATATATATATACATACATATATACATATATATACATATATATATATATACATATACATATACACATACACAATACACATACACATACACATACACATACACATACACATACATATACATATACATATACATATACATATACATATACATATACACATACATACATATATATATATATTATACTATATGCATTGGCATCTTATATGCGCAATTGAATATACTATAATATACTATAATATAGCATTCTATTGCCATAAAGTGGATGGCTGTATCTCCTGTTTACATCCCACACCTCATGACTCTTGCAGGGCGACCGACTGCGGGGTCGCGAGCCATTCATGCTGAGGCTGCTGAGGCCCTTGTCGCGAACCAACAGCTACGGTTTGAACCAACAGCTGTGGGAACGAAAAGTTGGAGACTGCGAAGTTGCTGGAAGAATGGGATTTTCATGGAATTTTAACCGGAATTTTAAATGGGATAATGGGATATCCCCACTAGCCGGATGGTTTATTTCAGAGAAAAACCCATCTATAAGTGGTTGATAGGGGTATCCCCCTGGAAAAGCTCCAGATGAGCTCCACCTTTCCAGCTGCGGCTGTCGTTCAGTGCCTCAACTTTTCCACCTTCTCCTCGTCCATTCTCTCTGCCACCCGCCTGAGCGCCGAAGCCGTGGCCCCTGTGACAGCTACGATCAGTGGCCACGCACCATGGATCGAAGTCATGGCCCAACTGAGTTCAGCACTGCAGCCATTCCTCTTGAGGAATCGGCTGTTGGAAGAAGTCCTTCTGCTCTCCCTCTTCTTCCTCATCCTGTGGCTAGTAGGAACCCCAAAATGGACCCAAGATTACGCCAGCATAGACCCCAGATAGCAAAAGCTTTTTTTGGTGGTAACCAAGCGCTCGCCTCTTTTTCCTACGGCATATAGCACCAGCATGCCTGCGCCAAAGCGCACACACCACTCTGACAGCAGCATCCTCAAGCAGCACCCTCAAGCAGCACCCTCAAGCAGCACCCTGCAGCGGCACCAGCATGCCCGCTCCAAAACGCAGACGTGCAACTCCTCCTACACTTGAAGTAGGAACCCCAATAGCTTCGCTGGGGAAAAATCCGTCAAATGAGTCGTCCGCACGGATCCACCCATGGCACATGGAACCACTAGAGGAACCTTAACCGATCAGAAAGTAGCAGAAAGTACTGTAATGATGATTTCCCATTTGGGTGTGTTTGAAATTTTGGGGAAAACCCTTTAATCCTATGGTTTACAATCATGTGTTCCCCTTTAATTGCCATGTATGGCTGTACCCCATTTTCAGACATGCCGAAACCACCTAATTAAGTATCAACCAACCAGCATTCACATTTACATCACCATATTTTGAGAGTTCAAACATAGTGAAACTCCCTATAATCCCTACAACTGGTGGTGAACTCTCTTATTTCATAACCAAAATGCTCATGTATTTCTAGTTTCCAATTGGGGGGTTGACACAAAAAAAAAAACGATGCGGCTGCTACTCTCGGCTCCCGCATCGTGAGGGGCCCAAGCACGCGCACGGCATTGCGGAAGTTGTCGTACAGCTCCTCTGGCGTTGGGGTACCATTCGGCTCGGAGCTTTCTGGGGATGGGCGAAAATCTCTGAAATCCAATCTTTTTGGGTGGACGTCCATAAATCCCATCAATTTGGAGGTGAACAGAAAAGGAACATCATCCCACATCCATTTCTCCCTAGCTGGGCTGCGATTTCAAGCCTGAAAGTTGCCCACATGCCCAACCGAGGCAAAATGTCCTCTTGTGAAAGCCCTGAGGCCAACTCAGCCTTGTTCTCTTTCACTAGGCGTTCCTCACAACATGGCCAAAGATTCAACATGCCGAATCCTTTGCTGATGATGTCTTCAGTGAGTCTTCAGGAAAGTTTATCTTACTCATTCTTACTCTCCAACTTGTATTATATAGTTGCCCCTCCAAATTGTTGCTCCTCCAAAAAAAAAACATCGCTCTTCCATGGCTTTTCCCATCACTTTTCACAAGTCATGACTACCAAGGGTCCATGCACGTGGATGCCAAGGGGGCTAAAGCATTGGCCGTTTCCAGGTTTCGCAGCACCCCCACCTCAGAGTCAGGACAGGAGGTTTACCCGCCAAGCCAGACCACAAGACCATAGTGTGGTGTATACATTATATATGTATACATATATATATATATATATTGTGTATATATATATAATTATATAAAGAAATTCCATTACGGGGCGGCATCAATTATCTATATAGCTATAATTACACAAGTTAATCTAACACTGTATGTAAACAATAAACAATATATGCGGTTAAGCTTTTCAAAGGGCAAAACCTTCCACTAGTTCCGAGACACATAATCCCGATGGCGAAGTCGCTGCTGCGAGCAAAGCACAAGTTCAGCGATCCGCCCAAGGGCACAAGCTGGGGAACCACTTGCATTCGACAGGGCCTAGAATCAGACGCTGACTTGGCCTTCGATTGGCTGACTGTTGCTTTGAGTTCCTTTTTTTCTGTGAAATGTCTACGTGACATAGTAACGCACTTATGATTTCAACTGATTTTGCAAATGCACTTCGATGCCAAGTGTTGAAATTGTTGAAGTCATCCGAAGTCCAATTCCCTGCGCTCCTCTTTGTTGGTCTGTGCGCATGTTTGTGTTCATATACTAGGTAGCTACCGTACTCAGGCCACACAGGCCACAATACACCGGCCTGCCGCAACCGAAAAAGTGATCCGTCGTTCCATCCGATCTCGCAGTTTCGCGCAAGAGTGTGACCGCGGGGGCCGGAATGCCTTTGCGCTGAGAACACAATCATACGATTAAGAAGACTCTACCATCTGACTTTCTTAAAATAGCTTTGGAAATTTGCGCATTTATAGATGATTGATTGTGATTTGCCTATGACAAATGATCATTTTCCATAGCTACCTTAAATAGCCAGAGGGTACTTTTTGTAGTCCTACTACCAGCCGCTACAGGGAGAGAACCATGAGCAAACCAAGACATTGAGCCCCCAACTCGCTGCTCAGCAAGCGGAGCTCTTTTCGAAACCTGCGAAACTGGCAGACCCAAACACTCGCTTCCAGGATTGACGGTGGGCTCTTAACAGCAAACATGTGATCATAATCCCCAAGAAATATCAGGTAGTACAACTCCACTATATTGACCCATCAACCAGGTATAACTTCTGCATGGATAAAAGATCTGCCTGTCGAGCCGCAGTCCCGGCTCGGAACAAACGCAGGTCTGCAGCGCCATGGAAAGAGCTCATGGTGGATGTCCAGACGTGGAAAAAATGGATGTCTGTCCCACTGGAAGCTTGGACTCACTCCAAAATGTGGTACCTCCGTAACTATAAATTGTTGATTATATAATATTGTATATATAATCCAACTATAAGAGGTTCGGCAAAGCACCATTAAAATTAAAATCATAATCATGTATAAATTGTATAATCTATACATGGAGGGGCCAGTGGAATTACCATCTTTACCAAAGATGATTGCCATCTTTGGAAGCCTGTAGGTTCGGTAAGTCTCATCTTTTAGGAAAAATAGAGGGGCCCAGTTTGGTAGATTGATACTATAATCTACCTGTTGGTTGTTGAATGGAGGAAACCTGCTTCTTATTGATCAGCCAACCAACTGGAAAAGGACATCTATGGTTGGAATCTCTTGAGTGATATGATATTGCGTCTTGAAAGTGCAGGGGAACACCACCGCATTTGATGGTTGATGATCATAATCCCCATTAAAATGTCCGTTTTAGAGATACCTTATATTTTCAGACAAACCCATATGGAACTCTTGCCTTCTTTGAATGTCATTCTATTGATGTCACATCCATTGAAGGCCGTGATCAGACTGCAAAGTCCGCCACCGGCAAAGTCCGCCACCGATGTCTGCATGAACTTGGTACAATGAAGGAAATCAACTGAGTTCCACTCAGTTCCACCTCAAACTCATCTGATGTTGGAAACCGCAGCACAACGACATCGAATATTTTTTCAGATCTCAACATGAAAAAAACCGCCATCTTTTCACCGCCAGCTCAGCTGGATGTGAGGTTCGCTGCCCAATCTTTGAGCCAGATTACTACTGTCAGGTGACAAAAAACGTTGAAAATTCCAAGGGATCAAAGGAGCTAAAGGTTCTAAGTTTACCTGCGGAGTCATCCCACTGGAAAGACAAGCAACAGAAAATACTGACTTTGCAAATTTCAATGAGAACATCTCCTGTCCGTGGGAGTCGATTCAGCAAAGGATGCCTTGAGGCTCAGGACATCTTGGATGGAAGTCCTATCGAGTCCAGCTCCAAATCTGAAATCTTTGTTCCAACATGGTCCAACTGAGCGACTCAAGATATCCCAATCCCATCAATCCCATCTGGTTAATAGCTTTCCCTACTATGGTTATCATATGTTATCATTATGTTATCATATAATCCCCAAGAAATTCGCCAACTGCCCCTCCCATCAACCAGTGCATTCGGGAAAAAGTGCTGGCTCAACAAAAACATGTCCTGCGCAGGCGCGGTCGTAGATGTCCATCAGTCTCTGATATCGCACAGCTCGGCGATCACGTTCCTCTGGTACCGAGCATCTGGCACGGAAAGCGAAGCAGTTGGGGATACCCTGCGATGGAGAGGCCAATGGCATCCAAAGGCCATGCTTTCTTCCAAGAGTATTCAGCGATATTTGTAGAGTCAAATAGTAGACTCGATTTCCACAAAGTCAAACCTGGACAGTTGCCATCCCAGTGCCCTTGCCTTTGAGTGGCTTGTTCCTCGTCTTTGGAGGTGACTACAGCAGAAGAGCCTGCTCGATGCTGACTTTGTCAAGAAGTTACATCATGACCCAAATTGCCAGCAGCCATGGGAAGTATATAATCATTATATACATGGCTTGCCCTCTGGTAATCTAAAGTAGCTATGGAAAATGGCCCATGAATGAATGTTTTACATGTTTTACCTAAAAAACATGTTGTTCTTTCCATAGGTAAATGATGACCATTTACCTCAGATCCAATGCTCTCAGTCTGACCTCACCTGGTCGACTGCGTGGCGAGCTGCAGCTTGTAGATACGAAAGGTGTCAACTGCCTCCATTACTCCATGCTGTCAGGTACGACTGCCAGGGTCATCCAGGGTCACAGGGGACGAACTCAGGCCTGGGCTCTTCGCGAACGCTGCCTGGCTTGGACCCAACCTCTGGCAGCAACAGCGGCCAATTGCACCTCAGCCATCCGACTGAAGTAACCAGTCACTACCAGCAGCCAAGAAAGCAGGCAGAGTAGTCCATGGATTCTGCCAAAAATACATAAAAATACCATGACATACTGACATAAGCTGACATGATGCCAATGAACGAGAATAAAGGAGACAGCTGGGCTGATTCGAACCTGCTTGCCAGCACTGGGACATTGACGCTCTCAGGACAAACTTCAAGGCAGGATCTTGACTGGGGGGCTCCTGGAGAACAGCATAGATACCATGTTTTATGATGGTTAAAACGGTTAAATGGTGGTTGAGTGGCATATTATGGGGATACAATAGGATAAACATATAAACAATAGGATAAACATATAATGGTGGTTGAATATGGTTGAGTAGCATATGATAATATGATATATTATCATAATATCCCCATAATGAATTAATCTAACTATCATATCATCATATGCTTGGGAAACTCTATGTGTAGCTCCCTCCGAGGCCTTGCGAGGCAAGGCACCCAGAGGTCCAAAGTGGTTACCTGGCACCAAACAACTCAAAGTGGATGTCTAAGCTTCACGAATCGCTCGTGAGTGACATCCTGAATCAATCTGAAGCATAGAAACAAGTGAAGAAAAACAATAGAAGTCAAACCTTCAGAGAAGGTTCACCGATTCACCAAAAAATCCACTAGATATTTTGCTTCGTGGCCCACAGCAACATGCCCAGCTCACGATCCTTTGCCTCAGATCAAGACATCTGTTCGTGTAAGGGGTGCCTGAAATTGCTACCCATAAAAACGCATATGCCGTATAAAGGCGCATATATATATATACACATACATACATACATACATACATACATACATACATACATACATACATACATACATACATACATACATACATACATACATACATACATACATACATACATACATACATACATTACATACATTACATACATTACATACATTACATACATACATACATTACATACATTACATACATTACATTACATACATACATACATTACACATACATACATACATACATTACATACATTACATACATTACATACATTACATACATTACATACATTACATACATACATACATACATACATACATACCTACATACCTACATACCTACATACCTACATACCTACATACCTACATACCTAAATACCTACATACCTACATACCTACATACCTACATACCTACATACCTACATACCTACATACCTACATACCTACATACCTACATACCTACATACCTACATACCTACATACCTACAAACCTACATACCTACATACCTACATACCTACATACCTACATACCTACATACCTACATACCTACATACCTACATACCTACATACCTACATACCTACATACCTTAACATACCTTAACATACTTAACATACCTTACCATACCATACCATACCATACCATCCATCCATCCATACATACATACATACACTGCACTTGCAAATTATACCGTACCCTTTTTCAACCTCTCTCTTCTCGAACTTCCGAGGGTCCAAGTCCATGTTTTTGATGCGTCCGAACAGCTCACGCATCCCGAAAAACGACTTGAGGCCAGGAACCAGCTTTGAAAGGTCAAACTGCCGCGATTTCCAGGCCAACTCAGCCTGGAAAAGTGGCTGAGCGGCGGCCAACACGTTTCATACCATCAGTCTCCAGTCTCACCTCTTTCTCGATGAGATCGGCAGCGTCCATGATGTGGCTCAACTTTGGCACAGATCGACGCGTCACGAGGCGAAAAAACTGTGTCCGCTTGATCCACGGCCATCCACGGCGGCCACGGTCTCATTCCATGGGAGTGCCCCAGAATGGTTGTCTTGTTGTCTTAACATGGTGATAAACCAGTGGATTTGGGTGCCGTGCAGCGAACAAACATGAACAAACAACATCAAACGGCTTCGTCCAAAAATTGATGTTTATTTGGGAAAGCGATGAACAATCATCACACGGGGTACAATATTTCCAGCCAACGGTGACAGTTGTTGCGTTCGGCATTTTTCATGTCATTCAAAGGTGTCGGACAGCAGCGTCACTGGCGTTACCTGCAGACTTCTCAACTGGTTGGTGGTTTCAGCCCTCATAAATAGGACAGTCAGTTGGGATCATTATCCTGTTCTTATTGTAAGGATTGAAATGCATTGAAAACAAAAATATAAAACCACCAATATTTTTCAATGGCAGATGCAAACCTCTCTCAGTCTTCAACCCATCTCCCTGGAGGCTTCAGGTAGACCTTGCTGATGGTGAACAGGTCATCACAGGTCTCCATTTCGTGTCGCGTGTCTCGCGTGTCTCGCGTGTCTCGCGTGTCTCGCGTGTCGCGTGTCCGAGGTTCACACGAGCGAAAGGTGACCAAAAAACCATAAAGGCCAAAAACGAGGCCAGCCAAGGCCTGGCCGCCGAACATATCAGCGATCTTTGTCGGTGAGGGAAACCATGGAAACCATGGCGGAGACACAGACAGCACGCACAAAGTGCTGATGGATCTTTTTCGAGATTGCCTCCGCACAGGCAACATGTACGAAGATTAACTAAAAACATCTAAAAACTAAAATGGAAATAAATGGAACATGAATAAAATCAAACATCTTAAGATAACTTAAGACTGATGTTTCTATCATGGCGACTGTAGATTTGGGTGGATCTTTTCGGATGCCTGGGTAAGCAAAGGTACATGATGGGCGGGGCCACAAAACACACTGGAGTTGCAAAGACCTGTCACATCAGGGCCAAAGTTTCAGCCTCAGAAAAGCTACAGATTTCATCAGATATGGAGGTTTCCTAGAATGGAGGGATGTACCCCTAAATCATCTATGTTAATAGGATTTCCATTATTTTCCCTTACAAGCCATCCATTTGGGGGTACCCCCATTGTAGGAAACGCCCAGTGGTGTGTTTTTTGTAGTTCAGAATTCTGAACCGTCCCATTCTTTAGGATGACTTGACCCCCAAATGGAGTTTTCAGCACATGCCAAGTACTGCTCGCCTGAGTTATGGAGTTTCACATATCACTAAACATGACTGGACCGCGGAACCATTGTAGGCCAGAACTATGTCGATTTCTTTGGCAACGGCAGCCACACCTGCCAGTTTCTGAGAAAGCATGTGAAAATTGGCCTTCCACAACCCACTACAACCCAAATTTCTAATGTCACCACTCCACATCGCTTGCTTTTTCTTCGGAGAACTGGTCTCTCTGGCTGCATTCTTGCAGCTCAAAGGCTAAAACACAAATTTACTCCTACCCTTGCAATGATCTTACCATATCCTTCGACTGTCAGGAGCGCACCCAAGCAAAGGGCTGTGAGGAAAGTAGCCACAATCGCTCGCGACACTGATGTTATAGCCTCGTAGCTGCAAGAAACGAGCGCGGCCAAACCCCCAGAATTCCCAGGCTCGTCTGCGTGGAAGCTGAGCATGCAGCAAAGCCAAGCGGTTCCAAAAACAAGTTGCAAGCTGCCGCCCTGGCGCAAAGGTAGTGCTGGCAGCTGCAGAATGCTACAGCATCTACCTCCCGCCCGCCTAGCGGACATCATCATCAAAGCAAAAGTGCTACAAATCCTCAAAACAGGAAGCAGAGGATACAACTGGATACAAGAGAACCAAAGCATTCGCGGATTTTTTTTTGGAACACTTCATAGACCGAGGCTGGAGGGCTTATCCGGCAGGCGTGTTTTTTTGTTGGGCATGACGCCTTTTGGCTCAGGACATGACATGACTGCTGTTACTAAACCATGAAAAAAATCCACTATTCCTACCATAAAAATCCATAAAATCATTGAATCACAGCCTTTGATTTCACTGGATTTCAACCATCAATAGCTGGTGACATTACTTTACCAACATGACATGATGTTTCCATTCTAAGCCGGAGACGCACAGGTCATGGTTGCTCTAAGCGCGACCTCGCAGGAAGCAGCCAGAACTTCGTTCGTTGCGACGCGAAACGACGCGAAACGCGGCGCGAAACGCGAGGAGGCGGCCAGAAGCTGATCGTCTGGACGGAAATTCTCCGAGAAGTCCCCTTTGGTCTTCGATCCTGCAAGATGCGACAAATGAAAAAACAAAACAAAGAATGATTAGAAAACAATGGAGAAAAGATCCATATCGCATGATCATGCATGATCAAGAGTGATTAGCGATTCATCATGATTCACGAATATCTTCATCCAACAGCTGTCTTTTTGTTAACATGTCCAAACAGCTGAGCAGCCAAAGGTGGCATACACGACGATGCCAACCCAGCCGTACACCAAACAGGCAATGGTCAAGGAGACGGTGATCACCTGGTCATGTTGAAGCCCCAGATCTGATAACGTCGAGCCATTTTGTCGAAGGTGAAATATGGTGAAATAAAATGGACATGAAGAAATGTTACAGCCATTTCATGGGTTGAAATCACATGTCATATTTGGAAAAAACCGTAGCCGTGTAGCCCAAACTCAATAACGCCCATCGGAGTTTCAGCTACGCCATAGATCCGACCTTGATCATCTTCCAGAAGTCGGCCTTCCCTGCCTGCACCAACCCTGCGACCATCCATGTTGATCTTGGATCGAATTGTCGATCAGCCGGGTTTGTTGATGGTTGATGTTTCATTCTCGTTGTTTAAGATGTTTTTCTGGTTGGATTTTGCGGTTGTTTACTCCTTCTGAGGTCTTCAATCACATGTTTTGCGTGGTGAAAAATGGTTCCTGTTTCGCAACATTGACGAACCCCCCCCAAAAAAAGAACAAAACAAAACCCAATGGACCGCCGAAAGGTATCAAACGGTGGGATACTACTTCATGATGATTCATTGGGACCCCGAAGTGTCATAAACCCCGTGGGTCAACATCGGCTGGCCTGGCCTCAGTTCGGCCCCAATTTGGAGTCACAGCACCGGGAGCAACTTCTTTGTAGAGAAGGGGAATGTTTGTATGAGCACCAAAAGCCCCTCAGAGTTCCAGCGCTTCCATTCGGACTCATGACATGGATACTGGCAATCGCATTCTAGATTCAGAGAACACATTCTTTCTCTGAGCTTCAGATGTTGGATCATGTTGGATCTATATCCCCTTCAAGTGTCGTTCATCCAAAAGGAACAGCAAGCCGTCCTACGACGCATCAGAAACCGTGCATATGCGTAGATCCGCAGCTGAAAAGCCCAATCAATGCAGAGGAGCCAACAAGGATGGGGAAGCAGTGCCCAAAGCTGCCCAGCTTAAAGCCGGCAAGGCTCGGAGGCCCTCGCAACGCTGCGAACTTCGTTTTTAGGCTTGATATTGGTCTGGGGTTGTCTCAAAATGTCCAACCAAAATCCAATGGTTGAAACCCTTTTTCTCGCAACAATCGCCATATATTTGGGTTAGATCCATGTAATTCCCAGGTTTTGAAACATGACAAACCCAAAAAAGCATCCCCCAAAACACGCGGGACTCAAGGCCTGAAGCATCAAAGTACGAGCCGTCCCAGTATCGCACCCCAGCCACCAGCGTGCAGAAGAGAACGCTGGCCAAGCCCAACATGCTCATCCACCTGCACGGGGGATCCCCAGTAGCTGGATGGATTATTTCATGGAAAATCCGAAAATATTTTGAAGATGAGAACTGGGGGCTACCCCCATTTCAGGAAACCTCCATTTGGATGTAGACCATATGTTCATCCATCCTTGGAATTTCATGTCATTCATTTTGAAGAAAGTTGCACGGATTGATGTTTTCAGCGCTTTTTTGGTCCTGGCAAGTAGACCTGTAGATCAATAGGTAGATCCATGGATACATCGATAAATCATTTCATTCATGAGTGTTGAATTATGTGGCTTTGTCTGAAAATGGGGTACCCCCAATTCTTCGGTTTCTCATCATTTTCCCCAGTAATATATATATATATATACATAATATATATATAATATATATATATACATATGTCAAAATTGCCAATTTGGGGGGACAGTATAATGTTGGAACCCCAATAATAAATCTCGATTTTCAGAGGGTCTATACCACTCATTTATAGTGAGTTTGGGGATGACTGATTATTGAGTTCCTCAGAAAACTCTCTCCCATGTTGAACCAAGGATTTCTGTGCCTCAGGAAACCCAGGCTGGGTGCACATGACAACGGCCAGCAGATCAAGCCCACCAGTGCCGCCATACACTCCTCTTTGGAGATGTGCACGCCGTACTTCTGCGCCAAGGCGAAGGAAAAGTCACCCAAAACGATGACGTAGCCTGGAAAGTTGTCCGCATGATTTAAGTAAAACGTTGGCCATCCTCAAAATGTTACCAAAAATGGCTTGAAGTCACCAAATGAACTTCAAAAATGAGTAAACTGGAAAATACTGCTCAGATGGCAATTCAAAGAGGGAAAATTATGATTTTGATGATGATGATGATGATGATGATGATGATGAAAAACCATTGAAATGGTGAACCATTGGAATGATGAACCATTGGAATGATGAACCATAGCCTCCGAATTTGGGAGTTGGGAAGATCCAGCGGAAACCATGGGTTTCGCGTGAAAAGCCCAGGTATTGAATTGAAGATCTTTGGGAGACTTCAACCCTGATTTCAATAGGAAAACCTGTGTGGGTTCGCACAAAATTGAAAATCATGGGGTTGGTTTTGAGGGGAAATGCCGGGAAACCAATGTCTTTCCACATCATTGCACAGGAGCTTTCCTGTACATGTCCCCACGTCCCCTTCATGTCATTTGTGGAGAAGATATTCTGGGGGTACCCTTGTGAACTGGATTCTGGAGCAAAATGTTGCTGTGTGATTCTATATAAGCATATGGATATATATATATATATAATTATAATTATATATACACACATTGATATGCATTGGTATGTGAAATGTGAACAAATGATCAACAAAATATAATGAAATATAGAGTTTTGATTGAAGCCAAGATGCTGATGCACAAACCAACATTGGTGCATAACACCCAAATCCTAAGTAGACTGATCAGCATGAGCAGCATGGATGGAAACTCCGGTTTCATCAACGCTGGAAGATCCACCAGTTATAGGATGATGTTCCCAGCTACTGATCACGGATTTCTCACTGAGATGCCACGTTTTCCCAGTCGTGTCAAGCTTCTCAGCCCACATCGCTGTTCGACGTCCAGCTGTTAGGCGTGCTGCTCCATAGTAACCTCAGGACGGTGGTAGTTCTTTGCTGCTGCTGAACTTTCTGATGGGCCGAGTGTCTGGCTGAAGGTTCCTAAGGTGTTGCTCAGCGCAACCAGAATGGACATGGTAAAGACGGAGAGAAGATAGACGAAGATCAGCAAAGCAAGGCCTGCAACTTGGCTCCATTGCTCAAGTTGGTTGATAGCGTTCCCTAATAATTATGGATTATCATAATCCCCAATAAATTAGGTAGTATAACTCCCTATATGAACCAATCAACCAGGGTAGATTGATATATGTTTATATATTTTGATCATGGCTCAGTTCTTCAAAAACTTCGGAACCAGCGAGCGAACCTCCAAAGATGCCCGCTGAACACATTGCAAAAGGTAGCGCGAGGACGCCAGACCCGAGCACATTCTGCGTCAGGGTTGTGACTGCAGCCTGAGGGAAACCCACACGGATCCGTTCGATCAGGCGAAACCCACGAGAAGAAGGATTACTTGAGCAAAAGTTACGCAGAAGTTACGCACTTGCGAGGAAGACAAAGCCCAACGCATCTCAAGTCATCTCACAATGCATGGTTTGGCCAAGGAACTCTCACTGGCAGTCCTGAAACTGCTGAAGGACAAGGTGGGCTTTCAGTGGAGAGGCACTGAGCAAGGCCTTCAGGATTTTCTGTTTCGTAGTTTTCTAGCCTCCCAGTTGAATTCTGGGAGTGTTGCGACAAGGCCATGGCTGCGAACAGTGCACCTGTCGGCCCAGTGAAGCCTTGAAACCTCTGGATGCTGGTACCTCAAGATGGTAAAGAAGCCTCTTCACAGGAGAGTGTCAGCTCTTGAGTATTGCAGATGTAATGATATTTCCACAGCTGGATCTAATATGATCTAATGAAGCGGGCATCTGCGGAGTGTTACAAGGCTCGGAAAAGAGTGAAGTCCTCATGACTCAGATGCTCTCAAAAGCAGCGGATCATGTACTTCCAAGCTTCAAGCTGGTAAATGTCAGATATTCAACAAAAAAAAAGTTGTGCCCCTTGATCCCCCCGTCACTGCTGTCACGCTGCCACCTCTCCCCTTGTTCCCATGCTATTTTTCATGCACGAATGCGCGGCGAACGCAGCAGATCATTAGCTGCAGCTGAAAGGCGCCCATGCTCTGCCGAGTTCTGCATGATTTTTACAGGCACAGCAGATGTTGCATGGGACATTGGACCCAGAGCTTCGGGTTTTCGGGTTGCCCTCATTGACCTCTTGTATCTTACTGGAAACATTGCACTTTTCCCTTGCCAGTCATGTGATGCGGTCGCACATTGGCACATTGCTCTGTGACGTCCAATCTGCTGAGCAGATTCACACTTCTACTCTTCACGCTTCGCGGTGCCCAGGCTTTGTTCAACCACCGCTCAGTTGACTTCACAAGGGCTGATTTTCTTGCAAGATATGTGCCATCGTAGCTCGTGTTTTCAATTGTGTCAAAAAAACAAAACATAATAACTAGATATATATATATATATACATATATTGGTACATATATTATATATAATGTTTGGAATCCTAATTTTGCTGCATACAAAAAACAAAATCATTTACCACTAACAGTGTCATCTCTTGCCTCCAGGTGTTCACCTTTGACGCTCCCGGAGCCACCACTTCCTTGGTTTAGGCTGGGATTATTTGTGGTGTACGGCTAATTTTAGGGCTGGTTAAGGGTTTATCCAAGGGTTAAGCTTTGATTTAGGCTTGGATTTCTTTAAAGTTGGTTCAAGTTTTGTTTAAGATTGGTTTTGGGCTTCTTCAGGGTTGGTTTGGGGCTTATTAAAGGTTGGTTTAGGGATTATTCAGGATTGGTTTCAGGTTTCTTCAGTGCTGGTTTACCGTTTCTTTAGAGTTGGTTTATATGATAGGGTTTATTTACGATTGTTTTTTTTACGATTGGTTTAGGGTTGTTTGGAGCTTATTTCAGGTTATCTCAAGGTTTATTTAGGGTTGGTTTGGGGTTGGTTTATGGTTTGTTTAGGGTTTCTTTAGGGTTGGTTTATGGTTTGTGTAGGGTTTCTTTAGGGTTGGTTTATGGTTTGTGTAGGGTTTCTTTAGGGTTTCTTTAGGGTTAGTTTAAGGTTTATTTGGCGTGCTTTAAAATCTATTTTAGGGCTGGTTCAGTGTTTTCAGGTGTGGCTTCAAGTTTATTTAAGGTTTGCTCAGGGGTATTAGCGGTTTCTTTAGGGTTTATAGTTTATTTAGTGCTGGTTCAGGTCTGATGTTGCTTTAGGGCTTTACAGTCCGTGAGGAAAGCGGAGAAGCGGAGAAGCGGAACTTCGAAGAAGTAGAAAGGCAGAAAAGCCAAGCAGCTAAGAAGTAGGAAGAGAAGCAAAAGCAAGCAGAGACATAAAATCACCAGCTATTGCCCAAATTTAATGCCCCTCCATTTTCAAGACATCATCTGCGACCGAGGATCAGAACTAGGAGTCATCATTCAACATCATGGCCACGCCCTGCAGGACCCAAATGCTTGGGTGCTCCTGGCCACCATCTCAAGATGACCCATCCGATCCTGAATCACTGGAGTTTAAGGGACAACTTACAGGAAACCCCTACACGTCTGATGGGAAAAACCCATGGGTTTTCGGTGTAGATGTTCCCTTCAACCAATCCAGTGGCTGAATCAATCAAGAAACTTCAAGAGACTTCAAGAAACTTTGTAACCCTTTCAATCATGTCTCCTTGGTGTGAAGATTTGCCTCAAATACCAGACCAACACCCATTGCGTTACGTCGCAGCTGGGTGATATAGACCTCAGGCCGGCCGACACTGATATGGGAGGATGAACATACGTTTGCCCAAACATTGGGATATTACCCAATGAACAATAATGGTATAGTGGTATATAACTTTATATCACCAACCAATGGGATTCTATTATCAATATCATCTATATGTAATATATATATATACATATATATATATATATTATATATAATTACAGTATATATATATACATATCAATATCCATGGGAGTTGTCCAAAAATGCGCAATTTTCCACCCAATTCATGGCCATCCTATGGGGCAAAAAACTACCAGTATGATGGTTCACCATGGGTCATTGGTTCATGAGGTCACCTGGCTCACCTTTTTCAATCGAGGCATGGAGGTGAAACCGATGAAACGCTGGATGGTTGCAGCGTTTCCCTTTATCGCTGGATGGTTTATGTCATGGAAAATCAGCCAACAAAAATGGGATGATGACTGGGGCTACCCCCATGACAACCAAAAAAAAATGTGTGTGTGTATGGTGTATCATCAGCCTTCTAGGCTGCTTCTGATTTGCAGCTCGTCGCTGCTCAATGCTGCGGGTGTGCATGTCCTTGGTTCCCACTTGTGGAGTCAAGGGAATGTTCTGAAATGCAATGGGTGATACCCTCTGGTAATTTAACATAGCTATGGAAAATCACCATTTTTAATGGGAAAATCCACTATCAAATGGCCATTTTCAATAGCTATGTTAGTTTACCAGAGGGTAAGCAGATTGTCCTCTGGTAACCAAACACGGCAATGGAAAATCCCCCATTTACGGCTGTGGCTTTCGCCCTGAGGTGCCAGCGTCTCAACTGGAGAATTTCATCGCTGTTGGGATGTGCAACAAACAAGATCACCTGCACCAGGCAAGGTCCGAGGCAGCTGTCACCAAAAACCGCATCGAAAGAAGCTGAAAACCAATGGAAAACGACAGCGCATTGCAGTTTTTGAACATGTCGAAGATCAGCCAAGCAAAGTTTCAAGTTAGATTATGAATGACATACCCCCAAACCAAACTCCTGATGATTTTTTTTGGATCTACTATGATCTATTGATTTTGCTCGCCCATATATCATATCGTGGGTAGTTGATACTGATACTGGCAGGGATAGAATTACAACCCCAGATGCCGAGTCTATGACTCCCGTCCTTCACCCTGCAGCCTTCATCAGAATCCCTAGCACTGCAAAGTTGAACTCGATATCACCAGCTGCCCCAATGGTCTTGAACTGCTTGAAGGCTGTAGAGAATGATTCTTCATGTTCACCTCAAGAGAATGCCCATGCCATTGCCATAGTTTAAACTCAGTGGTAGAAGAATTCAAGGCACATCAAACCTCACCCTCCGAACCCTGAATTTTCAGAATCTGAATCCAGGTTGCTGGTCTCTTGGATTTTCAGATCCTCGGATGGCCAGGAACACATGGAACGAATGGAACGAATGGACCGTGGCACTGTGGCACCGTGGTAACCTTTGTGAAGCGCTGAGAATCATCCGGAAAATCTGACCAGTGCTGGCGCATCTCATCGCACGTAGGACTCGGAAGCTGCTCGCCCTCGGCCCAGGCAGTGGAACAGGAGATTCAATGATTTGATGAATGGTTTCGAATCAACATCTTTAGAATCTTGGAGGGAAAGAAGATCTTTGTTCACTCATCTGCATTCATCAATATTCATCCAATGGCTAGAATCAATGGCCATCGGACCGTCGCTCTCTGCCACTGCGGAACCCATCGCAGGTGGAACTCAGAATGGACATCGACTTGTGGATGGCCGCTGTGGCCATCCTCGCCATGGCCATAGCCATGGCCATGTTCGTGGAAGTCCAGTGGCAGCTTGCAGAAATAGCTGCTGTTGTCCTTAGCAAACCCAAAATGGGTTTCTACAAAAAGGGGGGATGAATCCCAAGTTGTAGCATCTTGGGGATAATTTGATCATTGATCGTGGGTTTCGGTGCTTTTCCCAATTTTAAGACAACCTCGGTTGGTCACATCAGCGCCAAGCGTCTGAACGGGAGGCGGGATTTTGCTTCCTACAACGATGGTCCAATGCGCACATCTCCCAGAGTCTGTGTCCTAGTGCTGTCAGCATGTGCGATTCTTTAAAAGCAAACTTGTGTAACCTCATGTGCACAACCCCCCAACAGGTGAGATTCCAGAAATCTCCCCTGGACATTTTGTTTCATGAATTTCTTGCAGTCTAGCAGAAAGCAAACCTTTGAACCCTCAAGTCCTCCCTCAGCATTCACATCATGCATAGAAGGAAAGGCGCAGCAGCCTGGAAATTCCAGGGGGCCATCTGAATCCGTCAATCTCCTTTGGATTTCCCGACCATTTCTTCTCAACCGTTCTAGAGCACGGAAAGAATCCGTTCAGGATGGATTTTCTCGCCTGGTGTGGCGGATGCAAACTCACAGTCCTCCAGCAGCTGGTTGTGAATGAAGGTTTCAAACACGGAAGCTAAAGCCAACCTAAGGGCCGGAAGATGGGAGATCGGATGACCGCCCAAAACGAAAACAAAAAACATCTTGGTCGTGTCACCGCGTACATTAAAATAAGTAGATGTTTCAGCCATATTAAGGTTATTACACCATCCATGTTGGTTCTTGTCCATTTCTCAGGTCCATTGAATCCCGCCGTTGTGAGGCTGGTTCCACTGTGAAACCTTGCATCCAGAAGGCCACAAGCAGCGGCGACTCATTCCGTGGAGAGGTGGTTGCTTCCATGCTGCAAAGGTGAAAACCGCAACGCCCAAGGGGTACATGCTGGAAAGGATTTGCAAGGCCCATAAAGTGTACATCTTCTCAGCCTTGGAAAGTTGGATTTTGTGTCATCCATCGGCCCAAGATTGCCAAAAAAAAATCCTTGACCCCCAAAAAAGTCTGTGAAAGTTGAACCCAAGTCACGTACAAGTCGTAAATTTCCACCAGAAGATGCGGCGAGGACGCAACAAATGTGACACAAATGAGGAAGCTGTCAAAGTCAAAGAGTTTCCTCAAAATGGCGACGAGGCGACTTCAAACATCCACAAAATTGTGGTCAGCGGATCACCTCGAAGAATAGAACGATAGGAACTGGGTGTCTGAAAAAGGGAATACAACCCCCGCTGTTGCGAAAAATGGTTGAATCACGGTCAGAAAAATCATGATGTTCATCCTTGAAATTACAATAAATTGGGGTATACCTAAGGTAAGGTGGAAGGCGCATCAACAGTCCAAGGTGCTGTATCTGTTTGCGGCCCGGATATCAATACCCAAAATGGCACCGAAAAGAATGGTTTTGCTTACATGAATACTGTTCGCATGCTGCCTCTGCCTAAGTACAAAAACCAACGATGGAAAAAAAAAAATATAACAATGGCATGATATGGTTGTAACTGTATCACTGAGAGAATCCACAAATGAACCCAAATGGAATAAAGAGACTGGATCTTGACACACGTGTCCGCATGTCCGCAAGGCCAATTTGCAACCAACCCTGATCGATTTCACAAAGTCTCCTGATAGATTTCAGCAATCTCGAGTTCTCATGAGTGCCCAGTTGAACCACTTCCTCAGCTGTGGGTTTGTCCATAAAACATTACAAAACCAGACAAGACCGCATGGTCAGCTGCATCAAGCCGGGTATCAGTACTGCTGGTGTGAGGTCAATACGGTAGCCGTATCGATCTCTAACTGATGAGATTGCGCAACAAAAACGCTCCTTGAGGTCTTTGGATGTGACGTCAATACGCCAGAACCTATATAATGGAGTACACCACATGCCAGTAACCTACCATTTGGGGATGGTTTATAATCCTTTCCCCCTATTACTAAACGTCCCCCAAATACTAAAAACTAGGGTCCATCTCCCAGTATGGAAAATTTCAGGTTGGCCAATTTGACTTTTAATTGATCCCCTTTAAGCTACCATTTGTGGGTTTTGCCCCCTAATAATAAAAACTAATCAACCCTGGGGTGTTTATTATTAGGGTCCGTCCGGAAATTTTTAGTTTTTTATATTTGTGTTTTTAATTTATTATTAGGGCCCGCTTCGAAAACCAATCTTTGGTAATATTTTCATTGCGTTATATAAGGAAATTTAATTGATTTTGAAATCGAACAAACTAGTTTTTACTATTACGGTTTTAAAATTTATATTTATTAAAAAGGGCGCTTCGAGATCCAATTTTTGGCAATATTTTAACTGCGTTATATAAGGAAATTTAATTGATTTTGAAATCGAACAAACTAGTTTTTATTATTAAGGCTTTAAATTTATTAATAAGGTCCGCTTCTAAATCCAATTTTTGGTTATATGTTAATTGCGTTATATAAAGAAATTTACGTGATTTTGAAATCGAACAAACTAGTTCTTATTATTAAGGTTTTTAATTTATTAATAGGGTTCCCTAATAATAAATACCCCCGTAAAAATAAAAACTACCCGAGGTGTTTATTATTAGGGGGGACGTTTAGTATTAGGGGGAAGGGATTACTGTAGCCCATCAAAATGGTGATGGTTTGGGATGGTTTTTGTTTCTGGCTTTACCATATTACTTCAAAAATGTTTCGCAGAAATCAAGAAATCGCCGCTGAACTCCTGCCCGGAGTCTTTGGAATGATGCAGTCCCACGGCCAGCAAGACGAAGCCAATGACGATGTGAAGTCCAAATATAGTACCCTCCCAAAGTGCCCCGATCATGAACCTTGCGAATCAACAGTTGCAGCTGTGGGGATTTTGCAAGTTCACTCCAAAATATAGGATGCATGCCCTCCCCTTTCTGCTACGCAAGACAAGCTGGTAGAAAACAAAACAAAACGGGAGCTTCCCCAAGTCAGCCTCTTTAACGTCAAACAATTCGTGGGTAAAACATCAGCTTTGGCATTGACTGAAACGAGAGAAGAGGTGAAGAGAGGCTGTGAAGAGATATAAAAATCATCTCATTCCACGACCCCTCCCTTTTCGCGGCAGCGGAGGCTCAACACGACTCACAGAAAGATAGTAGTTTTGCCACTGGCGTTGAGAAGGAGATGGGCGGAAGTGAAAAAACGTAAGCATAGCAATGCTGTCTTGAACATAAATACGAAGGGTCTTTTCACTAGTCCACCATCCTGCATGGGCCACCAGACTATAATTTTGCGATGAGATCCACAAGTCGGTGGCCCCATGCCTCCTCAAACTATACGGCTTGTATTGATAGGAGGAAAGTTGACAATCAGCACAGCATTGGTGAAATATACTCCTGAATGTTGCAGCAGACCATGGGATGAGAGGAGTACTGTGTTTTAAGGAAGCTTTCCAGCGAGCCAAACGCTATCCGTTAAAGTAATGGACCCAGCTAATGGGTTCTGGACGCCTGTTTTGTTAGGCCCAAGTGCAATACTGCATTAAAGGCTTTTGGCCCACTGACTTTCAAGGGACAGGAGTTCACCCGTGCGCAGCAATGCTCGAAAGCCTAGATAAACTCCTAGCGCGGCAACGGGAGAAATTGCATACAACTTTCCTAAGGATACGAGGAAGGTTTGCCAAGTGAACGGTGGAGCTCGCAAAGGGGGCTCATGCACCTGCCAGGCCCGCAGCATCTTCCAGGCGCCTGGCAGGTTCCTCTTGCATGAAGGCTGGTAATACTGCAAGGATGAGATTGTATCACCTGCCAGGCTCAAGGATTCTCCATCTTGCCAAAGGTTTATCCAAGTAACATTGGACTTGGTCATCTAAAAGGGTCAAGCTTTGGGCAAGATAGAGCTTTTGGGATAGGAGGAAGGCAAGGAACAGCAAAAGCCTTTTCGTATCGTATAATGGTGGAAGGCTTCAGCAACAGGGATTGCAATGATCCAAGAACCTTTTTCCTTTGTATGCGATGGTTCTGCGTGCCACCATCAACTATGCGTCGCCCCATTTCTTCAATGACAAAAGGAGGCGACGGGACTCACCCTTTTAGGTGAAGCCTCCTGATACCTGATGAAATTGAGCCCCAATTTTACGGACACAGAATTTAACGGAGAACGGGGCTTAACAGAGGACTGAACTCGTAAAAAGACGGAGAAACACATTGGAAGTGAAGCCATTCAAAGGCAACAAAGAATCCACCAAAGGCAGGTTCTTGGACACCTTTCTCGGTATCTTGGGGGCGGATAAGAATTTATCCATAGAACATTCCACCTACCACAGAGGCCCAGCCTTGGTGTGGAGAGCGGATGCTTTTTCACATCTGCGGATGCGGGGTAAGTGCCACGGAACCTGGAGCCCCTTCACCGCAAGTACCGAGCAAATCAGCCTCCTGACAAGAAGACCAGTAGGCTGGTCAAGGAGGCGGACAAAAATCAGGGATTCCAGAGGTTACTTCCAGGTAAAACGAAAATCTCAAAGATGACAAATCCCAACCGCGCCTGTGCGGGAAGACGAGGCGTCGAGATTTGTCAGTCCTACAGAAAGAGAAAGGAGAAGGGCTGAGACACAATCATATACCTTCTCCTGCAAATTTGGACCCGGATTCCGGATTACTCCCAACATTGGTGACAATAAACTTGCCGGCGAGACTTGGAGGAATAGCAGTTCAATACGCCTCAAGTGTCACGAGCCCTTTGGTGGGGTCAAGGGGCTCACCCACTCCCTCCTGCGAAGGAGGGTTCGGGATATACGCCCTGCTTTTTGGGGCCATAATTATGGGCCAAACATACTTACAAAGAGGTTTGCACCTACCAACTCTGAATAAGCACAGGAAATCTGACCAGGAATATTGGAGAGTGTTTAACACTCAACATGTCCTGATAAGGTTTTAACGTAACAAAATTAAGTAAGGGAGACACACAAAGCGACCCGCCTCTCCTAGAAATAAACTGTACCTGGTGAAACACATCGAAAATCTTCATCTTTAGATGAAGCCAATACTGGCGAGTATTGTTGGAATCAATCCCCTTTCCAAACCTACCCTCCGGAAACACCCCTTGTTGGAACCCATCCACCAGTGCCCCAGAAGGTAAATTCGGGGGTTATCAACCAACAGAACATGCGGGATAACATGCCCGCCTATACACGGGTTGCCCTTGCCCTCGTTTCTTTCACAACCCACACCCGTCCAACGGACCCGGGGTGAGTGGAGAGCCACACCCGTATCCCAACGGACCCGGGGTGAGTGGAGAGGGGGTCGCCAACCTACAGCCCTACTGCCGGTCCAACAACCACCATAAGACCGGTAGGTCGCCAACCTACAGCCCTATAGCTGGCCCAACAGCCACCATAAGATCCGTAGGTCGCCAACCTACAGCCCTATAGCCGGCACAACAACCACCATAAGACTCGTAGGTCGCCAACCTACAGCCCTAAAGGCGGCCCAGCAACCACCATAAGACCCGTAGGTCGCCAACCTACAGCCCTACTGCTGGCCCAACAACCACCATAACAGCCTTACTGCCGGCCCAGCAACCACTATAACAGCCCTATAGCCGACCCAACAACCACCAAAAGACCCGTAGGTCGCCAACCTACAGCCCTATAGCCGACCCAACAACCACCATAAGACCCGTAGGTCGCCAACCTACAGCCCTATAGCCGGCCCAACAACCACCATAAGACCCGTAGGTCGCCAAGCTACAGCCCTACCGCCAGCCCAACAACCACCATAAGACCCGTAGGTCGCCAACCTACAGCCTTACTGCCGGCCCAACAACCCCCATACGAGCCATAGGTCGTCAACCTAAAGCCCTACTGCCGGCCCAACAACCACTATAACAGCCCTATAGCCGACTCAACAACCACCATAAGACCCGTAGGTCGCCAACCTACAGCCCTATAGCCGGCCCAACAACCACCATAAGACCCGTACGTCGCCAACCTACAGCCCCATAGCCGGCCCAACAACCACCAAAACAGTTCTAAAGGCGGTCCAGCAACCACCATAAGACACGTAGGTCGCCAACCTACAGCCCTAAAGGCGGCCCAGCAAGCACCATAAGACCCGTAGGTCGCCAACCTACAGCCCTAAAGGCGGGTCAGCAACCACCATAAGACCCGTAGGTCGCCAACCTACAGCCCTACAGCCGTGGCCTAACAGCCACCATAACAACCCTAAAGGCGGCCCAGCAAGCACCATAAGACCCGTAGGTCGCCAACCTACAGCCCTAAAAGCGGCCCAGCAACCACCATAAGACCCGTAGGTTGTCAACCTACAGCCCAACAACCACCACAGCAAACCTAACCTACAGCCCTAAAGGCGGCCCAGCAACCACCATAAGACCCATAGGTCGCCAACCTACATCCCTAAAAGCGGCCCAGCAACCACCATAAGACCCGCAGGTTGCCAACCTACAGCCCAACAAGCACCACAGCAAACCTAAAGGCGGCCCAGCAATCACCACAAGACCCGTAGGTCGCCAACCTACAGCCCCAAAGGCGGCACAGCAACCACCATAAGACCCGTAGGTCGCCAACCTACAGCCCTACAGACGGCCCAGCAACCACCATAACAGCCCTAAAGGCGGCCCAGCAGCCACCATAAGACCCGTAGGTCGCCAACCTACAGCCCTATAGCCGGCCTAGCAACCACCATAACAGCCCTAAAGGCGGCCCAGCAACTATCATAAGACCCGTAGGTCGCCAACCTACAGCCCCAAAGGCAGCCCACCAACCACCCTATGACCCGTAAGTCGCCAACCTGCAGCCCTAAGGGCGGCACAGCAAGCACCATAACAGCCCTAAAGGCGGCCCAGCAACCATCATAAGACCCGTAGGTCACCAACCTAAAGCCCTACAGCCGGCCCAATAATCACCATAAGACCCGTAGGTCGCCAACTTACAGCCCTACTGCCGGCCCAACAACCACCATAAGACCCGTAGGTCGCCAACCTACAGCCTTACTGCTGGCCCAACAATCACCATAACAGCCCTACTGCCGGCCCAACAACCACCATAAGACCCGTAGGTTGCCAAGCTACAGCCCTACCGCCGGCCCAGCAACCACCATAAGACCTGTAGGTCGCCAACCTACAGCCATACTGCTGGCCCAACAACCACCATACGACCCGTAGGTCGTCAACCTAAAGCCCTACTGCTGGCCCAACAACCACCATAACAGCCCTACTGCCGGCCCAACAACCACTATAACAGCCCTATAGCCGACCCAACAAGCACCATAAGACCCGTAGGTCGCCAACCTACAGCCCTATAGCCGGCCCAACAACCACCATAAGACCCGTAGGTCACCAACCAACAGCCCTATAGCCGGCCCAACAACCACCAAAACAGCTCTAAAGGCGGCCCAGCAACCACCATAAGACCCGTAGGTCGCCAACCTACAGCCCTAAAGGCGGCCCAGCAAGCACCATAAGAGCTGTAGGTCGCCAACCTACAGCCCTAAAGGCGGGTCAGCAACCACCATAACTGGCCGCGGCGTTACCGTTAGGTGCTCATTGCTTCTGTGCAATAAATACCTTTTTACTAACTATTACAAGGCTATTTTGTTTGCATCGCATGTTCTGGATCAGGCAAGATGCTGTGCAGCCCCCCCCCCCGCTTTTTTCCTCCGAAACAAATCAAGGCACGCTCTTTTTTTATCGACCTTGACAAGAAGGTAAAGTACAACTTGACCATCGTGATTACATCGTGCGAACAGCCTGTCAACTCGGGCCCCGGCGGAATGCTGAGGTCACACCTCACAGGCTGTCCAGTCGAAGTGTCTTTTCATTCAATGGTAGAAAAGTGTACATGACACGCAATCTCTTCCGTAATCAAGCCACTGCTCCACTTTTTTATCACAGAGTGCTCTATCACAGAGTCTTATGCTCCACAAGGGGCAAGCTTTTCAGACAGCCTGTCAGTCGGACGAGGCCGCCAAAGTGCTGGAAACTACTGTTTCCAACTCAAACCAGTCACGAGGCACGCGCACCAGATCTTGGTAAGGGAAATTCGATGTTGCAATTCGTTCAGCGTCACGAAATACAAACCAACTCGAAACTATTATGTCGTAATGCTGCGAAGACACAACAAATGAGGTTGAGGCTGTAGAGGAATTGATCAAGTTGTTCAATGGCATCCATGTCCTCGTCTTTCGTGGAAGAGTTGCCGAGCACGATGGCCTCACAGGCAAAAAGTATTAGCGTGTCGTTGCACTCGTGCCCTCTCCAACCCACTAATTTATTTTATTTGCAGACAAGACGCCGCTTCCAGGGCGGCACCAACCACGGCCTTATTGGACGCCCTCCGTAAAGTGCTTGGCGACAGCCAGCGAACAATCAGCAAGCAATTCCACTGACCTGCCCCGGGAAAGCTCGAGGTGTGGTAGGCATTGTGGAGCTCTTCTCGCCTAACAATCTAAAAGCTCGCACCGACTTATCACAGAGTCTGACAATAAAGCAAGAAGCTCCCTGGCGCTGAGATTCTGACTGTTTCTTGGGCATGTCCAAAACGGTATCGAGCCACTGTGTGATGCACTGGACCTGTAAAAGGTGACAACGTGCTGCGCACATGACAAAGTCCTCCAGAGAAATTGCAAGGCCACCCTCTTCTGCGCGGCATCAAGCGAACGACTCCAGGCAACTAGAGTCTTCATGGAGCTTCGCACGGGTGGCAACATAGTCGGCGAAAAAAAACAAAAAGGGAGTTGATTTGAACAATCTGTGGACAGTTGCGGATGCAGTGAAGTGGCAAAGATGCTCAATCATCAGTGCTGAAAACACATTTCATGGCGCAAGTCTGAGGTCGGTGCACTTGAAACGATGCACTTGAAACGATGAAGACGTGGAGGCCCCGCTCATCACCTGTGTGAACATGGGCATTGATAAAAAAACTAATGTGTCGATGAGAGTTACAAAGGCACTGTCTATTACCACACAACTCCTTTTTTCCTCCGTCGCATCGTGATATCTCAATGTTCTGCCGATCAAATGGCCATGGATTTCAAAGTTCCTGCCGGCTGTTGATCAATGCACCGGAAGCACCAAAGGCCCAGCAATGGCTCGTCACTGTGACGAGGAATCGGGTAACCGCAGCGACGCCCAGACGGATCTTCGTGATTGCACCGATGCCCGCACAGGCACATCAAGAAAAAGAAGGCACCATGGGCAAAAAACCAGGTGCCGATGTACGGCCACATTCAACCCCACACAGGGGGCCCTCATCCAGAGGGATCATATTTAGAGATTCACTTCTCGGGCTCCACGACCTGTGACTCGGGAGCTCTTCTTCCTCCCTTGGACTGCTGATTGAAACGGTCCCTCCTTTCTTCCCCCTTCTGAGGGAAGGAGGGTCCTTACTACTCCCTTTCCAACCTCCTTTGCCCCAAGGAGGACTACCTGTCAGTTGCCTTACCAACCTATTTTCGCCCATGTACTCCTGGTAAGCATACCGAACCTCACTATCCCCTGTCAATCCCAAAATTTCCCTGGGGGTAATTTCAACTTGGAGCGCCAACGCCGCATCGAGCCTTGTTGCAGGGAGCTCCAAGGATTTCATCCGTTGTGAAATGACATCCATGGAGCCCAAAATGTTCCCATCGAGGAAGCAATCCATGAGAACTGCCAAAGTTAAAAGCTCCCACTGAATCCCCTTGGGGCCACCTCGGGAAGGATCACTTGCCTGTAATACCTGTGGAAGACACGAAATTAAGTGGGGTCTTCACCGACCGCGTCCGCCAGAACCTTTTAGCTTCCTTGGCCGCAGTCCCAGCCAAGTACCCAGGCAGAGTAGCCGCCAGCTTTACAGCGACGAGGCTCCTCCTCACTCCTCGAAGCAGGAAAAGCCTCAGGACCCCCAGATCCAGAGGGAAGTTCAATTAATATGCGGGAGGTAAGAGTTCCAATCACTTGAGACAGTTGGTCAACAGCCCAAGTAAAATCCCCCCTACCAAAATCCCAATTGCGACTGACCTGTCGGATGGATAGGCTCAGCCGGCAGAGTTGACAAACTCCGTCCCGCTCTGATTGCCAATGGTTGCACTGAGGACAGAGAGTGGACATAGAGCAAAGTCGTACTGTTTGAGCAAAAGAGGCCGCGCCAACATCCTACACATGGAGGACCAAGCACAGGTGGTTCCAAAAAAAGTGGGGATCCACATTTTTCTATGGGTTTCAATACTAAAATGGTCTAATGACTTGGATGATTTGGGATTCCTGCAGCCGAGCGTCGAGCGTGGCAAGCACAAAGGCCAGAGATGGCCGACACGTTCATAGTAGCCCAACCATGCAACCGCCACTAGGAAGGTGGCGACCGCCAGTGCCTACGGGTGACTGGCCGTTTATGTCAAGCAACCAAAACGCTCTTTTGAATTATACATACATGTTTAGCCAGTCTGATTCCTCGGATATCCTTTTCAGGGCTAGTCTGTTCACAATTGCTCATCAAGTTTCATCAAGTTTCAATCAAAAAGAACAAGACAATTATCAATGAATGTGGGTTTGACTACCCCATGGCCCATTTTCATAGTTCCAAACCCCCAACCAACCCTTCAGCCTCCTTACAGGCCACCCTCCATGCTAAGTCAGGACATTTCTCGAAGTGCTGAGCATGGCCCAGTAGAATAGCACACAGCATACATAGCGAGTGGGTTGCGAAGAGCCTCGGCAGAAGCTCCAGTTCTTGGGGATGCAACACACAATTTCATGGTCAATTTTCTGGCCATCGTCCAGCGGTTCTACTGTGGAAAATTTCATCAAATGAGGTCGTCAACCAGTTCAACAGTGGTATGTTTTTGGTGACATGTATTTCTACAACCGTGTAGGCGTTGCGATTTTCGTGCTCACCGCACATGGAAAGTATATGATTGGGGGGGTGGGGGGGGCGGGGTGGGGGGATAATAACGTCCATGCACGCTTGCGGAACTATGTGATGCTACGTTGATGGAAGTTCTGCACGCTGGCAGCTCTACGTTGTCACCGCACACGGAAGTATATGATTGGGGGGGGGGGGGGGTCGGGGGGTGGGATAATAACGTCCATGCACGCTTGCGCAACTATGTGATGCTACGTTGATGGAATGTTCTGCACGCTGGCAGCTCTACGTGTCACCGCACATGGAAAGTATAATGATTGGGGGGGTGGGGGGTGGGGTGGGGTGGGATAATAACGTCCATGCACGCTTGCGGAACTATGTGATGCTGCGTTGATGGAATGTGCTTGCACGCTGGCGCTCTACGTGGTCACCGCACATGGAAAGTATATGATTGGGGGGGTGGGGGGGTGGGGTGGGGTGGGATAATAACGTCCACGCACGCTTGCGGAACTATGTGATGCTACAAATTGATCGTTGTTGGAACCATCTCAAAAAAATTGCCCCAGTCAAATGAAGAACCTCACTGGCCCAACAATCAATGCTAGGTTCTGGGATAGAATCTATCAATGGATCTATCGCCACAACATGTCCGAGTGAGACATAGCGAGCAGCTGTGAGATGAAAAAAAATGGCTTTGCAAACTTTTCGTCGTCTCTTGACGAAATTGCTAACTTAAAAAAATGACAAAACGTGAGGCGTTTTGACACGTTGATGTCAAAAACGCACGGTTGTGCAAATACGTGCTACCATGTTTTTGGTGTTTTTGGAGAGACTGTTTTCTGGGTATGGCCTTTGAAACAATTTTAAGAGATCCTTGGATTGTAGCCAATTACAGTACTAGCTACCCTTATCAAACCATCCAGTGTTGGGCGGACCCCATTCTGACCCATGTCAATTGAAATGCATGACATTAGAAAATCCAGAGATGCTATACCCTCTGGTAACTTCACACAGCTGTGGAAAATGGCCCGTTGATAATCTACTCACCTAAGTGATTCTCCATATCTATGCTATCACCCGAACCCGATCTGCAGACCGAGTGGCTGGGAGGCGCTCATGCAAACACGGATCACTCGATAATACCAAAATCTCGCCACCAGCTCCTAGGCTCAACAAGCACAGCCTGGCCATAGCTGGATTGCTGCGACAGGGCTGCAGTCCTTGAGGTGGAATTGCGAATAGCGTTGCCGGGCCTGCTGCTGTACCAAGAACTCCAGGATCATCAAAGTGGCGAGGGCCAAGGTACAAATATGAAAGACATAGGAATATCCTCAGACGAACCCTGGTGAGAAATATGAGAAATGAAAGCTGTACCATTCTATATGTTGAATTGTACCCCGTTCTTCATCCCATGTTGAATTGTCAATATTCCAAGGTTCCACGGCGAGCTTTCACGCCATTTCCCAGCGTGGCACAAAGGAAGCCAACCATCAATAAACCTGGAGATAAACAGAGACAAATATATGTAAAAATGCTATGGATGTCCACCCAAAAAATGGGGTTACTAGTTACTAGCTAGGCATTTCAGTAAGATGTTCTTATCCTAGACTTACCATGACTTACCTAGTCTCTTAGCTCGCGAGTCGATTTATTTCTTGTTTGCGGTGGGAAAAAAGGCTGACGTATTCATATGCCAACCAAAGGTTTATCTGTTTTTTCCTCTTCGTGGCTTCGATCAACCAATACTGGTGCAATCAATATTGGTGTCTGAAACTTGGGCACCCAAAATCTGGCGGGATATATATATATATATATATAAGTTTTGCCTGCCCTGCCAGGCCTGAATAGCAACCCAGTGCACCAGACATGACCAGCCACGCATCTCCTTGCAGCGCTCCTTGCAATTCCTCAGCTTCCGGGTCACTCCCCAGAACCATCCAAGTCCACCAGTGGCGATTTGAAGGGATCAACCGTCCAGCCATTTTGAACCTCAGAAAACCCTGGTCATGGCTGGTCCATTTTGGACTTTTAGACTACGAGGAGATAAGCCAAGCATCTACTCCCTTGTCTCGGAGTTCTATATGTAGGACGGCCAACATGGGCTGCACAATCGAGTAAGGTAGGCCCACCAACATCAGTAGCAAATGATCTATGAACTGGGCAGATAGCCACATTTCCTGAAGAAAAGGAGACCCAAAACTGGCCAAGAGGGATTTCCCGGATTGTGATTATCATCCCCAATAGATAAAGGATTAACATGGATTAACTATAACCCCAAAAAATCATCAACAAAAGGGCTTTTGATTTCTGATTTGGACTCACCTTCGACATTTTGTTGATCCTCAGGTCTCATCTTGGCAAATCACACCACTTCAACTGGTGCAGTCCTTGTAGGTGTAGCAAAAGAGGCGGGCCAACATTCTTCCTCAAGACACTTCGGCAACGGCGAAGTAGAATGTCGCACTAACTGCCCCAGCTGGAGTCAAAATGCAGACAAGCATCTCATGAAATGGACGAGGCCAGGTTTATTCAAGCCATTGGGGTCTTCTAAGCGCATCTTCGCAATGAACCGATCCTGTTCCTCGAAAAAATCCCCACCCAAAGGTTTCAAGATGTGTTGAAGTAAAAATCTAGGAAGCCTGACCGAATTCACCACAATAACTGAAAGGTCTAGACAAGTCTTTGCGTCTGCGGTGCGAGAACTTGCCAGCAAAGGTAATGAATCAGTGCAGTCTGCAGCAGATATTTGCCTTGGATGCGGAGGTCCTTGCGATTTTTTGGGCAACAGTTTCTCACCTCAAACCCTGCAAGAATTGTATGACAACCCGACCTGTCAACTGCTCACCGTAGGTGAGAGCTCCAGTGCCAAAAAGAATCAGAGAAAAAGCGAAGGCAAAAGCCATCAATCAACAAAAAACAAAAAATGATAACCAAATATTCAGAGTGTCCCAGCGTTCACAACGGCGGAGATTCTTGGAAATATCATGTGCTTTCATAACACATAGCATCACATAAGGTGCATGGTTTTGGTTTGGCTTCCTAGGGTCTATGTGAAAGGCAAGAAGATACCATCAAGGTGATCGACAAAGAAAGTCTCCCTCCCCCGTGCCTGACCCACTCTCCCTGCTGGCATCTGATTGCATCTGACTCTGCTTTTTCAAGTCACCCTTTTGTTCACCTTTCTTCCACCTTTTTCAGGTGTAACAAAAGTGATGAAAAGGTGACTGGGAAGGCCAACAAAAGGAGAGGAAAACACGAAACAAAGGTGAGCCCAGACCTGAGTTTCCTCCCCTCCAAGCCTGTCCTGCTCCCTCCCGATATCTCTCCTGTACCTTTCTTCCTTGTGCGATTTCAGCCGAATCACCTTTTTGTTCATCTTTTTGTTCACCTTTCAATAATTTCCTCATTTTTCCTCAAGCTGCCAACTTTTTGAAATCGCTTCCCGAAAATGGGAAGCACAAGAAACACTGGCCGGTTCAAGATGCTTTGTCGAAGAGGTCTCCGACCTCTTCGAAGAAAAGTCGTCTACTGTCAGCCTAAGAACACAAAGAAAAAGACGAGCAACCTATTGTTGCCAACGTCCAATGATTGCCAACCCTCGGCTTCAAAGTTGCATTCCGAAGTTTCTGGTCCTGAAAGGAAAAGGTCTGTAAAAATGCTCGTACCCCGGCCATGCAAACAAAAACATCCCAGTTTCATCAGGGGCCATGCTTGGAGAATTTGATGAACAATGACGAACAATGATGAACAATGTACGTCCAAGATGAGCAGTGTTCAAAACCCTCTGTCGTCCTTTCTACTGCTTGGTGAATAAGATTTCCCACTTCATGGATTGTGAGTGTATATATATATATTGGGTATAACTCCCTTTAAAAACAAAGAAACATCAACCAACCACAATCTACTCTTTCACAAAAATATCCCCATGGATTATGATTTATTCTATCATTTATCAGTTGTATCATTTATCAGTTGAAGTTTTTCCCCTTAGTCATGGGGGTAGCCATGACTCACCATCCAAGTCATGGCAGCAGGATGAAAAACACGATGGCCCGTCCTCGCCCATCTCCATTTCGGGAGTCATGGACGAGATCGACAATATGATGTAAACCTCGGAAAATCATCGAACGAATCATGGTGATTGATCCAGAACAATATCCAACAATTTGTTAATGGAATTTGTTTTCTGAAGAATTCATGGAAGATCTGATGGGTACCCTCAGAAATTCAAACATGGCTGGGAAATCCCCCACCCAAACTGAGGTTTCTACCTGGAAAAATCATCGAACTAAATGGGGTTTGAGTACCGGAGGGTCTATGAAAAAACATCCATGAAACCAACCAAGGATTTCCCATGAGCCAAGCCACAACACCAGCATTGACAAACAACGTGACCAGCAGAAGGGACAGAAAACATTGGCTCAACTTTGGAGCCTTCGGCAGCCTGAGCAGATTTCGATCATGTGGTAAACTCAAAGTCTCAATTCGTAGCTCCTTGGTTCCCCTTTTTGTAGTGGGAAGCCATGGATATTCTGGTTTTTCAAAGCTCCCTCCATTCATCCTTTCAATCTTCGGCATCCTGGGGCGTCCAGCTTTAGGAGAACTGCCTTTCACCAAGTCGCACTGGCCGCACTCGACGCCAGCGTTCAACGACACGTATGAAGGAGAGAGGCTTGTCGACATTTTGTCTCCTGGCAATCTGACTTTAATGCTGGTCACAATGGCTCCTTGATACACCCAGTTGGTGCGCCTGAAACCGGTGTCCATCAGAATCAGGAATGGGAAGACTACCTGACAAGAAAGATCGGTGAACATGTGCATACTGCATCTGCAATTAGCCCAAGAAGGGCAGTTAAAGAGTCAGGTGCATTTTCCAGGCTTCCCTTGCTTCGCACCGAGGTGCATTCAAGACAAGCAAACAGTTGTTTGGTCGATTGTCTGGAGAATCTTCCACTACCTGGCAGAAAGAATTGTGCCATGCAGGTCGCAGAGGTTCTGACTCCAATCCTTCACACAGTTTTACGGAAAATGCACATGTCCACCATTGATCGGGCAGCACGGTCTCCCTGAACACAACCTGCGTAATCTCATGCCAGGTGCACATCAAAGGGGACCAAGGTCGGTTCTGCTTCAGCATGTGTCTCTCTTGTGGGGCTCTCGTCCCCGTCACCACTCGCTTCCATGTCTGCATAGCCAGCTTTGGGCAGCTCTATGGAGGCGAACGGAAAAGTTAAGCAGTCCACGTTGTATATTGATGTTTTGCATGGTTTTCGCATGTTTTGTCATTTCCTTCTGCCTTCATCTTCACATTCTGCCGTAGAATCCCGACTATAAGGCGTCTTCCTAGTGATAGTGTATCTTAGTATACCATTCAAACCAAGCTTCACAGTGTCATATAGATTTTGATTTTAGCTTTTCATACATGCAGCATGTTTGGAAGCCAATTTGACATCCCTTGATCCTGTAGCAGCAGAAAGCTCCGGACAAAAAAATTAGATCTGTCCGCTGGTACCCTGGTTTTCACATCGAAAAGAACTGAAATGGCTGTCAATTATGGAATGTTTATCTCCCAAATTCATCTGGAAAATAATCCCAGTCTAGACTCAGAGTTGCATGCGACCTGACAATCAGCACAGTTGCACCACACAGATCGAGTCTCAGTGTTCGGGCTGGCGTTGGTAGCTCATCCCGAAGCTTCAAGCGGTTGGCCTCCCATCCGGTCAGTCCCTCTGCTCAGAAAAGTGGGAAACATGAGTTTCCCAGTCTGCCAATCTTCCCATATCTTCCCATATCTTTGGGTATAGCGAGAACAAACAACAAAACTGTGTCAAGCCATGCATCAAAAATCATCCAAAATCAGCCAGGAGCCTCCACAGGGATTACCTCGATGAAGGGCATCAGCTGAATGAGCCTCGAAGATTTTTTTTACGAGCAGCGAGTCTCAGATTAAGGTCAGATGGGTCAGATGGATTGGAGTCGTCACCCCTTTTCTATGCAAACAACGCGTAGAAACAGGTGGAACACTGTCCTGAACTATATCGGAATCCTTTGGATCTTCACACTCACCCTATTGAAATAAATAGTAGAACCCTGTTGTTAATCATAACCATTTAGTGGTCTAGGACTACTATTAACTCATATCCGCCGACTCCTGCTGTAGCGGGGAAGCGCGTGAGAGAAGCAACTTTTGTCAAGCAATTGTAAAAGACATGTTGGGTTTGAAGCTAGCTTCTAGGCAGTTGTGGGCCCGATCCGTCCTTCACTGCGATGGTGTTTTGGTGCTGCGGCAGCGTCCTTGGACCCGAGGTGGCCGAGGTGTGCCAGACGAAAGCCACCTGCTTTTGGGCGCCGAAACGCTAGTACTTACGCAGTTTTTTGCCCGTGACAGTACCAAACCCCTGCAAATTACACCATTTTTGCACTTTGTGAACCGATTTTTTGCCTTGATGAATGCAAAAAACGCTGGTACTTACGCGTTTTTCAAAAAATCGAAGATCGTGACGTGAGCAAAACCCTGTAAATAATAGTGTGTTATCCACTTTCGGGGACTAAAACTGTGGTATTTACGCGGGTTCTTGCCATCTGACAGCGCAAAATGCTGTAAATTACAGCACTTTGTGCGCTGTTTATGTTCAATTTTTGAACGCGCGATGCTTTCACATGTTCTTGGCATTCTTCAACAAGAAACGACGTTCCACATTGAAACTAGAAGACAGTGTGGCCCGAAAGAAAGCTGGAGGGAGGAGACGAGAAGATAGCACACAAGAAAGTATGATGATGAATGCTGCTGGTGAGGAGCTTTTACACAGACGCGTTTACACACAGAAGCTTTTACACAGAGAAGTCGTTCTACAGACTGGCTTGTACACGCAGAAGCTTTTACACAGAGAGAAATCTTTACACAGAGGAGCTTGTACGCACGGAAGCTTTTACACAGAGAAGTCTTTACACTAAGGAGATTTTGCACACAAACGCGTTTACACAGACGAGCTTTTACACACAGAAGCTTTGACACAGAGAAGTGATTATACACACAGACGCGTTTGCACACAGAAGCGTTTACACAGAGAAGCCTTTACACAGGAGCTTTTACACACAAGGGCATTTGCACACAGAAGCTGTTACATACAGACGCTGTTACACAAAGAAGTCTTTACACAGAGAGCTTTAACCCACAGGCGCGTTTACAGACAGAAACTTTTACGCAAAGAAGTCTTTACACAGAGAGCTTTTACACACGGAAGCTTTCACACACAGAAGTTTTTACACAGAGAAGTCTTTACAGAGAGAAGCTTTTACACGCAGAAGCTTTTTCACACATATGTTTTTACACATCCATGAATATGTTCAAAAAAGCGTAAGGAATATATTTCTGAAGCAGCAGGTCCTCATTCAATAGCTTTCAAGCCCACCCCGCGATGACAGCGAGAGTCAAGTAATCCGGGGCTCCGCCGACGAGCGTCAGCTCTATGG
Source organism: Cladocopium goreaui (assembly GCA_947184155.2). NCBI lineage: Eukaryota > Dinophyceae > Suessiales > Symbiodiniaceae > Cladocopium > Cladocopium goreaui. Next base: position 131,683 of record CAMXCT020000017.1, read on the forward strand.
CCATCTTTAATGGACCGAGGCCCTGACTGCTTTGGCAGTTGACGGGCAAGGCAGCCTGCCTCCATGTCCCATCTTGCACCCTCCAAGTACCTGTGAGGTGGCCCTTTTTTTGTGGCCCCTGGTGATGTTTGTTTATAAAGCACATTCACTAGTTCGTTATCTCTACCATAAACCATAGTTAATTCAGTCACTTAAAAGGCAACTGAAGTAGCTATCGAACGGGGGCCTTCACACAGCCATAAGAAGACCCAGGCGCACAGACCCTCAACATAGGTCCCATCCATGAGCTTCTCAGGCACTTGGCTTCGCTCAGTGTAAGATGTGACCTGTAAGCAAGACAGATCTGACTGGCGAAATCTGTTCCAGAACCAATTCGTTTTCAGAAAAATCGATTGTAATGATCATAAATCATCATAACTTAACAATAATGAGTTAAGCTAAGGCCAACAACAGCCATAACAATGATAGTAACATATATATAAGATGTAATAATATGTAATAATATGTAATAGTATTAGTATAATATGTGATAATACATACATATACACATACTATATTACTATATTATATAACACTAAACAGTTCTTCAAAGCAACGACGTCGGCTCGGCGAAAAAAGGACGCGCTCGCCTTCGTATAGAGGGTGGACTTGTCAAGCGCCCAGCCACGACGGCGGCAAGAAGCCTGGCAGAATCGCCAGAGTTCATGGTTTATGAATGGTTAATGCATGGTTTCATGGTTAATTGCTCGAAAATCTGGGAATCTCCAACCTTCATCTGAGAATTGGATGGTTAATCAATAATTCTTTGAGAAATTGGGTAAATAGTGAATGAATCTCCATGATTACATCTGAGAATCTGGGAATACGGGGAAATGATGCTGATGAATGGTCAATTGAGGGTAACTATCCCCAAACATGGTGAATTCGTTGTGAAATTATTCGAAGAATGGGACTTGGTAACCGGGCAACTTCAGCTATCCGATTTGGATAGCACTCCCAGCCTGCACCAGGGCACTCAACAGACTTTCTGGGATATGGAAGCCACTCAACCAGAAGACTGCAGGATCACCTTTTTCTGCCCAGTCCTGCGAGGATGGAGCTCAGGCGCTAAGGTGGAAACATTGTCGTTCATGTACCTTCCAAAATTGGATCCTTTCGGCACTATCAAAAGAAAATGAATCAACGATTTGAGGCACGAGGAGCATGGCCAAGGCCCCATGTTCCCCCCGTCCGAGTACTGCTTGTAGCGGCGTACAAAGTGATCCATCTGAGCCAGCAATCATGTTCTCCATTTTCCCATCCAAAATGCAACATAACTTGCGGCCCCAACCTATAACTTGGGACCCTGGGACCCTGCGACCCTGCTACCTGAGGCGCTTGCCCAACTGCCCAGAGGCTTTTCCGTTTGCGGTGCGATCTTCGTCCACCCCGGCGGCACTTGCCTAACCACGTGCAGTCTACGCGCACGGCGCTGAGTGTGTCTGAACATGGGCTACACCGCGGCTACACCGTTTAGGTATACCCCCCAAATGATTGTCTTATTAAGGAGAAAAGGGTGATGAACCATCACATTTGGGGGGTCCTTCAATTTTTAGACAAACCCACTTCAGTAACGTTCAACGGCTCACATGACAGCTGAGCTTTACGTCTCTGAGGTATGGGCCCATTGAACATCGAGCCACCGAGCACGTCAAGCTCCTGACCAGTTTCAAACCCAGCCATGGCCAAAAATGATATGGTTTATGGTCATTCTTCCCATGCCATGGGAATCCAAACATCATAGATATAATTGTTATATGTATATATATATAATATATATATATATATATTATCCCTATGAAGGGATTCATAGCCATCCCCCAAGAACTGTTTTTTGACATCGGTGCCTTTGACCTAAGCCTAAGCACTTAAATGACACTCTGCAAATGTCCTGGCTCATGCCAATCTCACCTTTGATCGCACGTTTCAGGTCCTGCCATCAAACCCGTCGCTCTGCAAGTTGTCTTGTGCGCCACACGAACCATGTCATGACTTACAGCAACCCACAAAACGATGGAAAAAGTGAAATCCTTCCAAAATCTATGGCCTAAAATACTGTTCTATCTCTTGGAGGATGCCATCAAGCCAAGAATGCAACATCCAAGTGGACAGCAAAAAAAAAACTGCCCGGTGCACCGCAAGGTTTGCCACCATGCGCTTCACCAGGGCTTCATACCTCTCGATCTCCTGAGACAGGCGATGGATCACTAAAGGGCCCATTGGGGGCCGCGCCGGGGAAATCTGTCCTGCATCAGCACCACCTCCAGAGGCGAAGGAACTGTGTCTTTTAAGAACTTCAGCTCATCTTTAGGGATCTTGTCTTGAATGTCCGTGGCAGTCTTGTTGATCAACCTCGCGTCAAGCGCGCTTGGAAAATTTGTGTCTGTCTTTCTGCTCAGCTTGCTCAGCAAGTACACTGAACAGACTGTGCGATGTCTGGGAGAAACACTCATCGCGGCTCATGCCACCAGAATCTCCTCCTCCACCGGTCTGCATGGACATGAGTCCCGAGTAGATTTCCTGATCGAAACATCGGATGCCAACAGCCCAGCTGTCTCAGATTGTCTCAGCCCCGTCCCAGCCTTTGCTGAGTTCATGAAGTAGTTGATTTCGGCGTTGGGGTGGAGCCCGAACACCGACGGCGACCTCACATGGCTATGCTATGCTACCCGCCAGTAGAGCACAGGATCTGCAGCTGGATACGGTCATGGGAAGCTGGCTGATTGATGGGAAGCGTTAGAATCACCTGCTGGTAGGAGGAAACGCCGCCCTGGCCCAAGGCGTCAGTGGTGCATGGCCCCCAAGGCGTGGAATGTCAAGCAGCGCTCTGCAGCTCTGCCGTCCTGAAGAGGGCAATCGTAGTCAAAGCCCGAACGGCTGAAGTAGAATTTCACATTTTCATCCTTGGAGCGGGGAGAAGTGTGGACGGAAGACTCCAAAGCCCTCTCAATCAACAAAACGATAAAAGCAAGAAAGAATAAAGTGGAATTCACATGAGGACACTCTCAAAGAAGAGTACTGCTGAGTGCCCCACAAAAAGAAAGTCACCCATGTACTCTTCCAAATAAGTTGTAAGCACACGCCTGTCACGTCCAGGTTGACTGCTTGAAGAGGTCAAGTATGGTCAGACTATGTCTTCGGTTTGTTCCGAACATTGCAACAACATCCCGAACCTGTCGTAGTTGTCTGTCACTCGGCCACCATACCTGGAATTCACAGGATGTCAAAGCAAGGCCTTTCAGACAGAGATGTGTGCGTCAAGAGGAAATGTGAGGTACTAGACATGCACTGTACCCAAAAATCAGCAAGGAATAGACATCTCAACATCCACATACATAAAGCGCATAATATGTGTATGTATCTATGTATATATATATTGTGAATATTCCAACAACTTTCATCATTCCTGTGACATCCTGGCAGGCACATTCCACGGCGACCTGGATCTTTCATGGATCACTCGATCCGTCCGTATTGCCAATTCTGTATGGCCCAAGGAGGAGGGCGGGAGAGGCATCTTGAGACCAAAAAGGAACAGCAGTTGGCACGGCATTTAGGGACAGGGATTCCCAAAAGGGTATTGGGGTAGGATACATAGTCCCCATAGGTTTCGCATTGGTAGCGGAGCTAAGGCTGCCGCAGGGAATAACCATTTTGGAAAAGACTTTAATTCAGGGTGGGGCATCCTGTACAATTTTGTTTGCAAGTTCTGTTGGTTTGAAAAAGAAAAATCACTCAAAATCAAAAACAAAACAATTTTGGAAAACTTTCTCTCACAGTAGTGCGATTGAGCCATGCCTACCATGGATGGCGCGGACGTGCCACCTGCGGAAGCAGCCGGTTCGACTTTGCCGGCGAGCCAACTGCCTTGGCAACAAATTCCCCTTTTTGATCCTCAGACGACAGACATCCAGGTCTATGCCAGAAAGCTCCAGTTTCTCAAGGACATTTGGCCAGTGGAACATTTGTCGCAGTTAGCACCACGGGCAGCACTTCAGGTTCAGGGAGTGGCTTTCCAGAAGATCGCCCGTCTGGACCCAGAGAAGCTGAGGAGTGAATCTGGAGTGAAGTACCTGGTGGAATCGCTGGGGGGGAGTTGGGGAAAGATCCCAAGTGAGGAAAAACTCTCATTGTTTGAGAAGGCCTTCTACCAGACAATTCAAAAGACAGATGAGTCAAATGACTCATACTTGGCTCGACACGATGCATCCTTCGAGGACATGATGGCCAAAGGTGTCTCGATGGAGGAGGTGCGGGCCTATGTGATGATTCGACAATCTCAACTTAACAGTGAAGACCGAAAAAGGATTGTGGTGGAGACGGAAGGGAACCTCACCTATGCAGGGGCTCGCAAGTCGTTACGACTGCTCGGATCAAGGTTTTTCCAAGACCTACAGGGCACTAGCAAAGCAGGAAAATATCGCACCTACGACGTGAACACCGTCGACAACCTCGATGAGGCAGCACTCTGGACAACCGAGGCCGAAGCCTTTGATGAAGAGGCAATGGTCCAAGCTCTACATGATGCTGGGGATGAAGATGCCGCTTTCATCATGGACTCCGAGGACACCGTGATTGAGGCAGTTCAGGAGAGCCCTGAACTGGCTTCCTGTTACCACACATACATGGAAGCCAGAACCCGCCTTCGTGAGAGGGCCAAGTACCGTGGTTTCTGGAGCCCAAGTGCACTGGGCAAAGGAAAAGGGAAAAAGGGCAAAGGGGCTATGAACAAAGGATTTGGGGTTTCCAGACCCAAATCTTTGGCAGAAAGAATTGCCACATCAGCATGCCGCAAGTGTGGGCAGGTTGGACACTGGAAGAAAGAGTGTCCATTGACGAATGCCAAGGGGGACAACAAGGGCAAGACATCGTCACCGGACACCATCACTCTGGCAGAGGCATTGGTGACCTACCCGACGGGCATGGAAACTTTGAGCACGCACATCGAGGAGTTGCCGACCCAGCTCCCGGAAAACGCAGTGGACATAGGCCAGCAGGACACTGTCCGAAAAGGAGTGGAGCATGTTTTCCTGGGTGAAAGTTTTGAATCAATGAGTGCTAGCAAGAGTTTTACAGTTCCCAAATGTTTCAGGAAAGACCCCCCAAAAGAGTCCCAAATGTTTCAAAATTCAGTGGAAACCATGATGCATGGACGACTCAAACTTTCTAAGAAGATGAACAAAGGTTTTCATCAAAATTTTGAAAAGGGTTTGAGAGTTCGATTGCAATCTTGCTGTAGGAAACATGGACGCATGATCCTGCCAGAGACCTCCGCAGTGACTTCTCCTCGTGATCCATTTTTCCCGCCAGACCATTTTGGGTCTGTGAATGATCCTGCCGCGGTCTTTTACAGTCATGAAGAGAGGGCCCACGAAGCAGTCATAGATACTGGGGCTAGCCGCTCTGTGATTGGAGCTGAGCGTGTGGAGGGTCTTGTTGATAGTATCGTGAGAAAGACTAGTTGTCAAATCAAAAGGGTTCCTTCCACAGTTCAGTTTCGTTTTGGAAACAGTGGCACTCTTCAGAGCGAATATGCAATTTGCATTCCGCGACAGCAAAAGGGATGGATCAGAGTAGAAGTCGTGCCTGGCCGGACACCGTTCCTCGTTTCAAATACGGTGTTGAAAGAGATTGGTGCACTGATTGACCCCCGAAATCAACAAATGAGATTCCTTGAAAATGACATGGTTATACCCTTGGGTACCTGTAGGAAAAATCTGCTGTGCGTGGACGTTGTCGCACTACTCAATGTAGAAGGGTCCAGGGATGGGAGAGAAGAAATCTATCATACCAAAGAAACACCACAAACGCCATCTCAAAGAGGGTTTGATGAGAAATATGATGAAGATTCCAGAGACAAGACAAACGGTATAGATCCTCCCCTGCCATTTTCTCCTCCTTTTTGCATGAAAGAGATGCCTGAAAACCATGTACAGAAGAAACCTCCGTTTGAGGGAAATGCAGAATTGACATACACCAATTCCAGAGCACCATTGGTAGCTCAAGTCACCAACTCCGATCATCAGCCAAGGGATTCCGTTGTAAGCCATGAGCACCCGAGCAGACCTGAAGTATCTTCAGGACGAGCTCTCGGGGGAGGAGGATGCCAGCCTCACCATCGAAGAGACCTACTCCCAGAGACAAGGGAAATGCAAGGTTCCACCCGGAATTCGAACATTGTCCGAGTGGGGGCAACAAGTGATTCCCAGTGGGAAACAAGCCGGAAAGACTTTCGAGAAGGTATTCATGGAGGACGATGGATATCTGATGCAGATCAAGAATCGAAAGGCGTCATCGGCATGGATGCTCAATTTCCAGAACTACCTGAAGGCCATGTGGGATCATCGTCATCGCCATCAACTTCCAGAACCAGTGACCCGGAGCAGTCAACCGAAGGACAAGACACAGCCCATAGCCGTCGCTATGGCAAGTGCCTCAAAGATTCGATCGACATCAACAGTGGAAGAGGGCTGGGAGAAGGTGGGAGTCAACAAAACAGGTCAGAAGAACAAGAGAGAGAACTGCGAGGTGAAGGAAGGCACATCGACAAGAATGACAATGGAGCCCAACCAGGAGAGAGTCGAGAAGATTCAGATGCAGATTGCGATCTTGCAGCGAGAACTGGCTCGGGAAACACAAGTACCCGAAGATCAGTGAAGGCGAGTAAAAAGGGGCCCAAAAAGCCGGAGGATCCCGAAAGCCAACACCTGGAGTTGTTAACTGAGAGTCAAGTGATGTTTTTGCATAATGAAATCTCGAAAAGAATGTGTGAGATACAGGGCGGATTGTCTAATCTCAAACAAAAACATCCAGCTGTGGCTTCAATTCACCCAAAGCCTGTCCCATACAGTCGGCCTGTTGATCTCCTTGAGGTCTATTGTGGGAAAGAATCCCAGATAACCCAACAAATCAATAGATGTGGGGGAAATGCGATCCGGTTTACAAGGGAAGATGGAGATCTTAGCACTGACGAAGGGATCAACAAACTGTGGACTTGGGTGGAAATGTATGAACCCAAACATATTTGGGTAGCCCCGGAATGTCGGCTTTGGGGGTCGTTCTCCAGATTCAATATGGGGAGAAGCATGGACCTACAAAACTCAATTTTGAATCAACGAAAACGTGATCTGTGCCATTTGACATTGTGTAATAATCTTTATCTTCACCAGGTTGCCCATGGACGTCACTTCCATTTGGAACAGCCAGTTGGATCGGAGATGACCAAACAACCACAATTACATGATGTCGTCACGGGAACACTTCCAGCTTTCTTTGACATGTGCCAGGCAGGTGGTCTGAAAACTCCCAATTCAGAGGCTTTCCTTCAGAAAAGAACACAAGTGTGGACCACGAGTAGGGAGTTGCACAAAATGTTGCATGGGCGAAATTGCCCGGGAAATCACCTGCACCATCCCATAAAGGGAAATGTAAAGGGGAAAGACCACAAATGGGTACGTTTGTCTGCATATGCAGCTGCCTATACGGCAGTCTTTGCACGGAGGGTCGCCCAGGCAGTTTTATATATAAACCAAGGGTCTGAAAAACCACTTCTGTTTGAAGAACTCCTGGTAGGGGAAGACATCGAAATTCGAGGGGGTGCACCAAAGAGGCCACTGGCACAAAGCATTTTAGAGCTGCGGAAGTGTCGAAGACGGCACGATGGCAAAGGACCCCCAACAGAGGCAGACAAAGCTGCACATGTGGGATGTGATGAAAGAGAATGTGATGAGAATGCCTGGAAGGGGGTTGTTGCGCTGTTTGAGAAAGGGGCCCCCAGGGTAGGAAACTCACTGTGTTGGGTGGGTGATCCCAAAATTGAAAGATTGCAGCAACTTGTCCCTCATGTTGATGTCCAACTAGTTATCATATGTCGGGGTACCGAACGCCATCGAGTTCCAGGAATTCAGATCAGCAGAGAGAATATTCCTCTGCGAAAAACGATATATGTGCATCGAACCACTGGTCAGATTGTAGACATGGGAGAGTTTGAAGAGTGGGAAAAATTGTCCAAGGCAAAACAAACCCGAAAGGCTGGGCCAGCTCGAATTTCTTTGAGTATTTTTGGGAGACCCATCGTTTTTGAAGCTGAGAGGGGTGTTGGTCGTGGGGTTGTTTCTTTTGATTTACGAAATGGGGAGGAAAAAGCTGTGCAAGAAAACCCTGGACAAGAAAACCCATTACCTCCTGTGAATACATTGAATCTGGCATCTAAGGATGGTGCGGTACAGTTGCCACTGGTTGAGATGGAAAAGGGATGGCCCCCGAAGATAGTTCCCGTGCATGGGCCGGCATTTCTTCGCTTGGATTCTGAGAGGAGGTCTGACCTCATGAGATTGCATCATAATCTGGGACATCCTGATCCATCTCGTCTGCAGCGACTGTTAGAGGCACAAGGTGCCGATCCGCAAGTCATAGCTGGGGCACTTGACATGCACTGTGATGTGTGCTTAGAGACTCAACCAAAGCCCAAACTTCCTCATCCAGCAACTATCCATGAAAATTTGGATTTCAATGATGTTGTAGGTGCGGATGGGGCACATTGGACTTCATCGCTGGGACAATCCTATCACTTCATGCATTTCATTGATGAGGGTACTTTATACCACACGGGTATGTTGAGTGGACGAAGCACCGAAGAGCAAATCACAACTTTTGAACAAGCCTGGCTTCAATGGGCAGGACCATGTAAAACCCTCTACCTAGATCCAGCTGGGGAGTATGTCAGTTCAAAGTGGAATCAGTACCTCCAAGGGGAAAACATCAGGGTTGTCATGGCTGCTGGAGATAGCCATTGGCAAATAGGGCGAGCGGAGATTCATGGAAAAATAGTCAAAGATATGCTCACCCGAATGGACCGAGAAGACCCTATCAAGGATGTCAAAGACTTCCAAAAATGTCTTCGCCAGGTCTTTGCAGCGAAGAATTCACTCTCTCGTGCAAGAGGTTTCACACCAGAGCAAGCCCTTTTAGGGAAGGCACGAAGTTTACCTGCATCACTCACATCGGACAACGATGGGGGAGCTCATGCTTTGGCAGAGAGTGAAACACCAGAAGGCCTTCATTTTCGAGAAAGTCTCATGCGCCGAGAACAAGCACTGCGCGCTTTCATACAGGCCGACAATGACAGTGCATGTCGTCGAGCTCTTCTGAGAAGGAGCCGCCCTGGTAGTGTTGAGTTTGAGAAAGGAGATTGGGTACTATATTGGAAGAAACTCCAAGGAAATCCTAGGGGAGCAAAAGGTAGATGGCATGGTCCCGCTCAGGTTATTACGGTGGAACAGAAGAGAGTGGTATGGTTAAGTCATGGGGGATATTTGATCAGAGCTAGTCCTCAGCATTTGAGACCAGCATCACTCAGGGAGTATCATGCACTTCCAAAGGATTCAAGTGGACGGGTTTTAGATGAGACAGTGTCCCCTCAAGCTCGCAACTTCCATGCCCTCACGGATGTTCCACCAATTGATGAGGCGTCGATGTATGAGCCATCAATAGCACCCACCGAAGATCTCCGAACGAATGACCAACCCGAACAAGAGATCTCTCCACCAATCAGTGTTGAGGGTGAGACTCCAAAACATGAGGATGAAATTCCCTCAAATGAGTTGGCACCAGGGGACCTAGGGGGTTTGGGGATACCGATTCCTGATGATGAGAATGAGGAGTCGTTGTGTGCTTTTGGTGATGATGTTGTTTTGGAACCCCAAAAACCTGGTGTTTGGGAAGTTAACCTTGGAGAAGAAGTTGATATCCCTCATCATGAAGAAGTGGCGGAGAAAGATTTTGCAGAATTTATTTTACTGGCTACGTCAGCAAAGAAACAGCGTATTGAAGTACAGTGGAGAAATTTAAATGATCATGATCGTCAGTTGTTCACACAAGCCAAGGCCAAGGAGGTCGGTGCTTGGCTGGAACACGGAACGGTCAAAAGACTCGCAAAAGGGTCACTTCCTCCGAATCGAATCATGCGCTGTAGATGGATCCTGACGTGGAAGCCACCTTTGCCTAGATCGAAAGAGTACCGACCAAAAGCAAGGCTCGTGGTTCTGGGCTTTGAAGACCCTGATATATCTACGGTCCCAAACGATGCTCCCACTTTGAGTAAGGATGGAAAACAACTGATTTTACAGAAAGTGGCTAGCAACAAATGGTCATTACTCAATTTCGACATCTCCACGGCATTTTTGAAAGGAGAAGGTGACGGCCGTCCCTTGGGCATTCACCCACCGCCAGAGATATCAGAAGCCCTCAAACTTCAACCAGAAGAACAATGTGGGCTCACTGGGGGAGCATATGGTCGCATAGATGGTCCTTATTTGTGGTATCAGGCTTTTAAGAAATCTTTGGAGGAACTTGGTTTTGTTTCTTGTCCCCTGGACAATTGCGTTTTCTCCCTGGTTACCAAAGACCATCAAGGCAAACCAGTCGTTCGAGGTGTACTTGGGATACATGTCGATGATGGCATAGGGGGTGGGGACGATTATTATATGGAAGTCATTGGGAGACTCCGAGATAGGTATTCTTTTGGTGCCTTCAATATTGGGGAGTTTGATTTCTGTGGAATCCGTTACCGTCAAATGGAGGACGGCAGTATTGAGCTGTGCCAGAGGAAGCATGTAGAACAAATCGAACCCATCCAAATTTTGAAACATCGACGCAAGGAACCTCAAGCTCCAGTCACGGAGCAAGAGCGACAGTGTTTGCGGCAGATTTGCGGTTCACTGCAATATGCGGCTGTGCAGACCCGACCGGATATCTGTGCCAAGGTTGGATTGCTCCAATCGGCCATTCCGAGAGCATGTATCGAGGATTTATTGGAAGCCAACCGAGTTCTATTGGAGGCCAAAACTCATCCAGTAACACTTTTGATTGTCCCAATTCCCCAGTTTTGTGTTGCCTTTTGTGGTTTCTCTGATGCATCTTTTGAAACTAAGAAAGGGGGTTCGTCTAGACAGGGAACAATTGTTTTCACCACGGATGGGAACATGGCCAACAATCAATTAGCAGTGATTTGTCCAATAGCTTGGTCAAGTAGGAAGATACCTAGGGTGGTTCGAAGCACTTTGAGTGCTGAGGCTTCAGCTCTGAGCAGTACCCTGGATAGAGTCAGCTGGTTGAGAATCATGTGGGCTTGGTTGTGTGATCCAAGCATAGATTGGACGAATCCATCCGAGATACTACAAGGAGCTCCGTTGGCTACCATTGCAACTGATTGCAAATCAGTATACGACATAGCTACGAAGACTTCTCCACCAGTATGTGAGGAATTTCGCACTACTCTGGAGTGCCTTTTGGTAAGGGAGAGGCTGGCTGAACATTGTAGACTAAGGTGGGTAAGTAGTCAGGCTATGCTAGCTGATTGTTTGACAAAAGCAATGGATGGAGGAATGCTTCGCAAAGCTATAGCTCTTGGAAAATATGCCCTGTTCGATGAACTCTCAATTTTGAAACAAAGGGCAGACCGAAGAGAGCGTCTGAAATGGCTTTCCGAACAGGAGGCCAAAATTCAAAATACCAGGATGATTACAGAGAAAACTTAATGTTTGATTGTTGTTATGAAGTTTTTGTTTTTGTTTTGTTTGTTGTTTTTGACGAGTGTGAATATTCCAACAACTTTCATCATTCCTGTGACATCCTGGCAGGCACATTCCACGGCGACCTGGATCTTTCATGGATCACTCGATCCGTCCGTATTGCCAATTCTGTATGGCCCAAGGAGGAGGGCGGGAAAGGCATCTTGAGACCAAAAAGGAACAGCAGTTGGCACGGCATTTAGGGACAGGGATTCCCAAAAGGGTATTGGGGTAGGATACATAGTCCCCATAGGTTTCGCAATATATATATATATATATGCATATGTATATAGTTTATATGTATCTGTATATATAATAATATACGTATAATAATCATATAATATATTATAGTACAGAAAATTACTGTAATATGAATAATCGATTCATATCCGGTCTCTTCATCGCTCCGATCACCAGGTCGTCAACGGCACATGGCTTCGCCAATGAGGTAGCGGAGCGTCTCCCACGGCAGGACCTCACGGTTTTTGAAGGAACCATCGTGGGAGGGGCTATTGCAAATCATCCTAAGTACCCTCTGGTAAACTAACATAGCTATTGAAAATGGCCATTTATAGTGGATTTACCCATTAAAAATTGTGATTTTCCATAGTTGTGTTAGTTTACCAGAGGGTATACCCTTTAAAAATGATAAATGGTAAAATGATCCCCTAAAATATCCCATTTTCTGATGGTAAATGGTAAAATCTTTAAAAAGGTAAAACGACAAATGGGGATATTGTGTTTTTGCGGATCGCGTCAGTACATGGGAAGAGCCCAGTAGTGAAACAGGTACTTCCGGCAACGGAATCAACACAACACTTCGGCCTCTCCCTTGTCATGGCTCTTCTGCAAATACAGGTTCAGCAGTTGCGCCGAAACCTTGTGCTGGCGACTTGACATTCTACACTTTACATGGGTCTGTCTGAGAATAGAGTACTGTACCCAAAAAATCAATCGTCTGATGGCTTATAAGTTTATCGCCATTCCCTCTTAAATTGCAATTGAATGAATTTGGGGGTAGACCAATGGTAGACCCCATTTTCAGTTTCAGACTCACCCACATGATACAGTGATGACGAATGGCTGCCAAATGATATCGCGAAAGCCCTCTAGGAGAATCCAGCACATTCATGGACATTCCACCCAGCCTTGAAGTCTGACTCGTTGAAGTCATATGCAACATTCCATCCAATCCTTCCGAACTTTCGGCGGTCCTTGTTGTCGCTACTCAACTTGAGGGTTCAGACTTGTTTTCTCCGGATACGGAATGTCCCCAAAAAGAAAGGAGCCCGTAAACAAGTTTGGAATGTTGAATCTGCAGCTCTACTTTTTGTCGGCATTTCCCTCCTGGACCACTGCATGGAAGAAGGCAAGGACATACATCAGAGGCCGGAAGCTTTCATGGGAGCCTCAGCTGAGTCGATTCGGTTCCCAAAGGGGATCCCAAAGGGGATCCCTTGGGATGAAGCGCTGATGAGCTCCCAACAAGCATCAAGATCCGCATCAGAGATCTTCGCATAGGACCTAGGCTGCGCCCATGGCTGCTTCGTAACATGGAAACGGCATTGAAGGCATTGGCACCTAAGAACTTGGAAAGGAAAGTCCTTTCCAAATCCGATGACTTGTTTTTTTAGGTGGAGACTTCGTATTTGATGACTCCTGGTTCAACTATGTATTCTTACGATTTCTCACGCCTGTGATCAAAACGCCAGCCACAACTGATCCTGGGCCCTCTGCTGTTTGATATTCAGTTTCAGCCCCTCAGGTGGCTCAGTCACCACCTGGGAAACTGCCAGCAATCTGCCAGCAATGTTCGTCACATCATGAAACCACCTTGGAAGTACCCTCTGGTAAACTAACATAACTATGGAAAATCACCATTTTTAATGGGTAAATCCACTATAAATGGCCATTTTCAATAGCTATGTTAGTTTACCAGAGGGTAACATTTGAACTGACGTCCATTCTTGATTGATGCCTACTATAATCCTACTATCATAGTGAATAACCTGGTGCTCTCATGACAAACCGGAGCCTTCAAGGACCTCTGCAGAATGCCCATTGGGAAGGCACTTGTCCTCAGCCCCAGTCGCTAGACACACGGACAAATGTTTGAACTTGGAACCTCAACTTTCCCGCTCTTCGATCTCTTCGCCAAGCTGCGGCATGGTGGTGAGCCAAAGCCTAAAATCCTTATGCGGCTTGTGCATTTGCTCCAGGATCTTTTCCAAGGTACCTGTCGTAACGTCGTACGTTGCAACGTACGTCGACAAAAACAACAGCAGTGCATCTCAGCCCGTGACGGAGCCAGGATGCCAACAAATGGCAATTCTGCAACATGACCTGAGCAGCGGAGCAGCGCTTCTCCAGTGGATCTTCATGGTTGGTATATGTTGGTATACTCCTGGAGAATCCTCAGTCATTTCTAGGGTCCATTTCGAACGTCATCTCCGTCATCTCCTGAGAAATTGCTGGGCCAGTCACCCAATGACCGCGCTGGTAGCCAGTCTCAATGGTTTGCTGCGCAACGCCTCCCATGCCTTGTCCAAGGGACACGAACCTGAGCCGTTCCGATCAGATTTAGGGCTTGTCCAATTTAGGGCATTTTACAACTGGAAATTGTAATGTGTTATATAGTTATACATGTTATATGTCTTATAGTATGTTATAAGTCATCATGTTTTATCATGGTTTCACAATTATTTTATCTATATATATATCAATGATGAGCATTTATCAGTTAAGTTTTATATGTGTCAAATGTTTTACAATTCTGATTGATTTTTGTTTCGAGGTCATTCAGCAGCTACGGATTCGAAAAATGCATTGGTTCCCACCTGAACTTGGCTCCGCTGAATCCAAGCTGATCTCCCAACTTGGCGACGTCCTTGGGCGAATCCGTGAAGCTGTGAAATCGCCATGGGGAGATTGCCATGGGTGGGAATCCCCATTTGTTGCGAAAACCATCAAATTGGGTCATTGGGTCATTTCAATGGGAATTTCAGGATCCTAAAATGGAGGTACTGTACCATATAAGACCATATTTTATGGGGATGTTCCCTTACATAGGCCTTATATAGGCCTTATATATGGTAGGTTGGTTCAATTTTTGGGGACCCCCCGGGTTTTTCATGGGGAAAACCCCCATGGGGTTCGTTGGACCTTGATGACCTTGGCAGCGAAACCATGACGACTCCTGAGCACCAGTCACTCTGTGGATCTGCGCCAGGTGAGAGGATGAAGACGATGGGCATCCACTCACTGGATTTCCTCGGGGTTGTCAGACTGGGCTTTACCCTGGTAAACCATGGTAAACCATGGTTGTCCCATCTGACGCTTGATGTTGACAAAGCCTAAATGGTAGGTTTATTGGGTTTAGCATGAGTAAAGTGTTCACATTTTTTTCTGAGCAAATCTAAAAGTCCACTGCGAAGGAGCAATGACATGCAAAAACAGCCTGAGAAGAAACAGGAACATCAGGAAAGGAAAGCAACAAGAACTGCAAAGTACGAGCCAACCCAGCTGCATGTCCGAGAAATACGAGTTGTGAAAGGCCGGCAGTGATCGTTGAGCCAAGTATCTCGAAGATCTTGTCGTAGACCAGGGAAGGTGGCTGTACATAGTAGTCGCTGAGCTTGTATGCAATGAAGCCTTTGGTGGCTGTGATCATTCGATCAGGCCTGGCAGAGGATCGAAACTGGCTATCCCCAAACTCGGACCGTTGATACAAAAAGTGAGCTGTGACGCAATGGTCCCATCAACCTCAAGCTGTCATCCAGACATCCCAGACCTGTCTCCCGCCTGATGCTGCGAATGATCAGAACCTGCTTGAAAAGATCCACCTTCTCCTGTTCAAGCTACAATTACAACTTCACTTCACAGGGCTAACGCTGATTTGTTTGGGGAAGGGCCACATCCACATGCACCACTGTTGAAGAAGCAAGAGCTTCTTGACTCTGCGATTTCAAGCTGCAGTTCTGTCCTTGTAGCCACATGGCATGTCAATGGACTCTGGTGTCTCAGACTCGTACCAGGAATACCTCCGATACTGTCAAGTAGAAGCCGCAAGCTGAAACAGACTGACTTGGGGGTTTCTTAAAATGGGGGATCCCCAAAAGTCATGGGTTTCAATACCAAAATGGTCGAATGACTTGGATGATTTGGGGGTACCCCCGTGTTAGGAAACCTCCACTTGTTGCTTTTTGACAAAATCATCAAGCACGTGGCACCACTCATCGCCATATCTCTTCACATCCTCCGGCGGACATGGTTCACATCTTCAGCTGAACTTCAGCTCACAGTTCAACACATCTGAACCATTAAAAACACCTCTATCTCATCTCACTAGTTGGTTGATAGCTTTCCCAATCTGAGTTATAAGTTATTATACTCCCCTTAAATTAGGCCGTGTAAGTCCCTTTTTGTTGACCCATCAACCAGGCCATAACTTCGCATCTCCTCGCAGATGTCTTTGATGCTGTCATCAAAGGTCTTCAACAGCTGAAGGTCCTGCCACCGATTGGGCACCACACATGACATATCTGAGTCATATAGGGGTTTCCATAAATGGGGGGGTACCTCCATAGCTGGATGGTTTATTTCATGGAAAATCATGAATCCTATTAAAATGGATGATTTGGGGGTAGCCCTATTTTAGGAAACCTCCATATCGATGTCAATGTGTCTACTAGACATCCCCGTGAATGTGTCAAAACACGCGATTTTTGGTGACCATATGCTCATCCACAATAGGGAATCCTAAGAGCTATCTGAATCCCTCTTGGTGATTGATGATCCCCCCAAAAATAGGTATACAATCCAACTATCGCGAAAATCCGAGACCGTCTTGGATCGTCCTTCCACCCTGTTTCGGAGAGCCAGGCATGCGGACTGGGCTCTTTGGGTCGATCCAGTGATGGATTTCCCTTCATGTAGAAGTCGAACTCTTTTTTATCCAGATCATTATCTCCATCCAAAATCATCGAAGTCATCTGGAAGCTGAAGAGGAGCTTGTGCTTTTCGAAGACTCCCATGCACGTGTAATCGTACATGGTCTGCGTCATCTTCTCCCGCAAGTTCCTGACGAACTCTGAAGCCGCTAAGCTGTTTGAACACAAACAATGATCAGTCCATATGTCGTTCCGAGGCCTTCAATAATGACCTCTGTATATAGTTGTACATATATGATGTGTATAATAAATATTATCTATATATATATATATACATATATATATATATATGTGAGTTTTCCCATGTCAACGCTGGACTTGACACCTTCGATTGTCCGGGGTAGAGCCTGCCTGCATTAGCCAAGTTCCCGTCGCTGTGCCGGACTGATTGGCTCAAGGGCCAGATCATCAGGAGCAGAGAAATAGGTGCGCTTGGCGGCGCCATACTGGTTTGTGGGTGAGGACACCAACTAGGTCTACATCTTGGTCAACCTTTTCATTTCCATCTTTCTGGATTTCCGGGTTTACACCATCACTTTACCTTGAGGCCAAGGTACCCAGGTTGCTGCCAGTGGAGGTTCAGCCGAACCTACACTGGTAGCGGAGCCGAAGTGCTCGAGCTACCAGCTCGCAAAGCAGGTTGAGGATTCAAGCTCAGGTCTTTGAGCATGGAGACCTCTGAAAGTTCAACGCCGAATGAGGAGAAAGCCACCGGACTTTGGGGGCAACTCCCAAGTTTTGACCCAAGCACCGATGACATCAGAGAGTTCAGTCAGAAAGCCAGATTTCTCCATGGAGTTTTTCCAGCCAAGGACAAGAGCAACTTGGCGCCGCGCTTGGCCATGCAATGCAAAGGGACTGCATGGAACCAAGTCAGAATGTTAGACCCCAGCAAACTTATCCAAGCCGACACTGGAGTGGAGTATTTGTTGGAGGCCTTATCGGCATGGGAAGAGACGTCTGAGCTGAAGACATTTGAGCTCTTCGAGAAAGCGCTCTACAAAGTGGTGCAACGACCAGATGAGGCATCGCATAGCTACGCTTTGAGACTGAGGACTGCTTTTGCAGACTTGAGTGAGAAAGTGACCATCAAAGAGATGCAAGCATTTGTGCTTTTGCGACAGTCAGCCCTGAACAACGAGGACAAAAAGAGAGTACTGACTATGGCAGGTGGCTCTTTCGATCTCAAAACAGTTGAACAAGCAATGCGGACGCTCTCAACCAAGGTTCTCTTTAGCACTGGAGAGACAAAGAAGAAGATCTACACGACCAACTTCGCCGAACAGGAGGAAGGGTCATCAATTCATGCAGAAGAGGATGGAGGTTTCCATTCAACTTACCATGTGAATGTAGAGGAAGAAGACATCCTCACAACGGAGCACATCGAGCACCTTGCTCACATGGGAGATGAAGACGCTCTCACAGTGATGCAGTTTGAAGAGATGATGCAAGAGATTCCAGACCTACAGGAAGCTCTAGTGACCTACCAAGAAGCCAGAGCCAAAATCAACGACCGAAAGCGATCAAGGGGCTTTTGGCCCAACAAAGGGAAGGGCAAGTCGTTCTTCCGTGGTGGACGCAAGGGAGGCACGAAGAGTGGCAAAGAAGAGCTGTTGGCAAAGATCTCTCGTACGCACTGCAAGGTGTGTGATGAAAGAGGGCATTGGAAAGCAGAATGCCCAAAACGTGAAGGTGCTCGTGAACAAGCGAACGTTGTGCAGTCAGAGATGGACTTTGACGAGCCCCTGGACCTGCCCCAGGTGATCTTCGAGCAGATCAACGAGGACTGTTGTTCCAGTGTTGAATCATGTTTCAGTGTACATAGCCTGTCCGCACCACCACAGGTTTGCATCCGATCCCAAGTCAAGCAGAAAGCACTGAAGTTTTGGTCTAATCGGGTTCATAAGTATCTCAATAAAGGGGTAAAAGGAAATAAGGATAATGGGGAACAAGCCAAGTCTAAACACAGGATGTCCAAGATGCAGCCAGTTCGTCGACCGAGCGACGTGTCTGAGACTGGCCATGACCGTTTTGCAGCTGAATGTTTCCACAGTCAAGTCCATAGGAATTCCAAACAGGCAGCCGGCCTGGCAATTTTAGATACTGGTGCAAGTCGCAGTGTGATCGGCAATGACCATGTGCCGTCTGTGCTTGGAAAATTGCCAGCAAGCATCCGTGCCCAGGTCCGAGAATGTCCAAGCAAGGTTGGTTTCAGGTTTGGAAACAATCAGATTGCATATAGTTTTAAGCAACTCCAGATTCCACTGATGCACCAAAAGCAACGCATTTGGCTGTTGATCGAAGTCGTGCCGAAAGCCACACCGTTTCTGCTGTCCATAAAGACCATGAAGAGTCTAGGAGCACACATAGATCTAAGCCAAAACACATGCTATCTCCAGACTCTGAACCGATCACTCCCGCTGAAAGAAAATCAGAATGGTTTGATAGTTATCGACATGGCAGATTTGTGTCAACCTCCAGAGAAAGAATCCGAAGCAGCCTTTTTGGTTTCAAGTGCCCATATCAGCAAGCCTCCCGGTCTTCCTGAACCAACTGAGTTTCAAGATGCCCACCCGTCAAGAGGTACTGGAGGGACTTCGAGTGCTGTCGGAGGAGATCCTGGAGTGTCTCAGGTTCCTCTTTGTGATGCTGTTCAGCATGACCAAAGCTGTGCAACCAGAAGAACAATTGCAGGAGAACGAGATTGCTCCAATCTCTCAGCTGATCAACGAGGTGAGAGCACAGAAGAACAAGATCACGGAGCTGGGGAACATCATTCAGAGGCAGTTTCTGAATCCTCAAGTTCGATCGCAGGTACCTTCACCAACGAGCCCAAGTCAGTCGGAGACCATTGGCACGGACCTGTGGGAGCTCGCAGAAATGGAAGAAGAAGCCCAAAGCCTTGGAATCAATCCTGGAGGAGTACCATTAACTGGTCAAAGCCTCGCTACTTCCCAACCTATGGGATATGTGAACATGATGCAAACTCCGGGGAAGCCGCCAGCAGCTCGGGCTCCCAAGAACAGTCCGTCCAAGATAGCTGGAATCCCATTGGCCAACCCATTGCCACCGGCTTCTGGAGTGCCAGCCATGGGAAGCAACGATGGACACCAAGTGGCCCTCACACAGGCCGCACTGGACCAGTGGGGAATGAAGCGCATCACATGGGGAAAGAAGCACAATGGAAAGTCTTTCAAAGAGGCCTACGAGTCAGACCCAGGGTACACACGTTGGGTGCAAGCAAGAGCTGGAAACCTTCACGAAGATTTGGAGGACTTTCTGAACTACACGATCACTCGACAAAGGCTTCAAGCAATGGCTCAACAAAGTCTGGCAGCGTGAGTGAGTGGCATTCGATTCCCAAGAACCGATTTCAATCAGTGTACCAGCCACTGGAAGATGTTTCAGTGACAAATACTGAAGAAGCCAAGTGGTTGAAAGAGGTTTTTTGGATGGTTCAAAAGGGTCACAACAAGTGCTCCAAGCTTGATTTGTTGGAAGTCTATGCTTATCCACAAAGTAATTTGACCGAAGTAGCCCAACAGTGTGGTCTCAAAGCTGAACGATTTACCATCGAAGATGGTGACTTATCGACATCAGACGAATCCAGACCACTTCACAGTCAATGTTCCATGAACTTGATCAACGTGTTTGTAACCGACAACATCAACATTCACAAATTGCCGGAACCTGCACCTGGCAGGGCAAATCCATCAAGGTATCCAAATTTGCCGCCATGTATCCAAGAATGTTTGCAAAAGCAATTGTCAAAGGGATTCTCAAAGAAAAAGCAGAGCCAATTGAAATACCAGCGTATCATGTTTCCGAGATAGAAGAACGCCCTCTGAAGAGAGCCAAGGTTCATCATCCAGAAGAAGATCAACAGGAAACTCCAGAAAGAACAGAGATCCCTCATGCAGAGGAAAACAGAACTTCTTGGAAAACAATTTTGGATAACCTCAAAAATGAATTACCAAAATCCGGAGTCAAAACATGGACCAATCCACTTAACCAACTGTTTAAAGATGTGCAGACGCTCCTTCCGCAATTCAGAATTGGTGCCATCAAAGCAGGAAAAGGGTTGGATCGGTTCATACTAGGAGATCAAGGCTGGGTAGATGACTTACCTCGTCGGTATACAGTCACCATGCAACGGCTCAACCGAGAAATACTTGATCTTGGAGAGGATGACTGCAGTAAGATGTCCAAACTGCAACAGCATCGTCAGGCCAAACCGAGTCATGTGATGATATGTGTTTTTGCCGAGCGGTCCCTCCGAGATCAAAACGCAATCGAGCCCGTAAGTTCCATCCCTGCCGAAATCTCGACAGGTTTCCCCGTTCGAGAAGGTCACTTCTCAGGAACCTGTAATCCCAACATCGCGACCTGGACACCACTGTCAGCCAGTACATCCGGTCCCAAGTTTCTAGCACTCAATGAAGAAGAACAAGGAATCATCCGGAAGTTGCACACGAACTTAGGACATCCCACTGCAGAAAAGCTGGCCAGACATATGTCCGAAGCACGTGCACAACGACACTTGGTTGATGCTGCAAAAGATTATCTCTGTGGAACATGTGCCGAAAAACAGAAACCCAAGTTGACGACCCCGGGTAATCTAAAGGACCCCAAAGAATTTAATGAACGGATTTCAATGGCTGGTTTTGAATGGAAAAATAAGAATGGTCAAACCTTTTATGTCATCCATGTCTTAGATGAGGCCACCCGATTTCATTTAGGTTTACGTACTTCAAGAGACATTCAGACCACCATTCGAGCCCTTCATCAAGTATGGTTCAACTGGGCCGGTTATCCACAGCAGATTGCACATGACCAGGGTGGCGAATTCATGACGGATCACTGGAAAGACCTTTTGCTTGAGAATGGCATCCAGCCAATCTTATCTGCGGCACCCTGGCAAAGGGGGCGAATAGAACGTCATGGAGCCACCGTGAAAGACATGTTGGATAGAATAGACAATGAGCATCCCATAGATAACACTCAGCAATTCGACGATGCGTTGACTCAGTGTTTTCGAGCCAAGAACACCATGTCTATCATAGATGGTTTTAGTCCAGAACAAGCCGTTTTGGGACGAGCGTCGAAACTACCAGCGTCCATTACTTCCGATGAAGACACAACAGCCCATTTGTCATGTCAGGGAGCCGAACTGTCCAGTGAAAGTTTCAGAAGCACTTGGAGCTACGCACGCTAGCTCGTGCGGCTTTTGCTCGGGCAGACAATAGCCAGGCTCTTCGTCGAGCACTCTTGCGACAGTCTCGAGGTATCCAACATACATGGGCTTGTGGACAACTTTGCATGTATTGGGATAAAAGGCGTTCCCCCAATATGTTAGAAAAAGGGAGATGGAATGGACCTGCACAGATAGTTTGTCAAGAATCCCGAACGATAATTTGGATAACACATTTAAATAGACTTCTAAGATGTGCTCATGAAAATCTACGTCCAGTATCCATGCGCGAGTTCCAGCAGCATTCCACTTTTGCACAAACGTCATCACCAGAGCAACTTGCCCAGATGTCCAAACAACTTCAGAATCAACTCAGGGAACGTAGTGGCCTGTTTCAATACTTAGACCTAAGTGAAATAGGACCCTGCAGCCACGAAGCCGAAGAAAGCAATAATCCCTCTAATAATCCACCTTCCAATAATTCCCATTTACAGCCCGAAGAAGAACCTCACCGTAGACCATCACTTAACTTAGATCAAGATGCCATGCGGCTTGCCCAAGCTCAAGCCACACCAGTGCCGGACTCTCCTGCTCCGTCAATACCCGAAGAAGTTACTGACGAAAGAGCTCAGGCAGGGGACCCAGAAATAGCACTGACACCATGGACACAGACCAAGAAAGTATCCAAACTGATCCCAACATGGAACCAGTATATCACGCCCAGCTTTTGGAAGCCAGCGGATCTCAAGATGTCTTTGTTGAAGACAACGGCACACTATGGGTATCCAAAGATCCATTTGAAGAAGCATGCACCACCTTTGCCTTTGATGTTCCACGACAGCAACTTTCCAAATATCTCGCCCGGCCAACGGAAAACCTTCCGTGCCTGACCGCAGCAGCCAAAAAGTCCAGGGGTGAGGTGAAGTATAGTGCACTGTCATCCGAAGAGAAGCAGCTGTTCCAACAAGCAAAACAGAAAGAGCTAAAGTGTTGGCTCGATACCCAAACAGTTCAAGCTATCATGAGAGACAAAATTCATCCCTCAAGAATCCTTTCATCCCGATGGATCCTAACTTGGAAAGAAGATGCAAATATGCCCAATGGACGAAAAGCGAAAGCACGACTTGTAGTAAAAGGGTTTCAGGATCCCGATATTGGTTCACTGAATTCGGATAGTCCTACACTAACCCGGGACTCAAGGATGTTGCTTTTGCAGACCATAGCAAGTAAGCAGTGGATGGTGCAGTCTTTCGACATCACCACAGCGTTTCTGAGAGGACGTTCTGACGAACGCAAGCTTGCGATGGAAGCTCCCCCGGAACTTCAGTCATTGCTTGGCATGAATGACAATCAGGTTTGTCTTCTACAAGGAAATGCGTACGGAAGGGTTGATGCACCTTTGTTGTTCTACAAAGAATTTCGCCAAAGACTAGAACAGGTGGGGTTTCAAGCTCATCCTTTGGATAACTGTCTCTTCATGTTAAGGAATCGAGATAATCCACAAGAACTTGATGGTATCCTTGGGACACACGTGGATGATGGAATAGGAGGGGGGAATCACAACTTTGAGAAAGCTCTAGAGAAATTACAAAAGTCTTTACCTTTTGGTTCAAGAGAATATGGAAAATTTAAGTTTACCGGACTAGATATTGAACAACTTCCAGACTTTTCCATCAAAGTGAATCAAGGTAGATACATCCATAAAATTTCTCCAATAGACATTTCCAAGCTGAGAAGAAATGAACTCGATAGCCCAGTAAGTAATCAAGAGCTTCAGCAGCTGCGTGGCCTCTGCGGAAGCCTACAGTACGCGGCAGTGCATTCGCGCCCAGACGTAGCAACCCGTGTTGCCTATTTGCAAAGAAGCATTCCCAGTGCTACAGTTGAAACATTGCTGGAAGGCAATCGCACCTTAAGGGAGGCTCAAAAATATAGTGACACTTCAGTGGTTGTAAGATCCATACCCCTAAAAGAGGTTTGCTTTGCGAGTTTTGGAGATGCGAGTTTTGCATCAGCAAAACAACTGACGGCCCAACAAGGACTCTTCATCATGGCATGTTCAAAAAAGTTATCCCAAAATGACACAACAGAGTTTTCTCCTATAGTTTGGCATTCAAAGCAGATAGGAAGGGTTGTAAGATCCACTTTAAGCGCCGAAGCCTATTCGATGTCAAGCTCTCTGGACAAATTGACTTGGATAAGGAGCATGTGGGGTTACATCAAAAATCCTTCTTTTGACTGGTCCCACCCTGAAACTTCTTTGAAAAATGAGCCACTTGGTTTGATGATTACAGACTGTAAGTCTTTATACGATTTGATAACCAAAACCGCCGTTCCAAACTGTCAAGAATGGAGAACGACCATAGAGGTCATGTTGCTGAAAGAGCAATCCAGAGAACACACTCAGTGTCGTTGGGTGTCAACAGCCATAATGCTTGCCGACTGCCTAACCAAGGTCATGGATAGCACATTCCTGAGGACAGTGCTTCAGTTGGGGAAGTTCCGAATATACGATGAGGATTTAACGTTGCGAACCAACGCAACACGAAAGTTTGGGGTAAGTTGGGTAAACAATCGAATATAAAATATAGACCAGTGTGAGTTTTCCCATGTCAACGCTGGACTTGACACCTTCGATTGTCCGGGGTAGAGCCTGCCTGCATTAGCCAAGTTCCCGTCGCTGTGCCGGACTGATTGGCTCAAGGGCCAGATCATCAGGAGCAGAGAAATAGGTGCGCTTGGCGGCGCCATACTGGTTTGTGGGTGAGGACACCAACTAGGTCTACATCTTGGTCAACCTTTTCATTTCCATCTTTCTGGATTTCCGGGTTTACACCATCACTTTACCTTGAGGCCAAGGTAACCAGGTTGCTGCCAGTGGAGGTTCAGCCGAACCTACATATATGTATATATATATATACTATGGTACTGTATTCCATATATATATATATTATTTATATATTGTACTGTGTTACATATATATATATATATTATTTACTTATTTATGCATACTTATGCATACTTATGCAGCACATTCTGCAACCATGGTTCTTCAGTCTGTTGTCCACAATCTTATCAGGCTTTGCATCGCGAAGTGCTGTGTCGAAAACGCCCAGGTAGCTGCTCAAGGAGTACTCATACATTTCCTAAGACTTTGCCAGAACTGGGTGCAGGTCGAGTTGCCTGTGAGTTTACACCAAACTTACATTTACAAGTGTAAACTTACACTTTTGCGTGTAAGCTTGATGTAAAACTGGCCTTGAATCCCCAAATAAACTCCCGTGGTCCAATCCACTCCCGAGGTCCGGGCGCTGATGGCCACCATGCCAGACATCGCGAAGTACAGAATGGACCCGCGTTTGGCAACCTGCAGCGCGGTCTGCGCAGTGTGCATGGTGGCGTCCATGCGTGCTTCGTGGTTGGGCAAGCCACAAATTAGCACAAAATGTTACAAATATATATATATATTATATATATATTATATATATTATATATATATGATATGTTTATCACATGTTTATCACATGCCACAATGGGTAAGTTTACGGGAATATCCCCAGGAAACATGGGGGTAAAAAAAAACTAGGAGTTTCTTCAATTTTTCCCTTTCACCACCCCCACTGCGTGTCTGTTGGTATCGTCCCTGTAGTGTTCTTGTCAAGCCGCGCTGACGTAGAGCGCACGCGTCTTCTCGATTTCCTGCAGCGGGCTGTTTGTCAAAATGCACTCTTGTGCAGGACTATGAAAAGCACAACGAATTAGTACAAATGGTCATGTTTCGATTCATCTCTGTTCCAATTGGGGTATGGGTCAAACTTGTTAGACCTAAAGAATGGACACCAACCTACCTCTTCATTTAATGTTCCATGTATATGTCCAAATGGGTAAGCCTTCAGAATGAAGAAAAAAACAATGGTTCATGGCCTCAGCAGTTTTGGCAGCCGTCTCCAAGGACACTCCAATCTGGATCGAGGTTGCCTCGATGCTCAAAATTGGATCCAAAATGGGTATATCAGACAGGTTATCACTTCATTATCACTGAACAAAAAGGTAGAGTGAGGACACCAGGAAGCACCTTAGTGGTCAAAATTATGTGTCATATCCAATTCATCAAAACTCAGCGCATGTTTTTGGTGGCATCTTTTGGTCAGTCTGGAACCAGTCTGGAACCTCTCCCCGCCTTCGCAGTGTTCAGCGTGTGTATCAGGTCATCGTTGTCCAAGATAGAGCCCTTTTTGCAGCTGCTGATCAATCCATGATCGAACCATAGGGCCATAGTCTATCCCAGAAAATGTCCAAAGATGTCATAAACTACCCTAAACTAAAATCACTACGGAAAATCACCATGTTTAAAAGGTAAATCATCTAGAAATGGGATAAAATTGGCAATTTTCCATAGCTATGTTGGTTTATCAGATGGTAGTGGTACCAGTCCCATTTTGGAGTAGCCCATCCCATCATATCCCATCGGCCGACCTTGGATGCAGCCAGATCATGCAGCAGCGTGTCTTCCAGATTCTTGATTTCCTGCAATGATCAGATAGCTGTGAGTCAATAGCCTTCGTGGACCATTCTTGCGGATAGCGGATAGCTATAAATATAGCTATAAAATCTATAAACATCCAGGGTGTGGTGGGTTGATTTTTTTCTGAAATTCACATAAGGACCATCCCAGTAGGTTAGACTCCCCAGATGGAGAAAGCTCCACTTTGGGCCTGACGATCGGCAGACATCTGCTGTACAAGACCACGACGCCTGGGGCGATCTGTTGGGAAGCTATGGGAATGGTACCACCATTTTGGAATATGTTGGACTATGTTGGGCATGGTTTAATAACTCATACTTATAGCTCAATACAGAAAGCCATGAACTATTTTTTCACGT
Organism: Cladocopium goreaui; assembly: GCA_947184155.2. NCBI lineage: Eukaryota > Dinophyceae > Suessiales > Symbiodiniaceae > Cladocopium > Cladocopium goreaui. Next base: position 158,316 of record CAMXCT020000017.1, read on the forward strand.
CGGTCAAAAAAATTGCACAATCAATCCTATGACGCGATTTTCATTTCATCATTAGTCCAGTGTAATGGGCCTCTCTTCCAAATCGGGTCGTTCGAAGCCAACCACCACATTGAGAAGTTGCCTCAAGGAAATTCAGCTGGATGGGGCAGTAAAACCAGTCAAATGTGCTTGTCCAAAAATGGTGGATCCCCCAAAATGTCGGTTTTAGTGGGGAAAATAATGCAAAATCATAATAACCTATAGGAATTCGGGGATAGTCTGTCTTCAGTCAAGCCCCCAATTGAAACGTCAGGCGATACTTCAAAGGCAAGAAGCGCGGCCAATCCCTCAAGGGTAATGACGCAGTTGACGATTGAAGCTTTGCCCATGACCTGCAAATCTATGACTGACACCGTTTTCCGCGAACGTGCAAGTCTTTCAGTACACAATTGAGCAGTGACAAGAACCATGGGGAAAATCCCTCACATTGATGTGTCAATAGAGATTCCCATGAACCGCCTCCGGGGTGTACTTTGGGTTGCTGAGCTTGGTGGTCATGTAGAGCATGAAGGTGTCGTTCCATTCCAGCTGGTTGTCCCCTCGAAGCTGTTGAATGCAGAAAATCCATGAAAATCAAGTGATTCGATACAACAAGACATGAGAAAGTGTACGCCAACCCTTCATACCGTTCACACGGAATCAATCCCGACACATTGAAAGTGGATGAAAGTGGTTAAGTCAGAATGGCTTGGGGCATTCTTTCAGATAATACCTAGGCCAGACACCGAGGGTGATCATCTTCTGTCCATTCAAAAGGACCACTTTCTTCTCCAGAACAGGGTCCTTAGCCCATGCCACGTCTGCAACTGGTTGAGGCTAGTTGACATATTATACCTGTCCCTTAGCAGCAAGCTCTGGCTGCCTGATGCCAAGCTGGCCAAGCTTCCACCATGGGATCAAGCTCTTCGTCCAGATTCTCGAAGAGGAAGGGTTTTCCATATTGGATGGCCTTGGTCATCGTAGTCAGGAGATCTTAGTCCAAGCTGCCCATGCACGCCCATAACGCTTCCGAAACACGGCAAGTGTGTTCGTGGTTGTGTCCCGAAACCCCACATCGCATTTTGCCGATGCTAAGCCTGCTAAGCATCAAGCCAGTTCCAGGAACTTCACATATTCATCGTTAAAGGTCTTCACCGTCAAACCGGCCTCCGGAAGATCCAGCCCAAGAGCGGGTTGAGGTTCGAACCCAGGATTTTGAGGGTGTCTCCCACTTCGGTATCCCACCAGTTAGTCCCGCAGCCACGGCCTTCTCTTCCTTCTTCTTCAACCATGTGACGATTTGCATCTGTGGATCAACACAAAGTGGCCAGCGGGCAGATCTGGTCACCAGAATGCCATTCCTAGAGGCGTCCGTCAAAAACTGGCGCCAAAAAAAAGGCTGGATGGCTCAAACATTCAGAAGCGGAACCCTGCTGTAAAACCAAACAATCTGGAGGTTTACAAAAAAACAAAAGTGTAGGTAGATAGGTAGATGGATAGGTAGATAGGTAGATAGATAGGTAGGTAGATAGATAGATAGATAGATAGATTATCACATATATGCCTGTAGGTCCAAGGATCTGAACACACAGTTCATCTGTTGGCAAGCCGTGGCCAGACCAGGAAGCCACCTGTCAATGTGGAGTGCTGCTATTGATGCACATACTCCATGGCCTCAAAAAACTGTGCTGCTGCCTAGCGTGAGGTTTGTGACCGGTGCCTCCACATCAGAGGTCAGCAATGTTTCGATCTTGAAGTCTTCGGTCTTGTCAATGCCCTCACAAGAAAAAGGGCAATAAGTGACAATGGTACCCCCACAAAATGTCAGCTCAAGTGCAGACAGCTAAGCATCGGAGCCTTGGTCTTCAACCTTTCTTGCCAGTCCACGTAAACCATTTCCTGACAAAGTGTTGCTCAGCCTTTGCACCAATTTGACTGGTTCAGTTTGGTGCCGCCCTGTCTCCTGTGTCATGACTGTGTCCTTGAGTGAGTCCTTCATCAGATTCATTGCTAATGGAAAAGGCTGCCGAGCATCTTTGCGGAACTCGTGGTTGAAAGGTCCGGCGTAGCTCACGAACGCAGCATTCAGCAAGCAGTCACCCACCAGTCTGGCACCGAAAGATTTCTGCACTGGAAGCCAAAGGTGACCCCGCCATAGATGGTTAATAAACCCCTGTAATATCTTCCGGTAACCCATCGTGGTTCTTGATCTTCAGACTCGGCCAAAAATATCAAAAATAGTCACTCAATTCTTGCGGGGTCAACCTGGTCAACCTGGAGTCTGGAGGAGTGGCTGAATCCACATGGCTGGATTCTGGCCTCTTCTTGACCTCACCCATCTTCTGCAAGTCTTCTGTCCATCGCTTGCGCTCCGAGGCCAGTCCTTGCGCTCCGATGATTGAACCAGTAGAAACATGGGCATCTGACCAAGAAAAATATGAATCTGCCCCAAAAAAACTGACAGATCGCGCACAATGATGTCGCTAGTTCTGCTGGAACATCACTATTTATGGTTGATTATAGATGTTCTTTTTTGGCAATCTTAATCCAACTAATCATGTGGAGATGTCCAATCCATGGGGCTAACCATCCATTTATCATGGATTTTCCATGAGATAAACATAGATAAACCATCCAGCTGAGGGTAGCCCCATGGATTTCCTAACCTCCCAACCCTGGTGGCATCCGATGGTGCCCACGGCCTTCGATCAGCTGCGATGCTGCATTCAACCGACGCGTCATGGTATCGGCATCCTGGACATCGGGGGGCTGGGCGGATTGGGAGCCCTCGATACCATGGGAATGTCCCTTCTGAATATCCTTTAGTGATGGGAATAATAGTTATAAGATGTTATAAGAGTATGAAAAAAGTAGCTACTTCACCCAATCCCAAATGGCAAATCATTCTCCAAACATGGCTATATCATTCTCCATACACTCTATTGATGATGATCTGCCCACTGTTTCAGCATTTCAAAAAACGGTCCTCCTTCAACTGTTTCAGCTTGTCACTTTGGATCTGCCGTTCAGCCGTGACGATTTCCAGATTTTCAGCGAGTTCCTTAAGCTCTTTGTTGATTTGCTTCAAGTTCCTGGGAACTCAGAACACGCGACCGAACCACATCGTAATGCGAGGAAGGAACCAATAGAAGCACCAACAAAATAACTAAATCTAAACTGCACATCCAAGATGCTCTTCAGCCTCCTCCTTCTTTTGCTGCAGTTTGTTCACCAGTTCCCTCTTGGGAGCAACACCTTTCGCCACCTCGTAGTACTTCACCATGGCCAGCACCCACTGCAGGAGGCCATATCCGGCCTGACAAAGGTATGCTGCTGGATCAGTTGGATCAGTAAAAGTCGCCCAGATCTTCCAGGATCTTCCCAGTGAAGCCCAACACCTTGGACACTGACTTCATCTTTTCTCCTTCAAACCTTGGCGGATACCAATGGAAAGGCAAAGGGGCCACGCTTTCTCAAGGCAGAAAAGCGAGATTAGAATGATTAGAAAAGGCATGGTCCATTGAAAGTTTCAATTCACGTTTATTCTTGCAACATCTGATGCCGGGACAAATCAGGCAGTCGCCTTACTCTGCCCTGGCTTCGGAGGGTGAAGCACGAAGAAAAAAGGAATTGACAAGATGAAGAACGAAGAGCAAACTAAATATGCATATTATATATATATATACATAATATTATATATAATTATATATATATATTATTATTACTTATTATTACTTATTATTACTTATTATTACTTATTATTACTTGTTATTACTTATTATTATTTATTATTATTATTATATATTATAATATAGATATATTATAATATATATATATATATATATTATAATATAGATCTTGTATGCATTGATATGTACTAGACCTGAACCTGATTCAAGGAGGAACCCAATCCAATTCCTCAAAACAAAGGTTGGTCTTGAGACCGAGCAACACGTCTTTCTCCTTGTTCAGCAGCTCTTTGATTCGCTTGATCTGAAAGCATGATAGAGAATGATGCAAATTAACATAATTAACTTCAGGAAAACCAACAAGTTGTTCACAATCAGCTTTTGGGTACAAGAATTGCTCTTGGACAGCCTGCCTGTGCTCCTTTCATGTCATCCTGAATAGCTTCAATCAAATCTCCAGACAGGAGACTTACCATCAACTGCAGTAAACACGTAAACCCAGTTGATTGGTTCCTGTCATCCTGTCTGCCACAACTTGGTCCTTCTTGTACTCCTGCAATGCCCTCATGAAGCCCACATCGGACATCATGGCTTTGGCTCCAGTCCATCCCTGGCTTTCGTCCTTCGGTTGGGGAAGTTCCAACAGTGGATGTTCCACGATGTTCCACGGTGCCATGGCATCAGTCCTCCTTGCCAAGGGGTCGGAGGATCACGACACACATGCAGACCTCGGTGTGAAGAGATTTCCAAGATGCCCTGCTCACTTAAGGCACCCCTTTTTGATATCGGTCTCTAGTCATCTTTTGGTTCACACAAGAAACCTCTGTCTCTATCTTTTGGTTTTGACAAGTGTTGATAGTATTTGAATATCCTCATCCAAACTCATCGGAAATGCTCTAAATAGGTTTTTTTCCAGTCAAACAACCCGCATTTTGAGGCCATTTCAATGGGGAAAAAAACAAGTCGGTGCTGAAAAAACCATTGGGACCACAAGTGCAAGACGGGCAGCAATGGTCACGGGAGGTGGAGGACTAGCCATGCCCTTGACCTCAGTGATGTCCTTCTTGTCCAACTCCTGGCAGGTGAAAACCATCAATGGAGCTACCCCTTTATCGCTGGATAGTTTATGTCATAGAAAATCCTAAAATAAAATGGATGAGAACTAGGGCTACCCATATTTTAAGGGAAACCTCCACAAAAAATAGTTTAGAACCTCATTGATTTTTGTCCCTAATATGTTCCCTAAGATTTTTCCCATGAAAATTCCCCATGAACATGGCCATTTTTCATGCTGGCTACAGCTCCTCCAGCGCACGGGCGGCGGACTCCAAAGCTGGCAGCGCTGCTTGCAGTGCTTCGTCGGCATCTGCCTGGCTCGGAACTCCCAGGGTGGATCCGACTCCTTCAACAACTCCGTGATGGAGATGAGGATTGTATTATGATGATATCAAAAAAGGATTAGGGATTCATAAGGATTCCCATTCTGGGGTATAATAATCGGTATATAATTGTATTTTGTAATTTCCAGAAGTGTCACTGGAGATTGAGGTTGTATTTCCAGGATTTCCAGTGCATTCTGAATGATTCTCTTGAAGAATTGGAAATCCTACTCTGGTTTTTTTTGTCCAGGTTTCCTTCTGCAAGTAATTCACGTAAACTTCCAGCTTCATTCCAGCGACTTCAAACAGAAGTGTCTACTGCACATTACATGGAACTTGCAGAGTTCTCTGGCCGCGGCCTTCTCTTTCTCAATGATCACAGAGTCCTTCTCGATCTGTTCTGCAGCTGCACTCGCCTGTCGTGTCTCTTTCTCAACATGTCTCAAGGATTCGGCTATGTCGACGTCAAGCAACCCTCATTCGAAAAACAAAAAAGTGACTGTCGAAGGTTTGGAGGCTGGAAAACGTCACTCCCAGAAGGTGAGTCTGCTCTCTCAGATCTCGTAAAGTTTCCAGACGTTTCTAGACTTGCAGTGTTACCAGCTAGCAGCAGATGCAGATATCAGCTGCGACCACACCTCCTCCTTTCTCTTTGTGACGGCTTCTGTCTTCTCATTGATGTCGTCGATCAAGACTCGGACCTTCCACACCACATCAGCGTCTCCAGCTCTGGAGCATTCGGTGTTCCCCACGCACCTTGATGGCATTTTCATCGACAATGGCTTTCTTTTCTTCAAGCTCCTTGGACATCTCCGTCACCTCGCGAAGACTCACAAGATGGATATCAGGGGATCATTGGATTTTCAGATTTTCAAACACCTGCACCGCCGCTTGCACCAGCTTGTCCAAGCCACCGCCCAAGCGGCCTGGCGAATTGAGGACGACCCAAACGAGATTGGCGCATGTTCCATCAGTTTTCATCCATTGCGCCTGACATTTGGTCCAAGCTGTTGCGATTGTTCTCCAAGAATTTCATGTAGTTCGACAAGAAGTCCAGATAATTCTTGGGCGTCGCAAAGTTGCGGCGCTTGTACTTGACTTCAAACTGCGGTGAGTATTGAAGCGTGACCGACAGGTGCGCGTAGCTCATGGTGTCGGTGATGTGGGTCCTGGCCCATTTTGCAGAATCAATCCTATCAGCCAGGTCTTGTAAAATCAGATATATCATATATCAAACTATACTCATGGTATGCTAATCTAGTTTTCTTTCCACTTGTAGGAAATCTCAACCTGAGATTAGCTCTCAACCAACCTAGACCTAGCCATAGCTGCAATAGCTGCCATAGCTGCCATAGCTTGTCAGACCTGCCTGAAGTCATCAATGCCCGTGACGTTGGCCAAGAAATGTTCCGCCACTGCCAGCAAGGCTTGCTGGGGCCAACTGAAGAACCAGTCCTTGGTCAGCAAATGGGGAGAATCCCCAATGGATCCCATCTATAGATGAGTTAGGGGCACCCCCAATGACTCAGGAAACCTCCAAATACGATTCCTTGTGATGATCACAGAGCAATCACAGTCATCAATATTCAGAACCGAAGGTTGGTCCCGGCGGTTATTGGTCAACAACCTACGATACTGTCGGATGCTCAGATGCTCTGCAAATCTCTGCAAGCTCTTGGGTGCCAAGACAAAGCTACCAACACACAGAAGTCATCCAAAAACAAAACAAGCGAGACACCCCTATTCCACGACTCCCTGCTCATGCGGCCGGCACTTCTTAGTAAGAAGGGCTGCCCAAAAACCTTCTGTTTGGATGTGATCCAATCATTCCAATCAACCTCTTCCAACCTTTCAGTGAACATGGCCCCAAATGTGTGTTCCAAGTGTCAATGGTACATCCTGCGACCATGCCGGGGAAGTTTCGGCATCTCGTTCCTCAGTGCAGTCAGATTTGTCCCAACAAGCTTAGGGGCGTCCGCACCCTCCGCAGCCCCGCAGCTGGGGTGTCCACGGAGTTGTGAGCCGGCAGGTGACATAGCAAGAACCAGGTGCAAGTTGTCTCGAATCACCTCAGGAAGTGTTTGTCATTGGGGATTACTCCAAAATTCCATCAAGTTTGTCTATGTCCCATGAAAAATTATTGTTTTACCCGCAGCTGTTTGCCATCTTCTCGCCTTAATCTTAGAAGACGATCTGTTTTGGTGTCTGATTAGTAACCATAATTAATCATATACTGTAAGATACTGTAAGTACAAATGGGATAATCCCATTGATGGAGGATTTTGTAGCTCTGTCCAAGCAAGTGTCAGTACTGTTGTTATTGATTCTATCCGTTCTATCCCAAAATGAAGCTATCTAAATCTTCATGTTCTCCCCATTTCTCCCCCTTTTTTGCTGGTCAACTCCCATTTTTCCGATCACAAAACCGGTAGATGTTCCTCTGAACCAATGGGAGATTCAGAGACCTTCACGGCACCGAGCGACGCCGCAGGCATAGGCCCACATCCCCGTCTCGGACACACCTTCTCCCCGGGCCCTGAGCACAAAAATCACGGGATTTTCTTTCCAGGAAAAATCATCAAGTGGAAATTCCAATTCATCAAAAGGTAAAATCAAATCTTGAAACCGCAAAAGATCGTCAATTCCCAATTCCAATGGGAAAATCAAAGTGGAAAGACTTGATGGATGGATGGCGGCTGGCGGCTTCGCCTGGCACGAATAGCTCCCACCAATGGCTCCTTCTCATCGTCTGGGAACAATGCAGGTACCATGCCAACTGTCAGGATGTTGTTGATGTACCTGAGATGCTCCCAGAGATGGCTAGCTGGGAGGCCTTGATGGTAAAAGTCATCTACAAATTGCTGATTTTCCAGCTGGCCTATGAGGCTTCAATTTTGGGGGGTAGGCTTCAATTTTGCAGATTTACAGCACCACCGCTCCAGAAATCCTCTCCGAGATGCTCCAGGAATCCTTCCTCCACGACATGAGCCTCAGAAGCATTGAGAGGCTGCTCCACTTCGCCCAGGGTCCCAGGTGGGTGTATTTGTTATGGGTATAACCATGGCGATGACCTCCAAAAGATAGGACCTAACCGCTACGACTATGGTTATATATATATAATTATATATATATATATATATAATTATATATATACATTATATATATATATACATTATATATATATATACATTATATATATATATACATTATATATAAAAACCCAACTGCAACCCCAGGGTTTGTGGATCACCAATTCACAGGAACCTGAACCTATCAGCGTAAGCATAGGCCGCAGGCATCTGTAAAGAGGAAGCTCATGGGTTGCTTGATCGTAGCAGTGTACAAGGCCTGCACGATTTCCAACTTCCCACTGATCCTTGAGGATCTAAAAAATGGTTCGCTTAAGGCATGAGTGGTTCAGTCATCTATAGCGGTGGAAACCCCGGAACTGGTTCTAACAAGCAGGGAATGTTAACATCCTCAAAAACCTCAAACCTGTCTCAAGAGTGACAGAGTAGCCCATGAAAAACCGAAGCCTGTAAGAAGCCATCATCATTGTTGCAGTGCCCAAAACCTTGTATCATCTCCTTCGAGTGGTTGCCCTTCAATTAGATTGCTCATGCTTAGTCCATATAATCCCAGTGACACGAGTTAGAAGAGTATTTATACTAGTATAAGATAGTATAAAATAGAGTAGTATAAATGTATCACTCCAAGAATTGACATCACTTAAGTGTATAAACTTTACAAACCCAACTAGTTGATCATCAACAGGAGGATTTCAACCAGGATCTCAATCAGCTGGCACCAAGCCTTGAGATCTTCTCTGAGCTGGTCGTCTCCATAGCCGCGGGAAAGTGTGATCTCGAAGAGCTTGTAGCCAGCCTGAGATGACCATCCAAAGCCCAAACAATGGCTATGGATGGCTATGGCCATGGCCTAATGGCTGTGAACCAGTTAAAAACCCCAAAATCGCTGGGATTTATGAATGTGAAGAAGTCACACCTCGAATATGGATAAATATGGTATTTCAATGCATTTCACAACGTATTCATAGGTTTTAACATGTTTTAACTCAAATGAGTCGAACAGCCAGGCATTGAACAGGGATGTGACTCGCCAGGCCGGTAGCCCAGGTTAAAGCGTGCATAGTATAGCCCGCAAGAAGGCAGAAAGTAGGACTATCATGAACATCTCATAAATCCTGTGTAAGAATAAGGTGATTCCAGCGTGATCATCATGGCTGTAAGACGGTGTAAAAGTAGTTGGATGCGGTCCGCATTGAAAATAACTGAAACATCTTCCCGCGATCTTGTCCCAATTGACAAGCCAGTGTTTCGCTTTCCCAAACAAGCCAAACAAGTTCCGGAGTTGCCAAAGATGAAAGATCCGAAAGAATTCATTAGATGCCAGATGCCTATTTTTGGACCCTTTTTGACTGTTATTGTATGTTACATACTGTATGTTTGTTGGGATCTGAAAAACCATGGCGAAACCCAAGAAATATGACCGTCAACAGCCCCTGGCGTCCCCGGCCGCAAAGGTGGCCAGTCTGGTGAGCGATTGCTTGCCTTTTTGGGCCCCCAGTTGGGCCATTTTTTGTAGTGCAAGAAGTAGTGAAAATGATGATTGACCATGTCAATGGATTGGATTAAGGGAATTTTTACAGGAAAACATAGGAAAACCCCCATATTTAATGGGAAAATCTATGGTTTCGTGTAAATTTTCCCTTAAACCAATCCATTGACCATTGGATTTGGAGCTACCCTATCGACAAACCCATGTACTGCAACCATCTGCAAATCTGATGAGGGAGAACTTGGCTCCAGCTGTTCCGCTCCGCGGCCAGAGCACCACTGCCACCAACTCCAATGAGCAAGGCCATGCCGCGAGTCAGGCGAATGATGCGATGCAAACGAAGCAAGTGGGCCTCCGCCAAGGAGCCAAGCTGCAGCGCAATGACTTTTAGAATCTTTAGAATCTTTTAGATGGGTGTTGGGATAGAAAAATGCTGATTTAATGGTAATGTTTTTGAAGATATAACCACTGGGATACATCATTGACAATATGACATGTGGGTGTTCCTCAAATTGAGGTATTAGCCAAACCAAATGAGGATGTTGAGACAAGTGCATTTCAATTGACCCAAAGTCAGGGTCCCAGCTCTTTGTTCCCACTGAGGGCAGGGCCAGTGCATCATTGAACAGGACCAAATTCATGGGGCTGTTGTCACCTTGGCAATCACAAGCAGCCAGATTCGCTTCTGACTCACCCTGATTCTCACCCTGATTCACACCGCTTCACTCACGGCTGCCAAGCTTCCATTGTAAAGCTCAAGAACCCCATCGAAAATCGGGCGAATGGATTCCCAATTGCCCAGGTCCTTTCGAAATGAAGGAACGGGAAGCACTTTGAATCTGTGATTCTCTCGTTCAACACATCAAGTCTCCTCGTAAACCCTGGGAGCAGAGTATGGTGTGTCGCTCTTGACCTGACAGAATTGACTCTCTGCCAACGGGTAGTCAAGAAGTAGGCAATCAAGAAACAGCATCAGGCAAGACTTACCCGGGTGTGTCTCAAAATTTATGGAAAAACCCAACATATCCAATATCCAGAATATCCATATGAAAAAAGCTTGCCATGAAGCAGTCTATTTCCCATCTTCACCATGAAGCTTGCCACAAATTTACCGCGGGCTTCATCCCAATGGTTTTCGTTCAGCTCCCGGAGATCGGACCAGGATGTCCAGGGCGTCTCGGAAGTCTCCCCAGACCAAGGGATCTTGCAGGGCCACATCAGCACCTCCGAATCTAGAGCTGACAGCTGCCAGATGTTTTTTTCGCCCCCCAAAAAAGCATAGAGAAGTCAACTGCGAATCTAAAATAGTGGTCAAGCAATGTAAAGTACCTTTCTATCTTGCTGGGGTTACTACACTGCGCCGTGGTACTACAATCTGCGCCGTGGTCAAGTTAGATGGAATTAATAGGTTGTGGTCATTCCCATAAGGGGAATCCTTGCAATGAGCGTATGACCACCCCTGTTGATGGGTGGTGGATGACCATCCCTCAATATGAGTACATTATAAAAAACTAACTTGACCGTGGCACATATACTCTGAGGCATAAATTGTGCAGAGGATAAAAGAAAGTGATTGTTTGCATTCCAGGCACTCTTCTGGAACTGAGTCTTGATGATGTTGTGCAGCTGCTTCTCACTGAGGAAAGCCTGTCACAGTCTTGCTGTGGATGTTCGAAACCTATTAAATGTGCGTCAGTCACACGTCTGATGTCAACTTCATCATTGAAGCGAATGAATAATAGGTCATCATTAACATTATTCACTGTTTGTATTAATGTTATAATAGGTAATTACTAATAATTATTACAGTAACTATCATGATCAATGGTAGTAATGTAACAGCTAATTATAAATAAATGATGCCAACCATCGTAACTATCATTATTCAATAAAAAAAATGACCTATCATTGACGATCATTACGTAAGTAACGTCGCCCGGCCTTGTCTGCATCCTCATTGAAGCGATCTTCGTACACACGGGTACACTCATTGCGCCATAGCCTGCTTACCGGGCTTACCGGATGGTGGACTCATGGAACCGCCAAAACCGTGTGGGGTACCTGCTGGGTACCCCAAACTGGAGCTTTCCGAAACTGGGGTGACACCCCATTTTATCATCCAAAATGACTTATTGACAATGGGAAAAGCGATGGAAAACCAGTGGTTTGGGGTACTCATGTTCTAGGAAACCTCAATTTGGGAATGCCGTTAAAAATGGTGTCTTTTTATGGTGTTTCAATGGGGGAGACGATGCTAAACCCTGAAATTTAAGGGGAATGTTTCGCAACAAAAAGATGCCAAATTTAGTGACCCACAGCTGGAAAATTCAACCTGTGGAAAACATCGACTCGTTCACTGCCAGGCCTCACTAGGATCGCCGCATTGTTGACCACCTGCAGGATTGGGCTCCACAAATCCCACGGGCGAAAAACTTAAAAAGCCATCTGGTTATGACTAACAGTTTGCCATGGAAATTTTCTTCATGCTATTAATGGGTAAACCATCTATTTCGATTAGGGCCATCTATACCATGGCTATGTCAAAAATAACCAGAGGGTATACTTTTTTACTCCTGACTGTAGATCATGGTTTTTCCCCATAAAGTAGATCTAAGTTTCGCCATCAAATGTGCAACATTTGGGCTAAGCAATACTTAGACAAACTCACAAGTGAATCGCAGCCATGCTGGCCTGTGGATCTGCTTGGCAAATTCCCTGAAAGACGCGGCTCAAATCTCGAAGAGAAAAGATGTAGTGGAACCTGTCATACTGAGGGATCCCTCACCCTTCGCGAAACGTTTGCAGCCAACGTGATAATTGCAACTCTCCTGCACTTTTCAAACCGACAGACCTCAAACTGTCAACAAGTCACTGTAGAAATTTCCAAACTACACAGCTGACGCAAGGTCCCATTTTCCCGCAGGGCTCGGTCCGGGCTCGGTACAGCAGAACCTCGATCGGCAAATGGAAAGGAGCTATACTTGGACTAAGCAATCTTCTCGGCATAGCACCGCTGCACCAAGGAGGCACATCCGCCAGGGACCAGCTCAGTGATGGATTCCCCACGTTTCAGGCGCTCTCGAATCAAGGTCGAGGACACCATGGAAAACCTGGTCGCAGTCTACGGGCTCAAAAATGGGCCACCGGGCCACCGCAAGGGCCGTTGCAAGGGCCCATCAAATCGGTGGGTTTTTACTCATCTATTTTGGGGTCAACAATTCTGAGCCACCTTGGATCTGCTTGGATGTATGCAGTGGGAATCGGACGGACACGGCCAAGCAGAAGTTGACCGCTGATATTCCTGGGTTGGTTTTCCAAACCTGACCATTGACCATGGCCAGCCTATGGGTCAGTCTTTTCGGGTGGCTAAGCCAAATCTTGACCCAAAATTCAAACATCATCAAACATCCATTTCCCATCTATCCAGAATCAGATTCACTTCATTTCATTTCCTGCACCATGGGGTCTTTCATCACTTCCCACTTCGAAGTGACCCAAGCGTTTCGCCCAGTTTCTGCAGCTCCAAACACTTCTCAGAGGCTCCGTCTTTTCGGAAGCTGCGCAAGCCACGGTACATGACTTTGGCACCGTGCTGCTGGGCATGCTTCCAAATGTAGGACCACCTTTGATCAGGAACCCCCTCCCAGACCGATGTGCCAGCAAGGAAAGGGAAACTCAATCCCAGGCTGTGTCAAAATCCAAAATCAAGAAAAACTGTATCAAAGAGCTGAAAATATCGCTGGAGCACACAATGATCACGTCCACATTTGTGAGGCCAATTTCCTTCAGCATGGCCCGAAAGAGCTCTTGTCGCTCATACGGACTGACGTCATACTTCTTGTTGGGATTGACTCCAATGATCGCATGGACTCGCTGGTACCTGGCAGAGAGGTAGCGCACCATTTCCTGAGCAGGGCTGCGAAAACCTGGTGGATCTGGTCTTGGCAAACTGGAGGATTCCCATGGTACCCCCAGTTATCATCCAGTTTAAATAATGTTCACAGGATTTTCCATGATTCACCATCCGGCTATTGGGGTACTCAGGTACTCCCATTTTAGGAAACCCCCAGTTTGGAGACATGGCAGTGCCAAGCTCCGCAGCTAGCCGAGCGTCCAGGTGTCCTTGATGTGGTGGGTTGAAAGATCCAGCAATGAGAGCCAAACCACTCTCTGGCTCAGGAGCTGTTGGTAACGGTTGCCGAATGTAGGTGCTGGTTCCAAGTTGCACAGCAAGATATCCTTCGCAAATGCTGTCAGAGATCGTTGCAAAAGTCACAAGTGTCGCTGATTGAAACAGCCTGTGCTTGATGCATAGGATGATACCTAAGCCTGAGAGAATATGACTTGAGGCCCAGGGGTAAGGGACGAAAGCTTGGCAGGGAGCAAACACAATGAGAGGATGCGGATGCTGCCGATGTACCGGTGGCGACATGCCGATGTGCCGGGGGGGTTGAGCCGCGGCCAAACTGCTCGTGAAACAGCCTGGGGGGTAGTTAACTGTGAAGTTTCACGCGATTGGAGACTCAAGCTTGCTAAAGCAAGAGGGACTTCAGCTAGCAGAAGCTAGCTTTCGTGATTAGATATGATTAGCCACCACATCAAGAATTCAGGACTCAACGATGGAGCAGTTGATTCTGTTGGATCTCGTTCCAACTTCAAAACAATCTGAGCACTGAATTCACTGGGCCCTTCAGTCCTGCTGCTGCAGAAACTGGTAGGCCCACACCGAGCATGACATGCACCGGCGCAGCCACAATTGCAGAACCGGCCAGCAGCCCTACAGCACTCACTCCTCACCAAAACTGACCTTTTCCCAGAACTGACTGATGGGAAAAGTATGGAAAAGTTGCAGGAAAACCCATCCATTGAATGGTAAAACCCATAGTTTCCTGTAGAGTTGCCCTTAAATCCATCCATTGACACAGCTTGACCAAACACCCGAGATCCTGTGAGCTTGGACCAGCTGGACCAATTCGCGCTTGCAAGTGCCTTCAAGCGAAGTGCAATGCTCGCACCTATTCGGGCAATAAGCCTCAGCTTGCCAGCAGACTTCAGAACCATCTGGGGTCTGCAAATAGTTGTCACAAATGGCCAATGTCATAGTGAAAATGATGATTATCAGTGGATGTCGGGGGGTTCCCCTGAATTTTCGGACAATCCATGACGCAAGGACACTGAATGTGGACAAGCGACGAGCAGCCTAGGGGCGGAAAATCCACGAGCTGCAAAACATTCAAATTCATGGTCTCACCAAAGAAGAAGATCAATTAAAGATATGTCTTAGTTATGATTGTGAATCATATATCATGACATATCATGACATATCATTACATATCATTGATAATCATCATAACATCATTATGATCTGAAAATATATTTTTAAAAAAACTATGATCAAAGCCCAGTGGGGGCCCATTTTTGGGCCCAGTGGGCGATTGACGTGTCATTTCGTCAAGATACGGTCAAGCTTGGCCCGAAGCACCTCAGCCTCCTGCGCAGCATTCTCCATGGCCTGCCTCTCACCTGGTGGCCAGTCACCAACATCCGGGGTTCAAAGAAAAAACACTGAGCCGTACCAAGATCCCCCACGTCTCATGGCTTTGTTTACGAAAATCTACTGTAGTTGATCGTCATTGCCCCGCTGAAGTTGCCATTTGGATCCATTTGGTGGTATTTTGAGATGATGGGACACGTCCTGCCCATGATATTGAATCAAATTTGAGTTACGCTCATTGCGGAAGATGTCGGTGGCAAAAATCTTGGACCGAGAGTCCTCGGATGGGAAAGCAAGACCCCCGACCACGGCCCTACTAGACCCACCAGACCCGAAGGGTCACATGTTTCCCGAAATGACAGTACCCCTAATTATCATCCATTTTAATAGGATGTTCCCTAAAAAAAAACATCCAGCTGTTGGGGGACCCCCATATCAACCTCCACATTGACCAATCCGTACATTGTATGGCAAGATTCCGTTGCAGTGGAGGTGAGGAAGGCTCCGCGCGCTGCACAATACAGGGCCTCTGAGACGTGAGAATACTCTTGACCTGAAGCTACAAGCATTGGGTGGGTTTTGGTTGGGAAAATTACAAAAATTACAAGAACCTGTTTTTTTAACCCCGGAAAATTCTGGCGTTTCCTGTCACTTCCCCAGTTCATCCAATTCTGAGATACAAACTGCAAGTATGATTGAAGGCAACTGATAAGGTTAGCCAATCTGGCAATACTGATTGACAAGACACTCAAACGACTTCGCATTCAGCTCAAAGAACCCAATGCTCAAACATACACCTTCTCAAATAAATTCAATGAAGTAGTAAGAATCTCAAGGAAACCATTGGTTTTTTTGCCATGGCATCGTGGAACATTGATAAACATCCGGCACTGAGCCCCCCACGAATCTGTTGACCTGATCCAAAGTCAGTTGGGTGCTGGACGCCAGCGGACGACTTTAATCCCTCATGGATGATCCCCTGAAAAACCATGGAACAACCAACAAAAATGCAAATAAGCATAACAATAATTGAAAACCCAAACGTAGCACTAACAACCTTTTCTACCACCGTTGCACTAGTAAGCCAAAAGGGCTGGGGTGAAACCACTACAAACCAACTAGCCTAGCTCAAGCCCTTACCTGTACATGTTGAATGGGACCTCAGATCTAGACACGCCTCCCGAGTGTGGAAGCAGAGCTTGCATACGAGTACAGACTGAGGTGTATCCCATCAGACACGGCTCAAGCCCTTTCAGAGCGTGGAGCGAAACGAATCTACACACGCAAAGCCAAAGGATGACTTCCAGACTTGAACTCGAAAGACATGAGATCGAGGAGTTGCTTGATTCTTGGCCCTTCAGATGCTTTAGTCATGAGGTCAGCCCACATTTCCTGAGTGCTCCTCTTGCGCAAACTGATCTTGCCTTCCTGCACGCAGTCTTGGATCCAAAGGAAGGATGTGTCAATGTGCTTGACCCGCCCAAGACCACGACGACTACCTATGGCAATGCCGCTGGTAGCATCCATGTTGATCACGAGCGGGCAGCAGATGCCCCAGTCCTTCAGCATGGACTGTTCTCCTAGACCGTGAGAGGCAGAGCTGATAAGACCATAGAACTCCGCTTCGGCGCTGGACAGTGCTATCAGAGCTTGCCCCTTGCAACGGGCATCAATGCATGAGCTGCCCAAAGCGATCACAGTGCCGCTGGTCGATTTCCGACTACGGATGCACCCGGCATGGTCGCTGTCGGACCAGACTGTGAGTTCGGTGATCTTGTCCTGGTTGTTGAACTTCTGCACTAGTCGTCCATGACCACTCAAGTACCTCCCTATTCTTTTGAGGAGAGACCAGTGATGACAAGTAGGATGTTGCAAGCCTTTAGCCAGCTCTCGTGTGGATCGCAAAAGATCTGGCCTGTCTGAAGCCAAATACCCAATGCGCATCGCAATGGATCTGTAGCGGCTAGCGTCCTGATCAGACAGCGGAGTCTCATCAACTTCTTCAGAAGCTTTGGCTTTCAGCAAAGGTGTAGTGACAGGGACACTGCCTTTGAGACCCAAGTCTGTCACGATCAGTTCTACGTGCCGTGGGTCGGCCTCAAGTACAATGCCGGTATCCGACCACGTGATCAAGCGGTTCAAGACTGACAGTTGTTGAACACAATCGGGCAAATTGCTGTCAGGAGGAGCAAGGATGCCTCGGGTTTCAACGGTCCATGCTTCCGCAAGATGATCACGCAGCCAAATGGCATCTTTGTGCCCAGTTAGGACCATGAAGTCGTCTCCATGGACAGAGCACAGAACGCGCCGCTGTGGATGGTAGTACAAACCAGGCGACGACCGGCCTTGCTGGAAACCCAGTTGCACCATCACATCGCGAATTGCCATTTCCCAGTTAAGGGGAGCATCCCTTGTTCCGTACAAGGAACGGTGAAGGAGTCCCACATAGTCTTTGGACAGTCCAAGTTCGTCGGGCAATTCAACCAGTATCCTTCGACGGGCTGGGGCCCAGAAATGAGCCTTCTTGATGTCGAGAAACATCAAGACCCTGTCCTTTGGCATAGGTTGCAGTTTTCCTGCCATGTCCGGTACCCGCGCAGTGGTGGCCAAAGCAAGGAGGGCCTTCATGGCGGATAATGGGGGCATGGCTGCGAAGAAGTCTGCCCAATGGCTTTCGGGCATTCCAGTGTGGGATGGCTTGCGACGCAGCTCTTGCGCCACAATGCGGCTTCTGAGTTTTGGTCTCAGATTGTCGCCCTTGTTGATGTCGATCCATCTTGTGCCTATGGTCCTTTCATTCCTAGGTCTTTTGATGACCTCCCAGACACCCATCTGCTTGATCACCTGCAGTTCCTCATACCTTGCTTCCATAACGCCCTTAGAGGGGAGTGGCTTGCCAGTGTTGTCATCGTAGAAGGACTGCTCCAGGAACCATGGCTCGAACTCGTCTTTTATATCAGCAAGTGGGCGGTGCGGTTGCTCTGCAATCAGGTTTGCAAGGACAGCAGAGCGGTGCGCAGCAAGAGCACCATCTACCAGATCTTCGCCCTGCGCCAGCAGCTGGTCCAGGTCGCCTCCTGGCTCCAAAGGTCTTTTCTGAGCTTCTGCGCGCGTGTCTGACTCAAGAACCCTGATCCTGTCCTCATCCCCTTGGTCTTGAGCAACACGCTTTCGTGAGGAGGGAGCAGGAATTCCAGAGGTTGTTGGCGAAGCACGCGCGACTTTCTGTCGCATTGTTGACGCCGGCTCATACAGAGGCCTCTTCTTATCTTCTGGGTCGACGGGCTGCTCAACTTCCATGGTTGGAGTCATCGGCATGGGGCTGTGAGAAACAGGCGCGCTAGGCAAAGGCGTGCCCTGCTCAAGGGTAGAAGGCAAAGCGCGCGACGACGCCGATGCTTTTGACACAGTATCCTCCCGCTCAATGTACCTGGCAAGGTACTTGTTTTCGCGTTCCAGGTTCGCTTCAAGGCGATCTTTCCCTGCCGGAGTGTCCTTGAGACGACTGGTGATCCGATCACGGCAATGATCCGAATGGAGTATGCCAGCACGAGAGCGACCTTCACGCAATGCGTCGCAGGCGCTGCAACCTGCGGTAAAACCGAATTGGTCGAAATCGGCTTTCCTCAAGTACATCCTGCGCCCCGCTTCTTCCTTTGGCGCGGGCCGAACCGGTCCCTGCACCACAGCGTCCGGAAGTTCCGGAGCAATGTCAGCAGGAGCAGGAATGGACGTGGGACCTTCAGGCTTCAGGCTCCAAGGAAGAGATTTGAACTCTTTCAAGAAGTCCATGTCCCATTGCGAAGAAGGCGGCTTTCGCTTGAGGGATTGGACCACAAACGTCCCTTGGGCAGTTCCTATGATTTTCTCGCTGGAGGTGATGCGAGTTCCAAGGTAGATGCCAGATTCCCACCGAGGCTCAGATTTGGTTTCCGTGCGCTTGCGGAACTCCACAATTTCACCGAAGCATGGCAGCGGTATGTGCCAAGCTCTCCCCTTGATTCGCTGGAACGGCGTCAAGCCATCCTTCAGCTCTGTGTCCTTTGAGAAGAGCAGATGCAAAGTTGCAGCGTGCTCAACCGCCCAAGCAATGACAGGGGAAGTATTGCCGAGTGGTTGCCCAGTCTTTTCTTCAATGTGCGAGACAAGCGTTCTGACCATTCCCTGGATGGTTTGGACCGCACGTTCAGCCTCGCCATTGCTCTGCCCGTGCGCGTCACCTTTGGGGGCATCTTCGCACGTGACTTCTGCGGGGTAGCCATTGGCAACCGCTTCACGGAGAGCTTTCAAAGAACTTTCCTGATCACTTTTGAGAACAAGCCGCTTGTAACCCAGAAATGCAAGATTGCGGAGGATTGCACGCTCGGGAAAACTGCTGTACGCAACGCCTTTGTGAGGGAGAAGGTGAGCGAAGATTGCCTTGCTTTTTCTGTCGCGAAGAACGACAAAGGGAAGGCCATCGCCAAGGAACCCGTAATCCATGGACAGAGTTGGGATTAAGTTGTCCGAGTGGTCTACCCGGCGATGCTGCATTGTTCGCCCTCGCCCACGCACGCAAGCAGTGCACCAGGCGCGGTACGGTATATGGGAGACTTCATGTTCGCGGATCATCCGCTCTGTGGGCTGGTCGGGAGTGGACAACGGCTGCGCAAGTTGAGCTTCGTCAGCTTCGAGCAAGCCTTCGGAAGCCTCCTGCCGGTTGGCAGCCTCAGTCCCTTCGACTGCAGCTTGAGGCACTTGGACCGGTTGAATTTCAGGAACGGCTTGAACCAAACCTGTTCCTGTCCTACCCCGAACTAGCGCTTGGCAAAATGCCAAGCCGAGCCCCTTTTGAAACTGTACAGTAAAGGGTGGACTACAAGGAAAATTGCTAGGTGAAACACTTGAGCCATTTGGAAAAGAAAGGATGGGATCGAACTCTCTAGTCTTAGACTTTTCAAGAGTAAACACTGAGTAAACCCTGCTCGAACCCTGTTCGTCCAAAAGCGCGCACTTTTCCTGCGCGCTGGCTGCCAGTCTGGGCCTTACGCCTGAGTCATCTTTGGCTGCCCGGGAAAAGGCATCAGCACCCATGTGCTGAAGGTGGGCACACCAGTACTGAGGTCAAGATTGATGCGCTGGCCACTCTTCATTTGGATGTAGGAGCACTTTGCATCCATCACTACTTTATGCCCATTTTGCAAAACTTTCGTCATGGACAGCAGAGGACGCTTCACGTCAGCCACGCTCCAGTTGGAAGAGAACTTGCGCCAGTCTGGCAGGTACATGTCCATTGTGACGCTGCCAAGGTTAGGGATTTTGAACCCTGTCGCCGTGGCAAACTCTTTAACGCCTTTGACAGGACCCATGCACTGTTGCTTGGCAAGGTGCACTGGCATCACGTTGTCTGATGCTCCAGAGTCCAAAGTCACAACCAATTTCTGCCACTTAGTTTGCGCAGACTTCGCCTCCTCCACCGGTGACTCCAGGGCTAGGACCCGTCCACTGGCGGCGTCCTTGCCATTCCACCATGGCGGTGGTCCAGGTGGCGGACTTGGCTTGAGTTGTTTTGGCTCGGGTCGAACCGACCCTGAGCCAGCTTTATTTTCAGAGGGAGGTGGCCCAGGCGGAGACTTGTGACAGGAAAGCGCAGCCTCCGCTGCCTGCTTCCTTTTCAGCCTTCCTTCCTCGCGCCTCGCCTTGGCTTGTTTCTGCTGCCAAGTTTTCTGCTTCTTTCCTGACTTGCTCCATTGCCTTTTTCGCACAGTAGGGCAAGCTTCCTCCCACTCTTGCCTGCAGTCCAGACGCTCACTCTTGGTCAACGGAGCAGAAACCTCATCCTCCAGATGAGGCATCAGTGGGTATGCTTTCTCCTTGCGCGAAGCAGCGCCAGGAGCACGGTGTTTGACCGTCCACTCCTCTTCCAACGCCATGCGTTCGGCAGCTCGCTCTGGCCTTGATTGTTGGCGGTGTTTGCCAGCTCGAAGACGAGATTTCTCCTTTCGCCATGCCTCTCGGGCATTCTTGCCAGCCTCAATGTCTGCCTGGAAACGTCTGCTGCGAGAACGGCGGACATCTTGGCCTTGTGCTTTTGCCTTCTCGGATTGAGCCTGTAGTTCTTGCCGTGACTTGCGCAAAGACTCAAGCTCCTCCAGGTCGCCATCTTCCTCTGCCTTTGCCATGGCCACGCGAAGGTCCTGCATGCAGCTTGCCATTTGACTGGACAGAGCCCTGGTGGCCATTCGCAGTCCAGTGGGCGCGCTGCTTGCAGAGTTGTCGCCGTAGACCTTGTTAGAGGCTGGGCAGGTACTCACGTATTGGCTGGCGAGCGGGGTGGAACTGGAGGATGGCTCGGACTGAAGCAGTCCTAAGCCACAAAGCTTTTCCAAAGCCGAGCCAGTGGGAAGACTTTCTTTCCACAGGCAGTCTTCGTAGTATTCGGCCTCATCCGGATCTTCAGCTAATTCCACGGCCTTGTTCAGCATGGACTTCTCCTCAGCTGTCAGGACGGAAAGGAAGCCGATGTCTGCAAATTCTTCTGCGTCCTCTTGCTCTCCTTCTGGCTCCTCATTCTCTTCTTCCCCGCCATCCAGCTCTGCAGCGGATCCTTTCTTGCCGCCACCCTTGCCGCGACCTTTCCCACGGCCCTTGGGCGGTGGTTTCTTCCTCCCTTCAGCCTTGAGTTGCCTGCAGTCACGCTTGAAGTGACCAGGCTTGCCACAGTGGTGGCACAAGTCCTCTTTGGTGGCAGCACGTTTCCCTTTTCCAGAACCTTTTGTCAGCGCATCCACGTCCATGGGTTGGGCTCCAGAAGAGTCGTCAGCTTCTCGCTGTCGCTTCTGCTCTGCGTAGGCCAGCACCTCATTGCGTAGGAGACCATAGCTGTTCAAACGGCCCAGGTTCAAGTCCAGGTACTCCCGCAGAGCATCAGGAACCATAGCCAACAGCACCACACGTGCTTGCTCATCAGTCAAGTCGCTGCACCCTGGCCTCTTTGCGTAGTCTGACCGCAAGCGGGTGGAGCTCAGAGATGTCCGTGACCTGGGATGGAGACATGATCTTCCGCAGTAGCCGCAGATTGGACAGAGGGTTGTTTGGGTTCAGCCTTGCAGACAGTCTGCGCCATGCATCGCACCCAGATCCACGGTGTGAGTTGAAGACAATATCGCCAGGCACATCCTTTGTCAAGGAAGCTAGTGTCACTTCAAGTTGCCGGTTCAGCTGGGGAAGTGTCTCAAAACCTGGTTCTGCAGCCTTTGCTGTGAGCACTGCTTGGTCGATGGTGGCCGTTTCAGCTTCGCACCATCTCAGCACTTGAGCTCCATTTTCCCACTGGGAGGCCAGCCACAGTTCGTACTTGTAGCTCCACTGCCGCCAAGTTGACGTAGCTTGGTCAAGGTTCCCACCAAGAGACTCTGGGCGACCAACTGCCTTCAAGTCCACTAAGCCCCGGGGATGCGCAGGAGCCTGCCGCTCTACTAGTCTGGCCAGGTTATCCAGCTGCGCCTGTTGCCCCATCATGAGCTGCTGCTGTTGTTGCAACATCTGCATCAGCATCTGCTCAGCTTGGCCTGATCTGCTGCCTCCTCCAGTGGGTGACCCCTGGCCTGATGGCGACGCCATCGTTGGCACGGATCGAAACGATCCTGTGCCGGCTCAGGAGAGCGGAGTGTCGAAGATCCTGTGGATCACTCAGCAACCAGGAGCTCGGCTACCATGAAAACCCAAACGTAGCACTAACAACCTTTTCTACCACCGTTGCACTAGTAAGCCAAAAGGGCTGGGGTGAAACCACTACAAACCAACTAGCCTAGCTCAAGCCCTTACCTGTACATGTTGAATGGGACCTCAGATCTAGACAATAATAATAACAATAATAATAGTAGTAAAGATGATAATGATAATTGATGATTTTTGTTGGAATTCTTTTAAAATTATACCTAGTAATACTGATGAGTTACAACTATGGTTATAACCAGTTACCAAGTGGGATGATCCTCCAACAACTATCCTTCCACATGAGGGTTATATCAATGATGTTGAATGTTCTGTCCATTGATATCTCAGGGGAACATGTCCCACCCCTTCTCCAGTCACATTCACATCTGAGCGGCTGTATGCTTCATACTGCGGCCACGGCCGGCCTAAGACTGCCATGTCGAAGTCCATGAAGAGTTTGCAATCCATCTCATCATCCTCTGTACATTTGTGATGAGCTGTTTGCACCTCGGCATAGCAGTTCTGGATGTTCTGGGGAAATCCCAGCTTTCAGGTTTGTGTGAAAAACTCTGCAGAAATGCATGACACCGACAGGCTGAGGAAGCAACTATCCATCTCCTCACCTGGCGAATGAGAAAGGCGCAAACCTTGCAATTTTACACATGTAGAAACAAGGCCAGAAACAAAGAAATGACGATAAATCCACTGGTAATCATCATACAAGTCACAGGACCAACCAATACCAAAAATCAAGCAAAGCGTTGCCAACTTCACCAACTTGATACCAAACTTGTAGGCAGTCCGGCCTTCATAGCTCTAAATCCTCGTTCACTGCCACCAGGTAAGGCTTCCTGGACAAAGTGGTCGAAAACATCGGCACTGTCGATCTCATTCCTCAGAATCCCACGGTAACCTCGTGTCCCCGTGATTTTTTGACACCATATTTCTGCTGATTTTTCGACAGAATCCCCTGGTATCACACAAAATCACACGGGTGTATGGATCAAGATGGTCAGACCCAAGGACCGTTTCGAAGAGCTTGTATAATATGGATGATCTGAATGAAACGTCAAAAAGAGTTTGTCATGGGGGCAGTAAGAGTAGTCCATGGGCCGCTATAGTTCAAACGATCAAGGAATAAATAGGAATAGGACTTTGTGAGTGGCAACTTGTCCATTCTGAAAATCACTGGACCGGCAACAACTCCAGCTTCAAATGTACCACTTCAAATCGCTCATCATGGGTGCTCACAGACAGACGGCAACCGCGAGATTTGGTTCTGATGTCATCTGCTGAATGTTCCAAGATGCTGCGGACTCCCAGCTTTCGGATCATAGATCACATCGTGGAAAAAGATTGCCAGGCTCACAGATGCAGCATCGGAGATCAGTTTCAAATGTTCCTGCCACTGCATTTCGTTTTTCGCTTCTTTAAACATTTTGGGGACAATTGCTAGGAAATCAGAACTGATTCATAGCTATTGAAAGTGTGTAACTACGCGTTTACCGATTCAGTCCTCAAAGAAGCCAAACATTTCATCCAAGTGAGACAGTGTGTGGTAAGCTCTCTGCGACTCTGTGTAACCTGGCAGTGCACAGGTTATGGTGGGTGGTAATCCAGTAGTGGATTCACCCAATGGGGATAGGGTTTTACCATCTATTTATGGTGATATTGGGGACGATTCAACTTCGATTTACCATAAATGGTTGGTAAATCCAATGTCATTAGAAATGGTCGGTAAATCCACTTGCCACCCATTTTACCAAACAGTGCCAACCGTTTACTAAGCGTTTACCAACCCTTTACATTATTTACCGACCATTACTTCAGCAAGGCTAAGCAACGATTCTTCAGCACGTTCCACCACTTCTGCTCCATGTCTTTGGACACACCAAGACCCTGGCAGAGCTCCTGGTCACAGACAGCCGTTGCTGGTGGAAGATTGGCGGGCGCAAGCTTGGGTGTTCTGTGAAGGAAGTGCTTGGCATCAGGGCAATACGTATGTATGTATGTATATATACATATATATTTATTTACGTATGTGTGTATGTATGCATGTGTTTATCTATGTATCTATGTATCTATGTATGTATATATATATACATATGTACGTATGTGTGTATGTATGTATGTGTTTATCTATGTATCTATGTATCTATGTATCTATGTATCTATGTATCTATGTATCTAGGTATGTGTGTATGTGTGTGTGTATGTGTGTATGTGTGTATGTGCGTATGTGTGTGTATGTATGTATGTATGTATGTATGTATCTATCTATCTATCTATCTATGTATCTATCTATGTATGTATCTATGTATGTATCTATGTATGTATCTATGTATGTATCTATGTATGTATCTATGTATGTATCTATGTATGTATCTATGTATCTATGTATGTATCTATGTATCTATGTATCTATGTATCTATGTATCAATGTATCAATGTATCTATGTATGTATCTATGTATCTATGTATCTATGTATCTATGTATCAATGTATCTATGTATCTATGTATGTTTGTTATGTATGTTTGTTATGTATGTTTGTTATGGATGTATGCATGCATGCATGCATGCATGCATGCATGTATGTCTGTATGTGTGTGTGTATGTGTGTATATGTATATATATATGTGTATACATATGTATATGTATATGTGTAGGTACATATGTATGTATAATATATCAATATATTATATAGAATATATATATATATATATATCACTGCATATATATATATTATTATATATATAATAGCATATTATAATACACATATATCCGCCGACCCCGGCAGACGCAAGGGGGAGCGCGCCAGGGAATAAGACAAGCAAAGACAAGCAATGGCCAGTAGCCAGCAGCTTATATATATATATATGTATATATCCGCCGACCCCGGCAGACGCAAGGGGGAGCGCGCCAGGGAATAATACTTTTGATTCTTGTTTCGGACTACTACCGCTGCAGGGGTTTCAGAAGGGACGTTGGGCACTTTTTGGGCTCGATTTTGGCGCTGTTCCGTCCTTCAGGGCCACTGTGTTTCCCCGTCCGGGAGGGTGCGTTTTCAGCCTTGTTTCGGACTACTACCGCAGCAGGCGCAGCAGCAGCAGCAGGAGAAGTAAAGCAAAGACAAGCAAGTTTAGCCGCACCAGCAGCAGGAGCAGCAGCAGCAGCAGCAGCAGTAGCATCAGCAGACGCCAGCACCAGCATCACCAGCAGCAGCAGCAGCAGCAGCTGCAGTACAGTAGCAGGAACAGCAAGAATAGCTGCAACAGCAGCGCAGCGGACGCCTGCACCACCACCAACAGCAGTAGCTGCAAAAATGTTGTTCTTCGGGGCAGCACACCACCAGCAGCAGCAGCGGGAGCAGCAGCAGCAGCCAGCAGCAGCAGCAGCCAGCAGCAGCAGCCAGCAGCAGCAGCAGCAGCAGCAGCAGCAGGTCAAGCCCCGGGGCAGCATGTTTTTGGAGGTCGTTCCATCCTTCAGTAGCATGGTGTTTCGGTGTGGCGAAGGGTGTGTTTTAGAGGCTTGCAGCGTTCCGTCCCTCAGGGCCAGTGTGTTTCCTTGTCCGGCAGGGTGCGTTTTGAGCCTCCGGAGGAAGAGCAGCAGCAGCAACAGAAGCAACAGGAGGGTTCTATGTCTCATTGTACAAACAGTGATATAAAAATTGGTTGAAAACTATAAAAACTTGTCCAAAACTATTGTTTTTCTAGGGTTTCAGAAGGGACGTTAGGCACTTTTTGGGCTCGATTTTGGCGCTGTTCCGTCCTTCAGGGCCACTGTGCTTCCCCGTCCGGGAGGGTGCGTTTTCAGCCTCGGGAGGAAGAGCAGCAGCAGCAACAGGAGCAACAGGAGGCTTCTATGTCTCATTGTACAAACAGTGGTATAAAAATTGGTCGAAAACTATAAAAACTTGTCCAAAACTATTGTTTTTCTAGGGTTTCAGAAGGGACGTTAGGCACTTTTTGGGCTCGATTTTGGCGCTGGTCCGTCCTTCAGGGCCACTGTGCTTCCCCGTCCGGGAGGGTGCGTTTTCAGCCTCGGGAGGAAGAGCAGCAGCAGCAACAGGAGCAACAGGAGGCTTCTATGTCTCATTGTACAAACAGTGGTATAAAAATTGGTTCAAAACTATAAAAACTTGTCCAAAACTATTGTTTTTCTAGGGTTTCAGAAGGGACGTTAGGCACTTTTTGGGCTCGATTTTGGCGCTGGTCCGTCCTTCAGGGCCACTGTGTTTCCCGGTCCGGGAGGGTGCGTTTTCAGCCTCGGGAGGAAGAGCAGCAGCAGCAACAGGAGCAACAGGAGGGTTCTATGTCTCATTGTACAAACAGTGGTATAAAAATTGGTTGAAAACTATACAAACTTGTCCAAAACTATTGTTTTTCTAGGGTTTCAGAAGGGACGTTAGGGACTTTTTGGGCTCGATTTTGGCGCTGTTCCGTCCTTCAGGGCCACTGTGTTTCCCTGTCCGGGAGGGTGCATTTTCAGCCTCGGGAGGAAGAGCAGCAGCAGCAACAGGAGCAACAGGAGGGTTCTATGTCTCATTGTACAAACAGTGGTATAAAAATTGGTCGAAAACTATAAAAACCTTGTCCAAGACTATTGTTTTTCTAGGGTTTCAGAAGGGACGTTAGGCACTTTTTGGGCTCGATTTTGGCGCTGTTCCGTCCTTCAGGGCCACTGTGTTTCCCCGTCCGGGAGGGTGCGTTTTCAGCCTCGGGAGGAAGAGCAGCAACAGGAGCAACAGGAGGGTTCTATGTCTCACTGTACAAACAGTGGTATAAAAATTGGTCGAAAACTATAAAACCTTGTCCAAAACTATTGTTTTTCTAGGGTTTCAGAAGGCACGTTAGGCACTTTTTGGGCTCGATTTGGCGCTGGTCCGTCCTTCAGGGACACTGTGTTTCCCCGTCCGGGAGGGTGCGTTTTCAGCCTCGGGAGGAAGAGCAGCAGCAGCAACAGGAGCAGCAGGAGGGTTCTATGTCTCATTGTACAAACAGTGGTATAAAAATTGGTTGAAAACTATAAAAACTTGTCCAAAACTATTGTTTTTCTAGGGTTTCAGAAGGGACGTTAGGCACTTTTTTAAGCTCGATTTTGGCGCTGGTCCGTCCTTCAGGGCCACTGTGCTTCCTCGTCCGGGAGGGTGCGTTTTCAGCCTCGGGAGGAAGAGCAGCAGCAGCAACAGGAGCAACAGGAGGGTTCTATGTCTCATTGTACAAACAGTGGTATAAAAATTGGTTGAAAACTATAAAAACTTGTCCAAAACTACTATTGTTTTTCTAGGGTTTCAGAAGGGACGTTAGGCACTTTTTGGGCTCGATTTTGGCGCTGTTCCGTCCTTCAGGGCCACTGTGTTTCCCCGTCCGGCAGGGTGTGTTTTCAGCCTCGGGAGGAAGAGCAGCAGCAGCAACAGGAGCAGCAGGAGGGTTCTATGTCTCATTTTACAAACAGTGGTACAAAAACTGGTTGAAAACTATCAGCAGCAGCAGCAGCAGGGGTCAAAAATAGAGTTTCATTTAGGATTTCATTCATGAGGGGTCAAAAAAACACGGGGGAGGTCAAAAAACAAGGTGGGGGATCAAAAAAACAAGGGCCCCGTATACTTTCATAAAATATCATGCACCTGTGCGGCGCAACCATGCACCTGTGCAGCGCAACACTAGCTGTATAATAATAGGGCCAAAAATATCGTATATATACATATATACATATGTATATATATATATAACTATTATACAGTTACTTAGATCCATGAACCCAGAAAAACATAGGATCATAATATTAACATACACCCAAATGAAAAACCCATTTTCAAATACAAGTTCCAACCTATCAAATATATTTCACAACAATATACATAGGAAAAAGGGCGAAAGCCTCAAGGTGCGAAGCACCAAAAAGTTTTTTCCGGGGTCGGCGGCAGGGGCGGCAGCCCTTAATAAACATCTGCAAAACAAATCAACCTGTGCACCTTGTTCATTCACCCACAAAAACACACGATCTATCTCCATTTCGTCAGAAATTGGCGTGTTTGAAATGATTCCCCTGAAGCATAATTCACTGGGCTGGTGTAGGGGGAAATCGACAGGAAAACAAAGGTGTTACCCCCCCAAAAAAAAACAACAACATCCAGTAATCAAACCATCCAGATCCATCAAACATGGCTGGAAAATCAACCAACAATCTATGACTTTTTCCCCCAGCTATAAACCTCCATTTATGAAGGGGTTTTAAAGGGTAACTTCCCATTGAAAACTCCATGTGTATGGCAATTTCATGCATTTTCCCATGGTTTTTCAGGAAGTCGCTACGTTCGATGACACCGGGGGCTGTGACACCACGCTGCAGGCCTGGTTCGCCAGCTGCACTTCGCGGAAAACCTTCTGGACCACTGGCCTGCGAACGTCGGCAATCTGGGCGACTAACTGGTATAGTCATGGGTGATTAATGGTAATTAGTGGTAATTAGTGGCAATTAACTAGCAATTATAGTGATTAATAATGATTAGTAGTGCTGATAATTGCTAATCATCACCATAGATTGCTGTAGGTTGCATGTGGCACACATCGAATTATATAGACTGATATGAAATATTTTGATGGTCTTGACATTCAAATCAAAATACAACCCTGGATTGACCGCAAACTGTCCGATTTTGGATTTTGTCCTGTGCCTGTTCAAACGTGTCAGCTGATTGGTGAGAATTTAAACCTTCACAATGGACACCATGTAGCGTGGTAACAGGTGGAAACCATTTCAAAATTTGCGGGTTCGTCCTCCCAATGGTCCGCATCTCGAATCCGCAGAAGAAACCGTTAATGATCCCTTCGGCGCTGCAGTGTTTTGCCTGACCAAGGGTGTCAAATCGCAGAAAGACTCCAAAGGCCTAGACGCGGCCACGAAGGCTGCGCAAAAACGAGCCGATGCGGGTGTTTCTGAACATGGGAATCTACTTAGAGCAAATTAAATGTGGAAAAACGATGAATGTCTTGTCATTTTAGCTGAATTTAAAGGGCACGTTATTTTCAAAAAACAATGAAGGTTGTTGCACGAGTTTTTACTGGACAGAACTCAAACCAGCGAATGCGTTGGCATGTTTTTCTCCTCCAGGTGAAGGTCCTTGGCATCGATTTTTGTTGTTTGTCAATTTGCTCGTCTTCCTCCCTTTCCGCTACAGCAAAACCGTATCTTTTGTGGTTCATCGGACGAGAACTTGCCGGTTCCCTGCGGTTCGCCGGGCACCGACACCACTATGCCAAATAAAATGTCAAAGAAAAATAATAAGATGCCAGGGAAATATGAAACACATATTGCAATGGCGAGAGTATGTTAGATAAAATCTCAGATGACATCTTAAGTGTCAAAACATAGGTTCATTTAAATGTCTGAATATAAGTTGGTTCGAATGTCAAGTGGTGGCAAAAACTCGCAGAACAATGTCTAGTGTTTACGGATTAATATGTTTTTGGCAATGGTGGGTCCACAATTCCGCATGCATGTTCACAAAGAAGTCTCGATAATTACATAATTAAATATAATTAGCATAGTTACATATACTGGAAACACATTTGCGCCAACAACTGTTGGAACACCGCCATGGAAACAAACAAGTGGCCAACTTAACTATTCGGACATGTTTTGTGACAAAATGTTCGCAAATATTGAAGTTGTCCGTTTGAAGCGCTACGCCTGCCATGGTCACGACTGAAGGTTCCCAGATGTTGAAGCCGCTGGATTCGTTTACATATATGCTTGTAAGTTGTCAGCGGCGCCTGCTTCGTTCGCCGACGCTCTACCCCCAACTGCCAGGAAAAGTCACCCCAACTTCTTCGCCCATTGTAAACGCAGCACGAAAATGTAAAAACTCAAAAACAAATACTATAATCCCAAACTTTCAAAGCACCATGAGAACGCAAGTCACCCCAGTGGTTTCAAACTAGGGAAAATTATTAACAAAACGGTATACTTCGATATTAAAACACCATGTGAACGCATGATTTAAGATATATCTTTGTTCTGAAACGCACCTAATCTCAACGTTCAAAGCTGCGAGTTGGAACCATATCTATCTATATATATATATAACGGTTTTTGGAAGGCATTTCCATTTTGATTTGCCGAAGCACCCGAAGACGTGAAACACTTTCCCAATTTCTGCAACAAATTTCTGTGGTCAAATTGTGTTCTTCTTCAAATAAAGCATCAAATTATATCAAAATCCCCAGCTGATTCTGCCACAACCAACCACGCTATTGTAAATACATTTGAACTGAGCCCCCAGGTGGGTCTTAAATCACAGGTTCCGAACGAGGCCAAGAACGAGGCCAAGAACGAGGCCAAAACGAGGCCCGAACGTGGTCAGAAAATAGCTTTGGAAGCCTTTCAGCTCAAAAAACAACGCGCAATAAAACAATACAAGGAATCTAGAGGAGAGAGCAGGAGAGAAAGAGAGAGAGAGAGAGGGGAGAGAGAGAGAGAGAGAGAGATAGAGAGAGAGAGAGAGGAGAGAGCGAGAGAGAGGGGGAGAGAGAGAGAGAGAGAGAGCGAGAGCGAGAGCGAAGGAGCGAAGGAGCGAAGGAGCGAAGGAGCGAAGGAGGGAAGGATGGAAGGATCCTGCTGCTGTAGAAACAAGCATATGTGACATGATCTATACAACAAGCACCTTTAAACTGCATTTACTGTAATTAGATGAATCGATGCAACTACTCTAGAATGGTTTCCCCCCCGGCAGGGCGATATGTAAACACGTGACTGGATTTGCTCGACAATCGCATGAATGAGCCAGGCATGACAAAACAACAAGTTCACCAGTGTAAACACAAGCTAAATGAAGCAATGTTTATTTCTAAGAACATTATTTTCTATCTCATGCAGTTGACCAAAGCAACTAAACGCATGTTGGGGCGACTTTCCCGGGAAGTCTCCCCCAACTAAGCGCAAGATTCTGGATCGGGCCAAGTTCACTATAAGGGAGTACACAGGGAGAGCTGGGATAATTTGCCCTAGGTTCTTGGGGACAGCGTCAAGCAACGCAAGGCGGTGAAGTTAAAACACAGGAAAGGCCACGTGCCCTGCTGGCTTTGATGCACAGCAAAGCCCGTCACAGTTTTGGCAATCATGTTTAATACAAACAAGCCACAAGGCGCAAAGATTGGGGGCTCAGTTGGACATACGCGAACAGGCTGGTAAGTTAAATTCCATAATCTTTGAGAATAGTCAGTCCACTTTGTTTCATCTTGTTGTGGCGTCGTCCAGCAAGTCATCATTGGAAAGGAGCACTAGATCGGAATCGAACAAAACCGTAGATCTGTGCACGTAGGTCATCAAATGGGCAAACAAGCTATTTTGTTAGGTTTGACATGAGGGTCACAGAGTCTTGTGAACCCTGAAATGTCAGCGGAAAATAAACCCACTTTTGGAAAAGAATCTGTTGAATGAGGTTATGTTTCCGAACACCTCCCAGTCTTGCAACGATACAATCCACGGATTGAACACAACAATAATTTTAATAGAAAACCAACCATTGATTCATCACCCAACAAAAATATATGATCTGCATCTGGCCACGAAACGATGGGTAAGTTCGTTTGTAACTAGATATATAGTTAAATGGGTTCTTACTATATATATATAATGTAGTGTATATATAATGTATTGTGTAAATATATATATATATGTGTGTGTGTCTGTAATATATTTATATATATAGTATCATTATTGTTATTACTATGATTATTGTTATCATAAACCTATATTAAAAAATGGTAACAAAAATAAATCATAATATCAATATGTATATAAATCAAAACATGTACATGTATATATATATATATATATATATTATATCGTAATATATATATATATATAGATATAGATATAAAAATCTTCATATACTTTCCTAACATATATGATTATATCCATCATAACAGGATTATCATATTATCATGACAAATAAATACATATATATATATATACACATCATATCATATATATATACACATCATATCATATATATATAATATCATATATATAATATCACATATATATATCATATCATATATATATATACAACCAACAAACATGATGTATTGATTCTTTTGGGGGCCTGTTTCAGGCATCTGCCCATGACAGGGTCGTCAGGTGAGTTCTGGGGAAATCATATGTTTTACCCTCTGGTAAACAAACATAACCATTGAAAATTACTATGATTACAGGTGAACTCATCTATACATGGACCATGTTCCATAGCTATGTTGGTTTATTGGCAGAATAAACATCGAAAAATAATACGGGGGGTGTAGTCTCCATCTTCTCGAATCCGGTCGCCATCGCCATAAGGTCGCCGTAGTAAAGAATGACATCATCAACCGGTCGCCCACAGATACCGGAAAGGGGTCGAACATGGGGAGATCAAGAGGTAAAATCACGGTCGTCCATAAAAAATGTCATCTTTCGCTGGTTCTGGAAATATTTTCCGTGTATAGCAAGAACAAATAAGGGTTAAACTATCCATCCAGTTGGGGATGACTATGATTCACCTGTAAAACACGTTGGAGCGACCGAGGTCACCCAGGGTCAAGAAACTATGTGGTTATACAAGAGGGCTTTCCCCAAGACTATAGGGAAAACGTATTATTCGATTTGGTACTGTACCCGAAACAATAAACTGGAGGTTGATGAATCCTGGGCGAACATCACAAGTTTCAGTCGCAAAGTACAGAGTTTGAAGCCACGCAGCTGCACCCCGCAGCCAGGCCTGTTTGCTGCCTTTGCCAAACCATCCACTCCATCTAAAACCTGCGGAATGATCGGACATTTGGGCACCAATGCTCATGGAGTGATTTTTTCACCTTCAGTTGCTATATATAGTTAAACAATGTGGTAGTTTCCATCCAGTCATGGTGACATGGTGGTACCCCCAGTCATCATCCAGTCGTCATGAGCGACCATGATGTGGGTGCCGCCCCAAAACCTGGGAAAGCCTGGGGTATGATGCAAGGTAGGCCCCCCAAAGATTTCGGCAATTTGTTGGCTTATAAAGTCCATGACGACTAGGTACAGCTAAATCTACGACCCTGAAGTTACCCTACTTATAACTGCTTGAAGTATATACAACCAACCCTAAGTTAGCTAACCAACCCTAAGTTATATAAGATAACCCTGGGTCTATATATATATATATATATGTAAATAACCAACGTTAGCTAACCAACTGGGACCCCACCAAACATAGATTCGTCCGTCCTCCACCAGGCTGCTCACTGGCTGCTGACATCGGGCAGAGCTGCCCACCAAGGAGAGAACCAAGGCGCCTGCTGAGCGATGGACATGGTCATCTTTATCATGGCGGAAATCCAACAATAAAATAATAATAATAATACTAGTAGTAAACCCCAAACAGATGGAACATTAATTATTACACAAAATTACCGCGAATATTCATATGGTTGGTCAAGATTCCTTCCGGGAACGGCCATTCTTACCATGAACCAACTAATTTGCGGTTAATTTCCATCCACATCTCGCAGCACCACCAAGATGCACAACAGGCTTTTGTGCCTGCAGGCTTCAGCATGGGCACCACGTCGCATTGCAGCCTTGAGATATGGCCATATTTGGGCAAGGGTGGCAAAGATCATTTAGTAAGCAACCAGGATACAATCATTATATCACACCAGTAGTGCCGCACAAGGCGGTGGCGGAAGTTTTCAATAATAGGAAACCTATAGGAGAGGTTGGTTGTTGTGAATCAGTTGGAGTTGTGTTTTTTGGAGCGGTTGCAATGGTTGCAGTGGTCACCGTACCACAACTGCTGGATGCAGTGTGGCGTAGTGCAGTTGCAGTTGCAGTTGTAGTTGCAGTTGTAGCTGTAGTTGTAGTGTAGTGTCGTGGAACTGTAGCTGTAATGTAGTGTAACTAGTGAATTGTCGTGTAGTGTAGCTGTGTTGTAGTGTAGTGTGGTGTAGTGTAGTGTAGTGTAGTGCAGTGTAGTGTAGTGGTAGTTGTAGTTGCAGTTGTAGTTGTTTGTAGCTGTAGTTGTAGTGTAGTGCAGTGTAATTAGTGTAGTGTGGTGTAATGTAGTGTAGCCATGTCTCTTGTACTGCGCCTGCCACGGAAAATGCATCTTTGCAGATCCTCTTCACATGTCCCACGCCTGCCATCGTTTTTGGAAATGCTACAAAACCCTCACGTTTGCTCACTTTTGACAACGTGCACAATCCCTTGCGCCTGCCCCGCAAAACGACAAAGTGCTCCGAACACCCAGTCTTTTTGCACTTTGACTTGGAAATGTGCTTCGCGCCACAACGGCGTGCACTTTTTCGACATCTCAACTGCCAAAAGTGCTCCGGAGCTCGGTGTTTTGTACATTTTGACTTCGAAATGTGCTTCGCGCCACAACGGCGTGCAATTTTTCATCTCTCATCTGGCCAGATGGCTCCGCACCATCCGCTTTAGCGAGCCTACTTTTCGACCCTCCGGAGCCACAAATCATTGGAAAATAACACAGTGTTTCGCGACTTTCCTACCTTTTCGCGCACCTGGATCTTCTTTCTTCTGAGATTTCTTCTTCTCTTCTCTTCTCTGACTCTTCCCATCTCTGCTTTTCATCTGTCCATATTGTCGGAAGTTTGACTTCTAAACTTCCTTCGATTACTAAAATCTCAATATCATGTTAGACAAAAATTGCAATATAATGCCTAATGTTTCCAATCTGGAGGGCATATTTGGATGCATCCATTTCGTATGTGGCTAACCGATGTCTGGGTCAAAACCTGCCCTGGTGATCAAATCTGGTGCTGCACAGGAGGTTTTAAACCCACCCTCTTTTAACTGGGGATATTCCATGTATAACAATGGGGTATAGAATGGTTTATGTTCCACTTTCCAACTGGGAGTTTAAAATTGGAGGGTGTAATATCGTAATCAATACCAATGTCGCAGGGTATACGACTTCTTCTACGAATCAAGACAATACTAGAACAAACGGTTCTCATTGGGTTACCTGTTTACCACATACCACTTGGGGGGATAATTTTATCAAAACAGCAAGGTTGCTATTGGACCCCACCATGGCATTTTCGACAACTGTTCAGATTCCCAGTGTGCAAGCCCAGGGGCCCAGAGCGGAAGTGTCTCAAAAAAGGCTTGGGATTCCTGCTGAGCAATACGTGCCAGGATGCCAATGATGCTCTTTCCAATTGGCTCTTGTAATGCCAGTGGTCTGAGCGCTTCTGGGGTGGTTGGCGCCTTACTGGGTCATTCCGCCAGCACTGCAACGCTCGGTACACATGGACGGCCACTGGCCACTGCTTTCGTGGCTGGAATGGCACTGAGCGCACGAAAGACATCCCAGACATCAAGTATTCTGAACACTCTATCTGAGATATACATATATATATATATATATATTTATGTATATATATTCTGATATGCTGATTGCAATCCATTCTGATACTCTCTCTGGCAACCATTCTTACATTCTTTCTGGCATTCTATTTGAATCTATTTGACATCTATTCTTACGTTCTTTCTGGCTTTCTATCTGGCATCTGTCATATGTTCTGACATTCTATCTGGCATTCTTTCAGACATTCTTTCTGGCATTGTGTCTGGCACTCTCTTTGGCATGTGTTCGGGTCCAGGCGTGGCCCACTGCATCCTGAGAGATCCTCACCCGGCAGGTGCGGAAAAACATGCCACAGCTCGCTGGGTCTACAAACAAAAACAGGAAGGTATTCAGGTACCTAACACTCAATCACAAAAATGCCAGCGGCTTTGTTGACACATGTTGACACCATGAGGTCATGTTGTGCCTTGTGTCCCCATGTTCGACAGGTGAGCTGTGGAATTTGAACAATGGCATTCATTATTATATATATATATGTACTATGAATATAATATATCTATATATGTATACACTCTATGTACATATATATATATATATATGTTTTGAAAAGTAAGAAGGCAGTGCACTTTTGTATATCAAGGGTACAAAGGAAATGATCGGGACCGCTTCTGGTACTTCATTAAAATGTTTAATATTTGATGACAAAAATCAATCCATATAATATCAAGTATAATTCCATTCGCAATACTTTTATGGCATTTTGGCTAAAGCCTATCAAACTTAGTGGTTGTCAATCGCCTGCAAAACGCTTCTTTAACATTTACTAAATCCATATCCAAGATCATCTAATAGAGAAATATCTTGGATATGGATCTCATGGATCTCTTTCCCCCTACGGCTAGTAATACTAAGACTTTAAGACACCAAGATCAATATAGAGAAATGGCACAGCCACCATTTCTCAACAAAAAACAGTCATCCAGAAAAATCGCCATTCCCCCTAGTATCAAGGTATCAAACAACCCTCTATCTATAATATTAAATATATAATGTGTATATATATATATATATGTATGTATGTAAATATTGTAAGTTATATTATATAATATATATATATACAATATTTATATATATACACATGTTTTAAATGTATATATATATATATTATGATAATAATAATAATAACAATAATAATAATAATATATATATGTGTATAAATAAGTGGTTTCCTGTTGAATCTATATATTCGGGGGGAGGTCAACACACGCATACCCCGCCACATGTCTCTGGGCCGGGAACGAAACGGCTGCTCGCAGCGTGCTCTGCGCCACCTGGGAAAGTGGTTAAAGGCATCAAGTCCCTTCAATATGAAATCCAACCCCAAAACGACACCCTGGTTTAGTGATGTATGAAACCAAAATAGACCCAAAAATAGTATAACTAAGATATGTATTCATGAATTGGGGACCAAAATAGGTGACTCTGATATTAGGGAAGGGATTTGCCCATTGATCCTATTAATGTTTTTGGGCTACTCAGAACTGGGATTCAATGTTGCTGGGCTCACTTTGGCTGACACACCGCAAAGTAGTGCTCTCTATCGCAACTTGGTGGGAAAACAATCCCATTTGGAAGAGCAAAGTCATCTCTGAATCTAGTACAAGCTAGGATCAAGAATATCAAGTCATCTCAAGCTCTAGTCTAGTCATCAATGGCTCAAGCAGTGGCGCCCTCCCGGGCAACAGCTTGATCATCCCATGAACAATGAGCAATTTTATGCACATATAGAATATAGAATCATATGTTTTTTGTCGCAGCATGCTGTGTATATGTTTAGGATATGCTGAAAGTATATCTCTACACACCTTTGTGTATAAGTATATACAGATTCACACATATCACTATATATATAATATATCTTTGAATAGATCAATGCCCATATTCAACCCCAAAACTAGGATGTATATATTTCTCACTTGCTACTCATTCTAACATATCAGGCTTGCATAGTTTCATAGTCATAACCTGTCATGACCATAGTTATACGCCACTTACTAAAATGCTTCTTAGCCATAGTCATGAACCAACTATATTCCATTTATGAACCAGTATTAACCACTATAGTCACTATTCATAGAATTGGATGATGGGAAAATTTACAGGAAAGCCCTATATTTGATGGTAAAAACCATGGTTTCCTGTAATTTTTCCCTTAAACCAATCCAATGAATTATATATTATAAATATCAGCACTAATTAATGGTAGACATATCCCACCAAAAAACGGTAAAAAGCACCTCCAGGTCCAAGTACTCAGCAGCAATCTCGAGGCGTTGCTGCAGCACCTGCGAACGGAGAAATCGCTCAGGACCGGTATATTAATGTCTGTACATGTGTGTAACATGTTATACCGTGCATATATTAAATATATATATATATATGTGTGTATTAAATGCATATATATATTATATTCCGTATACAATATAGACAAGTTATGATAAGTTTAACTTGTATATATAGAAGGCAAATAGGTGTTACTGATATATACGCAGAATGTAGATGAACGTTCATAAGTTTGACTTAAGCAGCAAAAGTGAATAGTGCATGTAATTACTATAATTCTAGCAATTTCTTGCCCATATTCCAGGGCCGAACATATTCCATGCCAAAATAGCTGGGAAATTTCAGGGAATTGCGAAGACCTCTTTCAGGTGAAATTTGTATTTCATACAGTTTGCCAAGTACTCCTTTTCTTCTGGCACGTACGTTGTCGACTGCACATGTTCTTCCCCAAAGAAGGTCCTTACTTTCAACAATTTCTGGAAATGTCACAATTAATAATGTTGAACTTTCCAAAAATGGATTAATAATGTTCTTATGGGAATTTGTCATCTACACTTTTCAGGATCTCAAAACCCAATTCATAAGCTTTAAGCTTATGTTCTGGCACGCTTGGCTGGCCTTTCATCAGCAGCGCCATCCCCATCTTTCTTGACATCTTTGTGGCCCCGCAAAGAGCTCTGCACAACAGGATCTGGGAACACAAATCATCGACGATCCCGTTTTCTTCCGTGCAAAATATTTCCACCGATAGAGTACGATGCCACCCGTGGAGTGCGCTAATGCGAAAATAAAACAGTATGCGTGGCCCCCTTCGACCTTCCCCATGGATCCAACACCAGTTTTTTCCATCATATACCAGAAAATTATCACATTTCACCCTGCTGAGCTTTTGATTTCTTTGTTTTTAATTTTTGGTCATTTTTGGCCAAAATGGCCTGGAATGCGATAGTATGTGAAACTACAGACGTCTCACGCGAAACCGCTACCTTGCCCATATTCCAGAAAACGTGATTCCAGGCGATTTTAGCCAAAAAAAAAAAACACAGAAAAAAAGAGAAAATCACCGAGTACGAAGATTTTATGGAGTGCGAAGATCTTGCAGAGTGCGTGGATTTTATCGTATGTGTACGTCCCTAGCTGTGGAGTGCGATGCCCTCGCTGGAGTGCGAAGAATTTGTGGAATGCGAAGAATTCCGAGTGTGCGTGGCTGGTATAGAGACCACATAGGGAAATCTCGGGGCCAGAACCAAAATTCCAATCCCAAAGCCAGCCCAAACTTCCAGGGGCACACCAGTGGGTTCTATTTTTCCGAGTTCACCTTGGGTGAGGTCCCGGGGAAGAAACTTGCTAATTTTTACTCAGCCAACCTTTAAAAACGTTACCTTTGACAACCCTGTCCTTCTTCGGTAGACAAATGAGGAAACTTCCTTATCAAAGCAGCCTTCAATTCATTCAACGTCCACAGCTGCTTTGGAACGACATAGGGGATAGAAAGCTGTGGAGGGGCATTCAGTGGATTCGCCGTGGGCCAACTGTTCCCTCCAGATTGAGCTGAAATGCCTATCAAAGTAACATACCAAAACCCAGATCTGGAGTACGATGAAAACATGGTATGCGAAGATTTTCTGAATATGGGGATGTTGCCTCTAGAATAATAACATTGCTAAAATCAAGCAGCAACTAGATATATAATTCTGAAATGGATATAGGAGAGAGGTACCCTCTGGTAAACTAACATAACTATGGAAAATCACCATTTGTAATGGGAAAACTCACTATAAATTGCCATTTTCAATAGCTATGTTAAATTACCAGAGGGTACATAAGGAAACATGCTAAGCAGTGACATAAGCCAACAGCAAGTCACCAAGCCGCAGTGGCATCAAAAAAAACTCTGTCATTTCAAAACTATAGATCTGTTGGTTGAGAACGGGATCACTTCATGGATGATAATCATCCACGACATCCCAGGCAATAAAAAGGTGCCGAAAATTCATTTCATAAAACTGTGAATTATCCCGAAATCCCGATCTTTCACAACTATGATCATCAACCACACATCATTAATTCCACATTTTGGCTGGAAACCCACATATCTTGCACAGAAACGGGCCCAACGCGGTGCTGGCGCCTTCGCGATCTCGCTACGGATTTTGCCGCAGAACTCCTGTCAACTCAGAAAATAAATTGTGGTT
This sequence comes from Cladocopium goreaui, assembly GCA_947184155.2. NCBI lineage: Eukaryota > Dinophyceae > Suessiales > Symbiodiniaceae > Cladocopium > Cladocopium goreaui. The sequence goes on from CAMXCT020000017.1 coordinate 199,063, forward strand.
CACTGTTGGTTGAAATGCTGGTGAAAACATCATAAAAAAGATTACAGTATTCTAAAAAAATAATGGAGCTTAACATGTTTTTTTCTGGTAAAAAAAAACACCATTTTGCCTGGTTGGTTTGTCAGCATCAAATCAGCAAATCCAAATTGAGGATTTCAGAACAACGTCAATTTTCATATGTAAGAAACACCCAAAATGTGGGTTTGTGAAAAAAAACAGGGGATTAATGAATTACTCCCATTTTTTATATGTTTAATATTGTTTAATCATGTTTTTGTTTTTCCTCATTGAATTTGCACTTGGAGGGCCCGATCCCAAACTTTCAGACACACCCACATCAATAACACAGTTTTTGATTCATCAACCGAACAAAAAATTGACCTCCTATGCATGCTCATCTCCGAAACCATCGATGTCATCCTATCATGGGGTTGATAAACTTAAAGCATCTTAAAGCTAATCCATGCCGGAATCTATGCTTTGTGGATTAGCAACAAAATCCATGCCGGGCCTCACTGAAGGCTTTCGTGGTTTGAGCCCCTCTTAAGATCCGACATGTGATGCTGTGATGCTCACAAAACGTGACAAGAAAGCACCGCCAACTGTGGGTTTCATGGCTGGAGATTTTACCAAAATGAATTTTGGAAGTGACTGACAATTATATAAATACGTATATATATAATTATATAATTATATAATTATATATATATGTAAATTGCTGTATATATTAACCCCTGGTGATTTACAGCAGCTGATTTGGGCATTGTTCATCACTGGCTTTGTCCGGGAGGGTAAATGATTAGACTGTATGCCACAGTTGCCCATGGTTGACGGTTGACGACTTACTTTGGTGTGTTTTCTTTGAACAAAAACTATTGGATTATTGGATATTATTGGATTCAATTTCTTCAGATCAAGGTATTCGGCATGCGCTAATCACCTGAACGTTTTCCAAGCAACCATGTTCGATTTCGAAACTAAGGATTTCTAAAGATAGTAAAGGGTATCACCCATCACTTTTTTTTGATTCTTATGGTAGTGAATGGCTACCTATATCATGGCTGGCGAATTTTCCGTGCATCTTAGTGAAATATCCCGTGAAGTCCAGGCATGACACACCGTGCGCAACGATTGCCCTCCGGTCTTCTCTCAAGGATGAAGGGCAGGATGTGCAGCTGTTGCATGTTTAGTAAAGTCTCATCTCAGGCGCCAATGTCGACGGCCATAGTCCTTGCCGGCCATAGTCCTTGGCGCGCCTTGGCCTCCCAACCTGGAGGCGCCTCCATCGCAACAAAAATGATCCTGCAACACCAAAAGGATGGTTGAAACCCTACAAACAATTGGAAAAAAACACCTATCAGCCTATTAGCTATCAGCTGGTGCAGGATTTCGCAACCATCCACTGTCTGAAAAAAACAAGTTCGGCACATCAATGTAAGAAGATCCGTGTCATAGAAACGAACAGCGATCCAAACACCTATAGGTTTGTGTAACCCCGGCCGTTCTTGACTAACTCAGATCCGTTGACGGAAATCCTTCTTCGTGCATTCTGGATTCCCTTCTTGGGTGATTCAACACATAATCAAATAAGTCCAATTTTTTGCATTTTAATCATGTTTATATAATCATTGATTTCTTGATAATCTATGATTATGATGACATATGGATCATCATTGATCATCTATAATTAACAACAATTTACTGATGTCTTGATCATTCATCTAGCAGCTGTTTTCTTCACCCACCTCGTCAACGCCGTGGCGGTCACACCTCATCGTCTTCGTACTCGCTCAGCAAGGCTTGACAGCGCATCCCCGCGCGGCGCGTGGTGAGTTTGAAGCGTTCATGCTTCGCCTCGACCAGCGCCAGCCTCACTGACCGTCACAGCTGATATTGGGAGGCACCTGGCAAGAACTATTTTAAAACATCGGAACATCAGAAGATCATATTTATATACGGTGATATATATATATATATATTATAACATGATATAAGCAGCAAACATGAGACACATTGTGATTTAAGGTTGTCAATGGGTAGGTTCCAACAATGTCCTTTGGGGGGAAAAAATCCAGTTGCCAGTGACTGGTATAGGATGTGTCATCAGCCAACATCTATGGACATCGACATCTATGGTAGGTGAATCACATTACTAGATCAAGAACACATATATGGCAGTGTGTCAAAACCTTGTACCCCTGGTGAACATCAAAATAGCTGGTAAATGGACGTTCATTTCCCTAAAAATGGTATTAATAGGTATTGATCCATACCCATATAAGAAAACCCACATAAACTGTGCTTAACATGAATATGGCAAAAATGGGATTATTAATCCTATGAGTTGGTGGTTTCTTGTGACTGGTTTAACCACCTGGATATTACATTTCAACCAATTCTAGCGGTGTAATTATACTGCCTACATATTCAGAATCATGAAGGTAACTTTGGGGGATCTGCATGAAAATTATTATACCGTTTTTTTGTCTTGTACGGTAACGTGGTGATTCTGAAACCCACAATCATTGAGATTCTACACGACCCTACTATCAAACTTGGGAGTAAACCATCAACATCGATTGGGATTTCACTGGTGACTACTAACATGGCTCATCTTGGCTGCAATGCAAACAACGCAAGCTTGAGCTCGGTTCAATATCACCATGATCTATGGCAAACCGGAAAAGAAAAGAAACATCAAACAACTACACCCGGAATGAAAGAACATGTGTTTTATGTTGTTTGGATTGCATTTTGGACCATTGGTACTCTTTGTCTGTGCTTGGTAAATTTGGCTGTTGTCCCTTATATACATATCTCCCAGTGCGGCTGATTTCACGTCCTCATTTCTAGGGCCATCCGCAAGCTGAATCGCATGTTGTCATAGCAATACAGTTTTGATTCAACAATAATTAGCCTCCGGTAATTTGACATAGCTGTGGGAAAGTAACCATGAACAAACATGATTTACCTCTTTAAAATTGTGATGTTCCGTGGCTATGTTAGATGACCAGAGGGTCTTTTAAAGTATCTGATTGGATATTCACTATATCTCCATTAATCCCCATTATATGCATATGTATTTATATATAAATATAATATATGTAATTATATACATATATATATATATATATATATTCGTTATTAATCCCCATATTCACTATTAAAATCCCCAGTGTATTCAATATTTTCATATGGAGACCTCACCTCCTCCCCTCGACCCCGCTGGGATTCACGCCGGCAGTTCAGAAGATTTTTGGGCCCCGCTTTTTGCGGCTTGCACAGCAAACGCAAGAGGTGCCAACCTGGGTCGATTTTCAATGGATTGGCTGATTTTTTTTTATAGGAAACCCATCTAATTGATGGTAACAACCACGGTTTCCTGTAGACTTTCCCTTAGACCAATCCATTGAAATATGGGATATCTGTAAAAACATGCAATTAAAGAAACAAAAAATAGGGAATATAATGAACAATGATGGGTATTAGTATATTTTGTGAGAAATGATAGGATATGTATATTGATATATATTGCATATTGGGTTTAAGCAAGCTTGCCATATAATTCTTCCATAACCAAACCATAATGGACTATATATCAACAGTTTGAGTTAGTTAAGAAAAAAACACTCTTGAAACCATGGTTTTTGGAAATTCAATGTGTTCCTTTCAAGTAAGACCACACAGAAAATCTGGGATGATCTGTTTATTGCTTTTGTCAATGGATTGGTTTGTTGGGGGGAATCTTCACCGGAAACCATCGATTTTCCCATTGAGATCAGCCATGAAGGATTGAGCCCATGGGCTGTCATTGTTCTTCCTGCATCGAATAGCTTTACTACAGGGGATAGTATCACTACAGGAACCACGTAAGCTTTAAGTAGTGACAACATGTGACAACCAATAAATGTCTACCATCTATATACATGTACACATATTTTGGTGATACCGTACATAGATGTACATAGTAGGATTTAGACATATATATATATATACACACTTACCAGAATGTGGAGATAGAAATAGCACCACCTGTATCTTCTTTATGGAATACTGATACCAATGTACTAGGGACATAACGATCAACTATGTATGCACAGGATGTACACATATTATGCATATACACACGAGTAGCAACCCAAACAGAGTGTTTTACATACAGAAACGTAGTTTGCCACGATTTTTCTTGGTAAATATGTATGTTATAATTGATGCATGTATAATATTGATGGCGATTTAACCAACAAGAGACAACCATTGCGATAATGACATTGATAAAAAAATATAAAAAGGGATCTAGCTTGGCACGTGCTACCACGGTTTATAGATGTTTCTAGGCTGTCGCCCCACCTGCCCCAACGATACCAGGGACCAGTTGCCCGGGCGGCTAAGATTCGGATGCAAATCCTGCTACCCGCTACCGAGCATACGCAAACGTGACATTGATAAAAGGGAATCTAGCCCTTGTTCAACAATTCATAATCACAAAACAAGAAGCACACATATACATATATTCATATATAAGCAACAACGGATACAATTTTAACATCACAACCAATCATTTCATGAGGACATACCCCAATTTAATGCACTTTTCAGTGAGATGATAGTGATACATCGATAGATAGTTCTCAAGTTTAATAATGTCCTATATATATATACTATATAAAATTATATATACACAAACTAATATGTTGAAGCATATTGTGTTCTTTGACGCCAGAAACAAAGAACCATGGAAAACACACACACCCTACTGTTTGGGTAATGGGTTGTCATGTCCAGCCTCAAAATTCATTGCTTCCAATGGCACTAAATAAGCATAAATGAGCATATACCCATTCACTTCTTGTAGGACACCCAACTGCAGAAAAAGTGGGCGACTATCCTCACTGTCAACTTTATCTGAGCAGATTTTATGTTGTGTCTTCTGCTTGCTTCTTTAGTTTGACTATCATCAAGGTTTATATCAAACAGACATTCAACAATATTTTTCAAAAAAGGAAAACCTGTAAAATCCTTAACAAAAATAGAAAAGTAACGAAATCCCAAATCTGTAATATTCCTCCTTAACACATGGTGAATCTTAGATACCTGCAAAAAAATCTAGTCTTTAGCTGGTTAGTACATTTTACTGATAGCAACATATTAGTAATGATAGCTACAACTAGTAGATTTATATACTGGTTAGATACAAATTCTATCTGATTGGTGGTTTCAACCCCTCTGAAAAATATTAGTCAGTTGAGATGATTATCCCATATATTATGGAAAATAAAAAATGGTCCAAACCACTAACTAACCAGTTATCTGTACTTATCTTTACTATCTGATGAATGGGAATTCCAGGATCCTAAAATGGAGGTACTGTACCATATAAGGCCATATTTTGGGGGGTATGTCCCCTTACATAGGCCTAAATAATAGGCCTTATGGTAGGTACCTCCAATCAATCGGTTCCTGTTGCATGGCCATTGATTTATAGTATTCCCAGGGATTAGTATTCCCATTGTTTGGCGAGTATACCATTAAATACCATCATTATACCAATTATCCCATAAAAAATCCCATGGTATCCCCATAGAAACACTAAATTAATAGCTTTATTATACCATCCAAAATGTTCATTCCTATGTATTCCATCTGGTAAATTAAGATAACTATGGAAAATCACCATTTTTAGTGGGAAAACTCACTATAAATGGCCATTTTCAATAGCTATATTAGTTTACCAGAGGGTCTTACTGACGCTTTTTCCTGGTTACCTTCTTGACGTCACCAAGCGACGGGATCCGCAGATAGAGCTGGGGGTCACGGCATTGGCCTGGAACGATGGATGGGATTTTTTTTCGATTCCTAAGTCATAGCAGGCTGGTTGGTTCATATACTGTCAATAATGGTTAATATATGGTTATTATATGGTTAATGATGATTAATAACCTGGTTGGTTGTGGTATACCTACCATTTATATATTATATAGGGAAATGATTAGGGATGTATCATTTATACAGAATATTATGGGGATATGGCATCAAATACCATTTATAGACTGGTTGGTGGTATACCTACCCCTCTGAAAAATATGAGTTCAATGGGTTCCGGATGACAACCCATATATGAAATGGAAAATAAAAGCCATGTTCCAGTCACCACCAACCAGCAGGTATAGCTGGTGTTTAGCTGATGTATAGCAGATATATAGCTGGTGTATAGTTGGGTGTTCGCTGGATGATAGCTGGATGGTGGATGTAGATTCCCCCAGCCATTGGTAATTCAGTCTTGGAATGTCTCAGGATGGCTTCATAAAAGGGTCGACGAGTCGCCATACACCATCCCTCATTTGGAACACCTTATGATTCTTGGTTAAATACCTATCAAGTGATCGACCACTACATGGGTTCTTGCATGTTCCAGATTTGGGGTAATGTTTAAGATTTGTTTGATAGAACTGCTTGGAACATCTAATAGGAGCTATATATTTGAAGCATTTTGGAATGAATTTGCAAAAAATAGCAAAGGCGGTTTTGTCCACACATGGAAGAAATGCTGGATTCTGTAAAAGTTTATTCCTGATGAATAACAATCAAAGCCGGGCATAAGACCAACCACAATGGGAATTTACCAACCGATATGATGGGATATACAGCCAGCGATATGAGATGAGTTTATCCAGAAACGGGGACGCATCACCCTCAATGCATCACCATGACATTGTGGGGGAAATGAGGTTTTAGATCAGTGGTTTGTGGGTTACCGCATTCTTGGGCAAATAAGGAACACCCTTTTTATTTGGAGATAACCTATATAGCAAGCCGTCAAAATATAGAACAGTACAATTTCTAAAATTACTCAAAAATTCATCATTTTGGGAGATGCTATATTTACAAGCGGGACCAACATCCCAAAGGATTGAGTTCATTAACCTTTTGACTTGATTCATCGAAAAAGAACATGTCATCCTTGAGGATGTCATCAGCAAAATCATGGCGACGTCGTCCACAAACATGTGCAAGTATGAACACACAAATTGGTGGTTAGGCGGTCCCATGATAAAGGTGGTGTTTACCATCAATCTACAGTAAACCAGGGAAATACCGTACATGTTCAAGAAACAAAGATTGCAGTAATTATAAAAAATGTTGATTCCTTCAAACATGTGCATATCTACATATATGATTAATCATGATTATACATGTCTGTTCATGTATGAATGTATGTATATATGTAAGTTTGTTTATAGGAATGCTTGCTCGATTTCGTTCACATGCTTTCGTTTTTTGTCTCCCACACTAATGGCTGTCGTGTGTCCGGACGTCAAAGCTGAGGTATGTTTCTTTCCGCATGACGCCCTCCATGACGCTTAGATCCCAAACAAAAGGACCTGTGCAACTAGTTCACCTGGTGATAATCAACCTTGAATACATTTGTCTAAGTTTCTTTCACAAAATGTCATATAGTGGAACACCGTATTCCAACATGTACCGGAACTGAATGAACTCATTCACTAATCATGCAGCAAGGTTCTTAAGTATGGGCTTGTCACAGTCATCATCATCCAGCAATGTGAACATTGGTGTTTCAAACCAATAAACCATGGCTGTCCAATCATTTACGACAACTTGTTGTACATTAAAAAAAACATGTACCCTCCGGTAATTTGTTACATAGCTATTGAAAATGGCCATTGAAATAGTGGATTTTCCCATTAATAGCATGGTGGATCTGTCCATAGTTATGTAAACGTTTACCAGAGGGTAAAAATAAGAACAGAAAATCCATATATATTTCGCTTTGATCCTATGAAATCCATGGTGAAACAATCCCCAGCATTTAAGCCCCAACAGATCGATGCCATCCCGTTGATTTTTTGAGTGACGGGATTAGTTCCATTCCGAACTCCCATTAAAAAAAAAAAACATTCAATGTCCTATAAATTCCCAATGATCTTCCTCACAATATTCCCAATAATACTACAATGTGGGGCCCCCAAACGATAGCTAAGTTCATTTATAACTCCAATAACTATGGTTAATGATCATATTCCTAATAATACTGCTATACTACTAATATTCCTAATAATACTATATACTAATACTCATCAATAATTCCTAACAATATTCCTAGCTAATACTCTTAATGATACTCCGCATAATTCCTAATAATATTATTGATATGCCTAATAATTGTTCAAATATTCCTACTACTACTAATATTCTCAAGAATTGTTCACTCACCACCAAGCAGTTCATCTCGTTTCTGGATGACGGCCGTCACCGCCTGCGCCAGCTCCCGGATCACGTCGCTCAAGCGAACCTCCTCGGTTGGTTTTAATGTAGGCTATAAATAAACATCACATGTCACATTCATTGACTATAGACTGTATAGTTCTATCTATGGTAGATATATAATATATATATATGGTAGATCTATCTATTATAGATAATCCTTTACCCCTATTACTAAATGTCCCCCAAATACTAAAAACTAGGGTCCATTTCCCAGTTTGGAAAATTTCAGGTTGGCCAATTTGACTTTTGATTGATCCCCTTTAGAAAACAATTTAAAAATAAAGCTACCATTTGTGGGTTTTGCCCCCTAATAATAAAAACTAGTTAACCCCGGGGTGTTTATTATTAGGGTCCGTCCGATTTCTTTTAATTTGGGTTTTTAATTTATTATTAGGGCCCTCTTCGAAAACCAATTTGTGGCAATATTTTAATTGCGTTATATAAGGAAATTTAATTGATTTTGAAATCGAACAAACTAGTTTTTAGTATTAAGGTTCTAATTTTACAAATAGGATCCGCTTCGAAATCCAATTTTTGGCAATATCTTATTTGCGTTATATAAGGAAATTTCATTGATTTTGAAATCGAACAAACTAGTTTTTAGTATTAAGGTTTTAAATTTATCAATAGGGTCCGCTTCGAAATCCAATTTTTGGCACTATCTTGTTTGCGTTATATAAGGAAATTCAATTGATTTTGAAATCGAACAAACTAGTTTTTAGTACTAAGGTTTTAATTTTATTAATAGGGTCCGCTTCGAAATCCAATTTTTGGCAATATCTTATTTGCGTTATATAAGGAAATTTAATTGATTTTGAAATCGAACAAACTAGTTTTTAGTATTAAGGTTTTAATTTTATTAATAGGGTCCGCTTCGAAATCCAATTTTTGGCAATATCTTATTTGCGTTAGTTAAGGAAATTTAATTGATTTTGAAATCGAACAAACTAGTTTTTAGCACTAATGTTTTAATTTTATTAATAGGGTTCCCTAATAGTAAATACCCCCCTAATACTAAAAACCACCTGAGGTTTTTATTAATAGGGGAGGGGGGGACGTTTAGCACTAGGGGGAAGGGATTATATACAGTAGATACATGGTGAATGTTAATGAAGTTTATAAACCAACAAACATCTGGTGGGCATCACCTTTCCATATGGCCAAAAAAATATGGCGTTGCACGTTGGTCAACAGCAACATTAATGTGCAATGGTCAATGGCCATTTCATGGGAATCCTTAGATTATGGGTCTATGATTCATTTGATTAAACATAGATTAATGGGATAGAATATAATTACAATCTATTATCATTTAATATAATGGGTCTATAACGGGTTTATAATGGGTCTATGATTCATCATTTTCTTATGGGTCTTAGATTATAATGGGTTTATAATGGGTCTATGATTTCATAATACATACTGTAATATGTTCACATCATGGCAATATCATTCAATTCATCATTCATCCAAACATTACTGGTTGGTGGTTTCAACCCCTCTGGGAAATATGAAAGTCAGTTGGGCTTATTATTCCCAATATAATATATGGAAAAATAGAAAATGTTCCAAACCACCAACCAGATTATGTCATAATCACTTTATTATATAATTAATGGACTGATGATTCCCCCCACTGAACTGTTCTTGATCTAACAATGACAAGAAAGGCACCCAACTCTTCGGACAAAGCCTGAGAGATCCGGCTACATCGCTTGTTTCCCTTTACATCTCAAATTTCATGGGTTGAACATCGTTCGATCGCTATGGTTCATGGCTAAATCACAACTTTGATGGTTAAATACTCAGCGTGTTTGATGGCTAAATCACAATAGTCACGGCTACATCACCATTTCGTCATGATTCAAGCACATATCTTCTATGATTAAATCCCCAAGTCACCTTTTCTCATAGCCAAATCCGTTGTTTTTTTCCCCGGAACTTCACGTTTCAAACCATGGCCTTTTTTCGTTAGGAAGGCCCGGTTCGACCCGGTTCCGGTTCCAGCCAGCAGCGCACCAAAAATCGCGCCTTGATGATGTCTTTCAGCTTCAAAGTCTCGGCGTGAAGTCCCAAAAGGGCGATCACTTGCTCGATCGCCTCAAGGTGCCGAAACGGTGGCCGGATCAGGTTTTGATCGGAGGAGTCATGATTTTTGCACCATCACTGAAAATTTAAGAAGATATGAATAAGCCTTTTGAAGGCATGAATGAAGTGTTTATAACTAGTTGTGTTAATCTATTACATTCTATAAAGTGCATTGAGGATTGTCCGTCATATAATTAATTACGGTAATGTCATGTCTATATAATTTTCGATAAATGGGAATTAAGGATCCTTCACTAGCCTGAATGATATATCTGGATATATAGATTACAATAATTCACTGACCTGAAATAAAACTATTTTGGGATAGTTACCCCTGACTAATCCAGAATATATATATATATATAATTATATATATATATACAAATAACATAACCATACATAACCCACATCTATAAAATCCAGGCTGTGTTCACGTGTATATATAATGTATTATACGATATTCTAGTATATTGTTGTTGGATGTTCAATTGGTGCATAGTACAGTAGCCCCCAAAAAAGATAGAGTTCAGAAAGTGGTGTCACCATTGCATCTAGGAACTTGTGGAACTTCTGCAACTTCTTCGGGGTGACCATATAGCATGTACATATGTATAGAATATATAATCCTGGAGTAGATAGAATATGTCCTCACTCAAATGATAATGTGTTGACATTTAAATGTTCTATCTACTTCTGGATGTTTGTCTATATAAATCTATACACTTATATATATATACACTGTAATTATATACAATATGTGATGATATGTTACGTATACATGCGCTTGGAAACCATGGAAATACTGTACATTATTATATTATTATCGTCACTTTAATGTTGATGATGTTGAATGTCTTTTTTAAAAAAACATACGTACACAAGTCATGGGATGGAATATCAACTGGAATGCCAACTGCATATGTTGAGACAGTCCCATAGGAATATCAACTGGAATGGCTTGCGTCCGTTCTTGTCCTTTTCTGGTCTGACTAGATAACGCACTTCACAGATGTAACACTTACCCTCTGGTTATGACTCACATAACCATGGAAAATCACCATTTTTTAGTTCGGTAAACCATCTATTTCTATGGGCCATCTATACCATGGCTATGTTAGTCATAACCAGATGGTATATAATTGATGGCTAACTTCAATCAAGAAAAGCAACAGCAATCAACCAGGCAGTTGACCTAGCTGCAAAGAGCCCCATGATTCAAGGGTGGTTAAGTTGAGTTACGATGATAAAAACACGGTTATAAGGGCTATTTTTCAGGGCATATCCCCCTAAAGTATGGCCTTATATGGTACTAACGTACCTCCATTTTAGGATCCTGGAGATCTCCCATTGATCTCATGTCTGTTGACTTTGGATGTCTTCCATGCAGAAGTGCCCCGGTTTTCAGCACCTTCTTATCATTGGCCGCCACTGCAAGCTGACAAAACCTCAGGATGGTCACTGACAAAGCCCAGTTTGAAAGCCATGCGTTGTGATTAATGATCCTGCATGTTGAAGAATTATCATGATAGTGTATGGTCATTATAGGTTGGTCATGTTGAAATTTCTTCTATAACTCCTGACATTCGACATGAGACGCGCAATTGCCCAAGAGCAAACTCATCACCTGGTCTACATGAGCAGGAAGTCCTGTGGTGTACTCATCATCTGGTCTACGCCCCTGCAGGATGGTGCCCCCCAGTTATAAGTTGGTTTATAAACCCCATTAACTATAGTTATATCTACCATAAACCATAGTTATGGGAGTTATAAACCAACTTAGCTAACTATGGGGCACCACCTTGTGGCAGACCGCCCTTTTCCCTCTCACTGGGCAGTGTGTGTCTTTGCTTTGAAGACGTACTTTCGGACTCGCGTGGCGTTTCGGACTCAGATGCGGCACCGGCACCTCGTTGATTCGTTGAAGAAATCCATATAGGTGACGTAGCTACCGGGTATGTTCCATGTGACCCTGAGCACCTGTAGAGTGTGGAACCATCCTTAAATAGTCATCCCATGGGTCCCATGGTCTACTTAAAGGCTCAGACTTGAGGAATTTGCGCGCAAAGACCGGGCAAATGTCATGCCATAGACTGGCGAAAAAAATCCACGTTTCACTGATCTGTTCTCCGAGGGTCAGGTGCTTGGCATCTGCCGCTTGGCAGTTGCAGTCCCTGTGAATGGGTGGAAAATTGGACCACACTGCATCAAAATGAGTCGCGACTGTTCAATGCTCGAATCTGTGGATGGTTTTGTATGGTTTTGTTACTTGTCTCTGGAAAAGCTCTCTGAAAGGTTCATGGTGCAACTCTAGAGCATGCCTTGCCGGACCTATCTTACATGCACCATGGTTGGCTCTCCCATTCTGTGCATCAAATCGATGGGCAAACCACCAGCAATCACATGCAATTATCGATGTTACCCGTAATCAAAGCATCGAGATACAAACATTGCATGATCTGCCTGATACATATAAATCATACATTGATTTCTGTGGATTTTATTGCATTTGACATTCTTTAACTGCCGGAGGATCATCCCTATCAGTTCCCCAGCTTTTCTGAACCATCCAAACACCAGGCCGTCCATTTCAACACGGGCCAGCATTTCGTTACCGCGCCGCACAGCCAAAAACCACACGGGTCAGGGCGGTGCTTGGCTTTCAAGGTCGAGGTCTTGGTTTCGACCTGGGACCTGGGGCATGGGGTTTCTTGCTGCGGTGAGCAAGTCACCCATTCCTTCATTGGCCATTTCAGGAACCTAAAATGGAGGTACCTACCATATATTAGGCCCATTTTTCAGGCCTATGTAAGGGGATATACCCCACAAAATATGGCCTTATATTATATGGTATATACAGTATCTCCATTTTAGGATCCTGGAATGGCCATTGATCCTTTGGTTTTCCCATGCTTTTCCCGGGTATGGTTCAAAATCTCTGCCTCGCAACAGGATTGTTAGTGAACCCTGTCAGAAATGCCATTTTAGGAAACCCCCATAGATGGGTGAACAAACAAACCGGGGTGGTTTTAAAACCACAATCCTGGAGAATCGTGTTCCAAGTCGCAACTTCAGGCTGGAAAGTAGGTTGCCAGAACCTGGTGTCGTGGTGCGGTTCTGAGAAATGCTATACGTGCCATGGTTGCCTATCACCAAACAAATGCCAAATTGATGATTATTGGTTTCTACATATTTCTAACCATTTACGTCGCAGCATACTTGAGACTAAAACTACAATGTGGGGCCCCCCAGTTATAGGTTGGTTTATAAAGCCCATTATATAGTTATTTGCGTATCACAAACCATAGATATTGGCATTGGATTTACTTCCACCAACTTAGCTATCGTTTGGGGGCCCCACATTGTAGGATTATGTCACTTTAAAAAAAATGTGTCTAAGGGCCTAAGGGTAATCATGTCTCTAGTATGGTCCTAGTTTTCGTACGCCCATGCAGTGATTTGCTTGTCTTCGTTGCAATCCACTGATGGAAAACCAGCCACCTCTTGCAATCCCTGGGATAAGTATGGCCAGGGGTATCCCACAACTTTACGTGACTCTTCATTTTCTCCTGGCTGAAGCGTCATCACGTTGGTGGCTAAATACTCTGTTGCTTAGCCTGCTTAGCGGCTAAAGCACCACGTTCGTCGGTTCAGACCCTTCCTTTTAAGGTTAAAAACAAGCCCAGCATGTTTGATGGTTTGAATGGGATTCAATGGGCACTTTTGATGGTTTGAATGAGCACTTGATCTTGTTGAATCATGTCGGATTAACAAGGTCCCGGCCATTTAATTTGAAGGGTGGGGTAATACTAAGTCATATCAAGTCACTTAAGTTATCAATAGGAATCCCACAACACAACACCTTTAAAATCCTTTAAGCATGAACATGACAATTCGATATCATGTTCACAATTCTCCAGTTTTTTTTTTTGTTTTTTGTTTTTTTCGGGGGCGAAAAAAAGAATCTGTCATTGACCCTTTTGTTTTCCCATCGCCTGTGTCGCATCCTCTCGGGCGGCCAGGACCTCGCTAGCTGTGAAAAAAAACAATTTGGATTGGGTTATAAACAGAAACACACATATATATATATATTATATTATATTATATTATACAAATATGATTATAAGGGCCGACGAGGTGTGGGTATGGTGGATTTTTGGGCAAAATCGCATTCATGATCTCATTTTGAAAAATGCTTCGGGGGTCGATTTGGCTGCAAATCCGAGCATAGTTTTGCCGAACGATGGTGGTTTGGACCTTCTTTTTGCTCAACCAATCAGTGGAAACTTAGGAGGAACAAATCAACGTGGTGAAGCCAACAATTCCGCCAACGATTGGGTATGGTTTCAGCACAAAATCCAAATGGTCAAAAAAAGGAAAGCAATATAGCAATTGTATGGCTTACCCTCTGGTAATTTAACATAACTATGGAAAGATCCACCATGCTATTAATGGGAAAATCCACTATTTCTATGGCCATTTTCAATAGCTTTTTGTATGTTTACCGGAGGGATCCAGATGGTATGATTTGGTGTCCCGGCTGATTGAATCAACAAGAGCGGGATGCGGGAACCATCTTCCACAAAAAATGTGGCTGAACAGAAGGGAACTACTACTGGTTCAGCTAAGCCTACTACGGATGTGTCCGCTGGATTGAAACAGCTATCAATCGCTTTCCTAACACACATTTGAGAGAAGGAGTCATGCATCGTTACACCTGTTGAACCCGTATATAATATGTCTGACATTGTCTGACCAAATGGCTTTCAGTGCTAACTCCAGGAATCTGGAACTTAGTGATATTTTGCGGTTACCAGATCTTGACATTCCTGGCTTAGCAGCAGAAAGTGGGGATCAAAAGTCATTGTAGTAATGCATCTACAACAATATACCTAAATTTCAATAGTGAGCCATCTACACAGTGATTAAATTGATTAAATTTACATGTTTATGGCCATGCAATTCCTATATAAATTAGAAACTTCAAGGCTCCTCCTTTTAGTGGATGTTAACATGGCATGGCTACACAAAGAACGAACATCAAAATAAGTACATCAGAATTGATATATACAATACAGTACGCACATTGTACATCATCCAGTGTAGTGCATCATTGACGTTGAGCCACACCCTTTCACTGTTGACATGACCAACCTCACACATCACACCAAACATTTTTTGGGCGGGATATCAAAGATTGAGCCATTTTTACATGGCCACAAACTAACCCAGAAAAGCACTCTAAAACTGTGAAAACCAGGTTAAACCAACCAATCACTAGTTACTTTACCCCAAACTTTACCCTGTGGCGATCCGCCGAAGGGCCGCTGCTCTGGGACCGCTCATCCGCAGCTGTCGTTTATCCGGAGAGAGCTGGCGGTAGTGGCGAATCAAGGCATTGCCAGTGACTTTTTTCTACACCGTGGGCGCCGTGGGGTCCCCAGATAGCTAAGTTGACTTATAACTTGGTTACCTATATATCATTATATATATATCATTATATATATAGAGTTTATGGAGGATCAACTATTGTTCATGGGCTAAAAAAAACAACTTAAGCCATGTACAGGGGCCGGGCCCCCATGGCTTCGTCCATAGGATGACCCCACAATTGGCTAATCCCTCTGACCATTTAGTCAAGAAATGTCAAGAATACCACTGAGGATAAAACCCACCCAACAAATGGTAAGCGGTAAGCAAGTCACCAATCCCATACAGTTTCCATGTTGTGGGTGTAAAGAAACCTCCCATCCCCATCTCCTTTTTATGTCGGGAAAGTCCTGCCCTAACTCATGGCATTTTTCACATCCCCCATCCGAATCCATCCGACCCATCCCCATCCGAATCGCGTCGTCTGCACCTTGAAGTCCACCTGATAGTCCCCGCCAAAGCTCTTCAAATCCGCCTCCAAGGCGTTCCAATCCACGGCGCCCGATTGGGGCACCGCACCACTGGCATGACCTGAGCGGAACCCGATTTCCCGGAAACGTCAAGGTAACGTTCATCAAATGGAAAATCGAAACTGGAATGGTGGTAAGTATATTACACGTTGATCTTGCTTATTCTTTTTTGGGGTTGCTATGTTATAAGTTGGATTATGAATTGTGGGAATACTGTGGGTACATCCACCATAAATCTAATCGTTAGCCTAGTTCGAATGCAACTCACCTATTTTTGGGGGCGAAATGATAACAAAATCAAATAACATTCAACAGCTCTAGACGCTCTAGCTAGCTCTCGTGATCTTTTTGTCCCAAGGAAACACAGGGAAATTCGAAGGAAAATCAAAGAAATTCAGGAAATCATTGCCAATCTTAGATACCTGGCAAAAAATCTAATTTCTAGCTGGTGAACGTGGATATTCCCATTGATAGCAAAAGATTAGTTAGGATTAGTTTCTACCCATCCAGTTGGTTGACCTAGAAATTCGGACAGCATCAAGGTCATATCTAGATGGTTGTGGGTCTTTTGACCAAACGGTACCCAAACGGTACCCAAACGGTACCCTAAGTCATAGCTGGTTACTGGATGGTTATTCCAGTGAAATTCCCCCAAATATGGTAATATAATGTAATATAATAGGTTTTGACCCATCCCTACATAAGTTTTCATCTTTCAAGGCATGTCATGGTTCCTGTCAGCCTGGCGCCAAGCAGCATTTGGGTTCTACCTCGATCTCGACTCCATCCTGTGCATGGAAGGACCGTCTTCAAATGGGAGTTGTCATGGTTTTTTCCCCAGGTGCAGTATGATTGATATGGCGGATATATATATATATACATACTACCGTAGATGGACGAATTATTCAAACCCTTATACATAGAGCAACCCCCCTCACCCCAAATATCAATGTTATTTTCTTGTTTGGTTCATTCCTTCAAATGGACGAAATAAATCAAACCCCCAGAGCAGGAACAGCCCTACGAAACCATAACATTGAAATTCGGGGGAGGTAGGGGGTGGCCTATAACTCATGGAAAGGGGTTTGAATAATTTGTCCATCTACTGTAGTACATATTATAATATTATAATATGCAATATTATGTAATTATATTATATATATATATGCATATATGTGATGTATGATAATGGTTATATACTACTGGAAGAGAACATGTGTCCATCATGTTAAATGTTTTCTGAACATGTTGCAAGAAACCAGCCCAAATTTCCAGGGCATCTTGGGAGTAATAGCCAGCAACCAAGACTTAAATGGGATCACCAACTATGCCTGGAGAATAACAGCAGCTGTATAGTAACCATAGTTATATTGATGGTTATATAACTATACCATTGTATTATATATAATGATATATATATATATATGTATATATAATGATATATATATATAATATTATATATATACATTATATTACATTATATTGTATATACTGGTTGGTGGTTGAGCCCAACCCCTCTGAAAAATATGATTTCGTCAGTTGGGATGAGGGACTATGAAATTCGACACTGAATGGGAAAATACCAAACATGTTCCAAACCACCAACCAGATACTCTTGCTCATTGCATTCGATCAAACTTCAGGCGAAACAATCAGCAATGGGGATGCAATACGATGTAATGGGATATCCTGAGATATAATGCGATATACCGATATAGTGTAACATCTGATATGACCATAAAGATTTGGCCATCGAAAAAGCAGGAACCCAAAAATTATGGATCCAACACAAAACCAGGAATTCTGGGGTATGTCATGCGAGGGGGAAGGGACGAGATGCCCTGGGAACAAAACCATTTCTCACAGTGGATGATCTATGAGATTGTCTGCGATCTCCGGTTCTGAGGTTTTGATTTCAACGTCTCCTCTTAAGCCAATAAACCGAATCACAACACAGGAGTCACATGGCTTCATGGCTTGGATACTGGCATATTCCCGACGATTTGCTGCCCAAGCAACCTTCAAGAAGTCGATAAAGACTGACTCACAATCCTCCATCTCTTGCAAAGATTGGCCATTGATCTTGCAAATGCAGTCACCTGAACGCAACCGGGCAACCGGCGAATGGCTAAAGTATTAGCAAGAGGATACCTTTTAGTCCTGTGTGTGAAATCAAAGTGAACGTGTCAAACCATCATACTCCCTCAACCCCTCAATCTACGACATCAATATTTTCTGTATAGACTTCTTGCAAATAAGATATCAATCTTCCTTTTCGGATGTTCACCTGAAAACAAAAAGCATACATGACCCACCCATCTGGCAGGATTGTTCTTTTTATTTTTGCTTCTGCCCGCTGAACTTTCAAATAAATTTCCAGGCACCACCTATCTTCACCATTGAAAAATGACGTTTCCAACAAAAAACAAAAAAACAAATTGAATCTCATTTCTAGATCATTGTCCTAAGTCTTGAAATTAGAGGACATCTATAGCAGTATTTCACTATATTACACCATATTAAACCATACCAACCATGTTTTTTGGTCAACTTGCCTAGACTTTTACCATCAAACAGTGATTTTTCACCCGAAGAAATCCCGATTGAATCTCAGTTCAACATTCAACAGCATTTTCCCATAGTTTTTCCTAAGGGTAATATCCCATTGAATCCCAATTCATTGCCAATCTTAGATACCCTGCAAGAAATTAGCTTGCTGTTCATGGTTACCCTCCAGAAAATTAACATAGACCCTGCCAGATAGGGATTGGACGATTAATTCCATGAAAAAAATGCTATTTTCAGATTCAGGGTCAACAAGTTAATTTACCAGAGGGTAGTAGATATTCCTATAGCAATCGCAAGAATTTTCGCAGGAATTTTCGCAACTACCCATCTGAGGTTGACCTAGCAGAATTTTGTGATAAATTCCCCATGGATTCCCCCATCTTTTTAGGTTTCCCAGGGATTGAATGATTGAATCCCAATTCTCATCCCAATTTTCACAGCAGTTTCCCAAACATGTTCTTAAGATGGTCTCAAGATGAATTCCATTGAATCCCAAAGTTCATGACTTAAGATGCATGGCCAATCTTGGATACCCAGCGAAAAAAATGACAAATTCTTGGCGGGTTAATTAGTAGCTAATCCCATACCAAAAGACATAGCAGGATGAGTTTCTACCCATCCAGTTGATTGACCTAATTAGGAATGATGGTTTCACAAGCATTCAAAAGCACTAAAAGACATCCATTGCTGGTGGTTAAACCATTCAGAAGGTTGTCTTTTAGTGCCAAGTTGAATGCATTTTTTTGATTCATGGATCACTTTGTATTTGGTGCTTAAATCCCATGAACAAAATCACAATTTAAACCATTTATAGTATTCCCAGGGATTAGTATTCCTATGTATTCCCATATTGTTTGATGATTATACCATGAAATACCATTATTATACAAATTATTCCATAGAAATCCCATGATATCCCCATAGAAACACTAAATTAATAGCTTTATTATACCATCCAAAATGTTCATTCCTATGTATTCCATCTGGTTGGTGGTTTCAACCTACCCCTCTGAAAAATGATGGAGTTCGTCAGTTGGGATGATTTTTTATTCCCAACTGAATGGAAAGTCATAAAAGCCATGTTCCAGTCACCACCAACCAGCAGGTATAGCTGGTGTTTAGCTGATGTATAGCTGATATATAGCTGGTGTATAGTTGGGTGTTCGTTGGATGATAGCTGGATGGTGGATATTGATTCCCCCAGCCATTGGTAATTCAACCATAGATTATTAACCATGGATTAACTATGAAAAGCCATGTTCCAGTCACCACCAACCAGCCATTGTATTCCCATATTGTTCAGACGCTATGGCCTCGCCTGGCCCCAGACGTTCATCCTGTCCGGGCTCGTCGTCGATCTCCTCGATGACCATGCCATACCACGAGGGCTCCAGCTGCAAGCCGGCACCCAGCTCCACGTCCACCTGATTTTCACCCGATTTTCACGAAGAAACAGAGGAAAACCTATGAAAACCTATGAAAACCTATGAAAACCTATGAAAACCTATGGGTTTATGAGGAAAACCCATGGAAAATCATCTACAAAGGGTGGAATAAAACCATGAACCATGGAAATATCTTGGGTCAATGGATTGTTTAAGGGAAAATCTATGGTTGAAACCATGGATTTTCCGATAAAATATGGGGAAATCTTCTGTACATATTCCCTTACACCAACCCATTGAATCATGGGATTTTGTTTCATGACAATGGTGATTTCATATTTAAGGGTTGTGATACTGTGGATGGAAGAAATCCTGCACCACCTGGGATGGTAGAAAGCCTATAAAACATGGGATAAACCACCTATTGACTGGTGCAGGATTTCTTCCATCCACAGTATGTTGTAATGGTTTCAGCCACCAATTTAAACTTCCATAAAGTGGTGATTCAATTTTGTATTTGAACAACCCGATTGGGGCTATACGTGGGATGTAATGGAATGTATTGGAATAGGTCGACATAGTGGTGCCACTGTTTGTTGGCTAAGGCGTTTCCTTACAAGGCTAGCTAGGATTTATGGTGATTATGTTATATATATATATAATATATAATTATATATATAGATGGGTTTATAAACCTACTTAAGTGAGGGGGCCCTAGTGGTGGTTGATGATAGGGGATGTGACAAATAGAAATTTGGATTCAACCAGGAATACTTTGGACTATCCTATGGTTTGGAGGGAGCTGTCAAGAGCTATGGTTGTCTTCATATTCTTGAGGATTCCATAAATATTCCGATATATAAAAAAAAACATATTGCAGACTGCAACTGCAGAGCTACGAATTGAGTTTCCCAACTACAGGATATATATATAGTTAGAAAACGTGTTCCAAATCATGTTGAAGATGGTTGAACAACGATTTTTCTTTGGCTGGCACTTCCGTTGAAGCAGCGCAAATGGTGTGAAAATGATGTGGACTTGGGACACAAATCATCAGTACAGGGCAAACATTGTAGATACCCTGAAACCAAAAAAAAATTGTATCAATATGTCTTGTACAGATTTATAACATGTATATACATGTATCATATTTACGTATTGTGTGTATTATCCCCATTGAACATAACATAACATGATTGAAGTATTGCCTCGGGCTGTGGATGGTTGCAAAATCCTGCACCCGTTTGGCAGATGGTTTATCCCACTGTAACAGATTGTAATCCCATTATTTGCAGTGTTTCATAGTTACAAGTAGTAACATTTACCAACTGCTGCAGGAATTTATCCTATATGTATTCCCTCGGATACCAAAAAAACGTGGCAATTGAACATTCGCCATTTATAGGCGGGCGACTTTCCCATTGAAACCTCCATTGAAAAAGAACGGATTTCCCAGTACGCCACGTTTGATTATCAGAGGCTACACGTGGCTGCTATCTAGGGCCATGTTTCATACTATCACAATTCATAGATATTCCATTAATACCCCATGAAACAACCCATTAATAATTCCATAGATATTCCATCATAATCATTTATATAGATATTCATATAGATACTCCATTCAGATTCATATTAAATATACATATTCCATTCATATTCCATTCATATCCCCATTCACAGAACAGGTTTTACCCCGCCTTGAGTTTCATCTTCCGGGGTTCTGTCTCTGCTTCTGCCCCGCTGGGGGGATCGAATTGGAAACCGCGTTTCTTCATCGCCTGCGCGGCAAGAAACATCAAGAAGGCATCACCGGCACCCGGAGGGTGCCCCAAAACACTTGGCTTAATTCATGCCAAATGCCAAACTATAGATTCACTATCAATATTTATAAATCCTATGGTGATTATATATATATATATATATGTTTTGATCATCCAAATCACCATATCCTTTTTTTCGATTCCGGATGGATCACCATCTTATGGTGATTTTACCAGAAATCACAGCTATTCCACCAGAAACTCCCCCAGTATGGATCGGTCAATCTTGGGAACAAGTTCGGCCCACTGGGAAGCACTGGATCTGAAAATCAAACCTCACATTCACCCTCTGGTTATGACTAACATAGCCAAAGAAAATGGCCCATAGAAAAAGATGGTTTACCGAACTTAAAAATGGTGGATCTTTCATGTCGAACTGTTAAATAACCAGAGGGTAGACCTTTCTTATTGATATGCAACATGGGGCGAGTTGAGAAATAACAAACCAGAGCTGGTGCTGCCCCAAACATGGATAGAATCAACCCGAAAACTTGATAGGGACCTGGAAGTTGCGCGAAATTGCTACCAGTATGTGGGATTCATTTTTACTCCACCTCATCCATCTTACAGCTGCAAACAGGCTTATACATGTCAATCAAATCAAAATCAACAGGCAAAACAACAACAACAACAACAACAATAATAATATTACCATCACGGTATAATCATTATGTATATTGATCTGGTTGGTGAAAAAGGTTAGGTTATTATCAATTACCTGTATACTGAATATGTCATCATCAATCATCAATCATCAATCATCAATCATAAAGATACATAATTACATAATAATACTACATCATCATCATCATCATCATCATCACCCTGGTCCTCATCCTCATCCTCATCATCATTGATTCTCCGTGCTCAACCCGCCCCCGCATCCCCCACATCCCCCGCAACAACCGCGCCTTGCGCTGCTCCATGCGCCGCTTCTGTTCCTCCGGGTCCTTCGTGCTGAGCTCCGCCCGCAGCTGCGCCAGGTCGTTCGCCAGGCTGCCGGACTCGTTGCCGCTGACGCCTCCGGGGGGTCCCGGTGGGGTGGGGACCCGGAAAACCCGGTCCAAGGGGAAGCCCAGGGTGAGCATCGTAGGGATGGGTAGGACACAACTAAGTTACTAAGTTGATGTGAATTTGACAAAAGTCAGGTAAAATGTGATCGGAACCTGAACATAGAACCCTTCATCGAATAGCCTTCGGGATTTGAACAGGCTGCGATCTGGACAATCAGCATCAAATAATATAGGTCCTATAGGTGAATCATCCAACTAAATGGGCCGTCTATACATATATATATATATATACCATAGCAGACTTTTAAATTGCCAGAGCCTATAGGTTTCTATATTTTTCCCAAGATATCCTCATCATATCCTCATCAAATAATATACCACAATGGTATGTTGGTTATATGATATTGTACATTATTGTTGTTCATGGTTATACATATATATATATATATATGTCATGTTTCGAGTCATGAAAAATGCAATATATCCGTATAATTCTGAAGCTACCATAAACCCCATATATCACCATATATTTCACCAAATTGTTGCCAAGGAACCGCATATTATATTATATATATACACATATTGTACCAGATATTTCATCAAATGTTTCACCATATATGTTTCATCATGTCACCAGATATAGCCCGCCAGAGCTTACAAAATGTAAAATATGTATAAATTTGTTCAATCACTGAAATATTTCCCCATATCTGTTTCACTAGAGAAACAAAGCTAAACCACATATTAGCCCTCCGGCAATCAAACGTGGCTTGCTGGAAAATTCTCCATTTAGTTCGATTTTCCCAACTATAACCCTCCATTTTGTTCAGGGATTTTCCAGGTCCAACAAATCCATCTATGTGGTGGATTTTTTCCGCCCGATCCGGCCCATGAATCATGGGTCGAAGTGGGTCAGGCAGAGCTCGCTGATGTTGGCACATCAATCTCATCAAAATCCACCAAAAGTCTCCATTTTTGCCATTGAATCCCATAAGAAATCCACATGTCTAATCCCATAAGAAATCCCACAAAAATCGCCATTTTCCCAACAAAATGACGAGAAAATCCACCATTTGTCCATGAAAATCCACCATTTTCCCATCATTTTTCCCCGATTCCCCGATTGCCTCCCGCGGCCCGGAACTCCGCCAGCGCCGAGGTGGCGGCAGGCAGGTCTCGGTCGCTGATGCACATGCGGACCTGGCCAGTGGGGATGGATGTGTATCTAGTGTATATAGTGTATATATGGCAGTGTGTCAAGACCTTGTACCCCTGGTGAACATCAAAATAGCTGGTAAATGGATGTTCATCCCATTAAAAATGGTATTAATAGGTATTGATCCATACCCATATTAATCCACATTAACCCATATTGACCTATCACTAATCATTATTATCCATCAATTGGTGGTATAAACAATCCGCATTTTTGGATATGCTTGGGGTATACCCTCTGGTTATGACTAACATAGCCATGGTATAGATGGCCCATAGAAATAGATGGTTTACCGTTTACCGAACTTAAAAAGGGTGGATCTTTCCATGGCTATGTTAAATAACCAGATGGTATAATATATGGTTGGATATAGTTAGTAATATTACAATGGTTACAGTTATATTACCCTCTGGTGAGCCATACTATGTGGGGATGTTGTATTGGAATATGGTGGGATCTATCCCCGACAATGCCAGTCAATGTCAATGCCATAAACCATTCCCAATTTCACCATTTTTATAGGTGCTATGGTTACCGTTCCCAACTGGGTGGATGATTGTAGTAACTGTAAAATATCTAATATTATGTAAATGTATGATGATGTATTATTGTAACTTAAATATATATATATCAGTTCTTGTATCTGTATTGATGTATTTAATGTCATAATGTCACTAATTGGATATATCCTGTAGATGTCCCCACTAATACTCATAAAGCCTCATTTCTGTTGGATATGTCATGAGAGTAGGATAAAGAGGATCAAATACATATCTGGATAGATTGTAATATTTCAAAAAGCTGAATCTTGCGGCCACAAAACTGGCATGATTCCCCTTGCTAACAATGATTTCAGAGAGGTCACACAGTGAGGTCACTATAATTTACCCAGATATATGGATTTATCGTGATTTAATTATATTAACTGATTCATCACTGGGTCACTGGGGATTGAACTGATAATTGAGCTATGCTACATTGGAATATAGTGGAAATACTATGCGAATGGTATTGGAATATACGACTGATTCATCAGTTGAAAAGGGCATTGGAATATAGCTATGTTGAAAATGCGAATGGTATTGGAATATACTGTAAATAGATTTGACCACAGTAACTGTTGATATATGTCTAATATTGTTTGGATTCAACTATATTTATGGATTTAACTACATGGAAATGGTCATATATTCATAGGATTGAACATCAATTGGGCTATCTTGCTAACATTCATCAAACCTATTGGAATGTCGTGGAATACGACTGATACATCAGTGGGGATTTACGGGATTTATTTAATTCATCACTGGGGACTTCATTGATTCATCATTGAATATACTGGCATCTATATATATATATACCCTCTGGTTATGACTAACATAGCCATGGTATAGATGGCCCATAGAAATAGATGGTTTACCGTTTACCGAACTTAAAAATGGTGGATCTTATACCATCTGGTTATGACTCACAGTTCGCCATGGAAAGATCCACCATGCTATTAAGTTCGGTAAACCATCTATACATGGACCATGGCTTCCATGGCTATGTTAGTCATAACTAGAGGGTATACATATAATGGGATATAATGGGAGATAACGTAGACTTGACTAATTATAATATATTATAATGACCAATTACAACAAGCACATACAACCACTATAAAACTTCAACTTCAACGAATACCAGTACAATTGGGATATGAAATGATACCAGGTAAGATACATGATTTTTGACCATCGATCAGGATGGCCACAATGGTCACATATACGCTGCTACAAGGGCCCAAACCGGGATCAGTTGGGGATGATTCCTCATACACCATCATTCCATCGATAATATATAACATGTATGTATATATATAACATGTGTATATATATATATATACATATATATATATACATATATATATACATATATATATACATATATATATACATATATATATATAATGTGTATATATATATAACATGCATATAATATATATATATATAGACATAGTTGATGAGTGATATCCAATTCTACACGAATATCCCGTTAAATCCACATGTTTTGTGATCACACCACTGAACCACCCATTTCCTCACTTTGTTCTTTCATACACATATATATATATATAATTATATATATATGTAATCATAGATTATACCATTTTATACCGCTTCAGTTGTTGGGCTAGTGGTGCTTTCAGACAGGTGCCTAGAAAGTATATCGACAGTATATATATATATATATGTATACTTGTGTATATAGACATATAATATCATATAATACATATATATATATATGTATAATTATAATTACATATATATATATATGTTAATGATTATAAATGAATAAATGTAACAAGTGTTGTTATATTGTTATGTGCCAAAAGTAATAATAATGATAATAATTAAACACAATCACACAAAGCCATTCATCTTACCAAGTTCGTCGATATGTCTCATAACTTAAGTTAAAAAGCAGATACAGGTGACGTTCTCAAACATACGTTGGGAAAACAACCAAGATAACAACAGGGCAACAGTTATACAGCAGCAAGCTGGTGGATCGATAGGTATCAGGGATCTGCCCCTGAACCATGAACAATACCTCTGTTGATTGGATTTCATCTAAGGACTACTACCTAAATCGTCATGGGAATATTTTATCACCAATAATTCCTACTAAACCAATAACCACGATTTCGATGCACAAAAACACCGGGGTGTTGTTTTCGACAAAGGCCCAGGTCAACAACCATTTCAGGAACCGATTGACCGGAGGTACCTACCATAATATAAGGCCTATAATTATAAGGCCTAAATTTCAGGGCGAATAGCACCACAAAGTATGGCCAAAAATATGGCAATGTCAAGCCTGGTTAATAAACCCCAAACGGCCATCTAATGGGGGTACCATTTATGTATCATATGACTATTTGGAGGGTACCCCCAGAATTTTCATAAACCATGGTTTAGCAAAATCCGGAGTTGACATTACTAAGCTAGCTATTGGATCTATAGTGATATAATATGATATAATGTATTTATAATCCATTATTATTATAACAGACTATAATCCATGAAAATCCTATTGGTTACCCTCTGGTGAACTAACATAGCAATGGAAAATGGCCATTTATAGTGGATTTTCCCATTAAAAATGGGGATTTTCCATTGCTATGTTAGTTCACCAGAGGGTATCCAAAAGATCTATGATTAACAGACTATCCCAATAGAATCCTCCAGATCATGAAAGTTCCAGGCCCAAAAAAACTGCATCCATTGGATTGGTTTTGTTGGGAAAATTTTCACCGGAAAACCCCATGACTTTAATGGTAAAAACCATGGTTTCCGGTTAAAATTTTCCCCAACAAACCAATCCATTGATCTGAATTCTATGGTTTATGGTAGATGTAACGAACTTCATAGTATTGGTAGATTATTTCATGGTTTATAAACCAACTTAAACCAACGTTCACATCACTGGGGGCCTTGGTTTCCAGCTTCTCCAGCAGCTCCGCACGCTGCCTCTCCCGTTCCGCCGCGGGATCCTGCACGAAGCGCTTGGCGCTGAGGTACTCGGGCGCCTGCTCCAAGTCCTTGATGCGAGCCTCGGGCGAAACAAAACCTGTGGATCTGTGGATATGGAAATCAACATCAGTAAACCAAACATGAAAAAAAACGCCACCCAAATTCTGGGTGATTCTTTGTTTATAAACTAATGTATTTGTATATTTGTTAGACAACAAACAAACAAAAATAACTTTGTTTGGATGGGACTAAGCATGCTTAACATCATGGATCTTTGGGAAAAACGAGAACAACATATGGAATATGGGGGAGAAGTGTGCTAAATACGTATGCTGACATCGACCAGTTCGGCCCAGAGAATGTGTACATTGCCAATTGTTTGAGGTACTTGGAGGGTCTAGGTATACAATGGTATACATAATGTGCAACTGAATGACCTAAGTGTGACACCCGTTTTTGATGATTGATATGGACCTGAAGCCGTGCAGCACGCAAATCTTTCGATTTCTGTGAAGCTTTTTTCGGACAAAGGATTTGACTGTTGGCAAGCGCATCATTCTGCAAGTTGTCATAAGTTTTCCCATCACTTTTTGTTCCTCGGGGACGATTATGGTAATCGCAGCTACCGAATGCGGCCTCTCGCATCCACACGCTGCGCAAGCACGAACACGGTCCGGTGTGGTGCTGCCGAAGTGGACGGAGTTGAGGTATGTGTTTCATTAATATAACTAGGGTCAAATTATGTTAATCATGGTTTATGGTAATCCTATGGTTTATCGTCCGTCCCAGGGGAAGCCTTGGTTGCCTTGGTAAATCTCTAAAAACATGGATTGATGACCATCCGACTCTTGGCGCACACATGCTTCCCAAGTGCGTTTTCCATCCGTTTAAACCAAGGTCTCAATAGGAATTTTATGGTGAAGCAAAAACCTTAAAACCTTCCACAAGAACTTACTTACCATAACTTACCAGAAATCGTGAAAACCTCATGGATCCCATGGTCCATCTGTTGCTCCCAACATCACAACGGAGACCCCACATCGTGGCTATATAATAAGTCCCATGCTGGATTGATGACCATCCCCCATTATCTACCGTGGTTATCTACTCGGATATATCATTACTGTATCCCGTTACATTATCATGAATATCATGAATATATCATTAAAACATATGAATTCTAAATCCAAACATGTTTTTTCTGTTATATAATGTTATTTCTATTGTTCAAAGCTCGAAGTTCTGACAAAACATCTGAGGCTTTACGGCTTTACCCACTGCTGCAGCGGAACCAACAGTGGCCCCTTCTGCTTTTTCGAGGTCTTCTTGGACTCGGCCGTCAACTTCCTCAGGTCGCGCAGGTCGAGTTGCTGTTTGGTTTTTGTTGCTGTGGCCTCGACGAGCTGGAACATCCTCTTTTTAATGAAGTTAAATCATGTGAAATCTGAATAGTTTGAACAAGTTCAACAAGTTCTATGCATTGTTGCTACAACTAGAGTAACTAGAGATCTTCTAACATGAATCTTGGATTTCAATGGAACAAAAAAACTGCTTGGTGGTGCAATGTGCCCATCTTGAAAAATGATGGAGTTCGTCAATGGCTTCCGGATGGAAAATAATCCAGCCATGTTTGAAACCACCAACCAGGTACCCTCTGGTAAACGTTCATATAACGAACTGGAAAATCACCATGCTATTCATGGAAAATCCACTATTTCATGAAACATGTTTGAAACCACCAAGCAGAAAGGCATTGAAGTTTAAAAAACCCTGCTTCAAACCATCCCGTCCCATCCGTCCGAGTTTTTTTTGAGAAGTTTCTGCGAGGCGTCCGTCATGAAAAATGACTGATTATACCAACAAAAATATCTATGGTATATATCAATATATATCATTGTATATAGGCTATACCATAGATATTGTTGGGTATACCAAAGATTATGCAACGAAAAAAGTCAACGTTTTTTTTTCTCAACCAAACCATTGGATAAATAGTTTCATTTTTAGCTGGATATTCTCCACATTTGATGTTGTCAACTTTAACTTTGCAGTTATTTGAGGGTTTCCATAAATGGGGGTACCCCTAATCATCATCCATTTTAATTGGGTTCTCCCCTATGAACCATCTAGCTATTGGAGTACGGGTACCCCCATTTATGGAAACCCCCATTTGTTTCCTCAATTGCAACCACCATCAACATAACACCCTTTGGGTCCATGGCTTCTGCCCATCTCCACTCGGAACATCGACTCCAATTGGAAAATCAACGGGATAACTTCCATGGTCATGCACTGAAGATCTGAAAAGTATCATGTCCCCAGGTCCTGACTTAGAAGGGTCAAGTATATGTATATAATTATATATATATGGGGGTTGTCCAAAATACCTTTTCCCGGACAGCCCTCAATCGCTCAGCCAATCGCGTAGCAACCGCGGTACCACAGTGAGCAATCGCGAAAGGGTTTGTTCTTCGTTGATCAGATCATATACATAAAATATTAAAAAATATAAGTTATGTATTATACAATGAATCGTGACAAAAATCTTATGCTAATTCTTTGTAATATCATTGCTTTTCTGCTGAATTTGAAACAACTGCTACTGCTACTGCTACTGCTAGTGCTGCTGGTACTATTGTGAGTTTTCCGGACCGTTTCCGGACCGCACAAGCTTATTTTGCTCCCAAATTTGACATCGAATGCGTTCACGCATGGATCCTTACTCTCATTACTAGACTTGCTACTACTCTTAGTACTACCGACGTATTCTCGGGGGGAGCGATCCAGGGCCCTGCGCAACTTAATGCATACCCCTAAAGGAATGCGTCGAAAACAGAACGGGGCTGGTGATCGGTAAGGAGGATGATAAGATACCCGAAGCTATTACAAGATATATAGTGGCATTATACTGGCAGTCTCCACTATTACATTTCGAAAGTTCTGCCTTTGTTTTTTTCCAAATGACAAAAGTCCCACTGAGGGGTCAGAAATCAGTCAGAAACCAGTCAGAAACCGGCCAAACGCAACCTCTCTCTCTCTCCCTTGCCTATTCCCTCACCCTCTTACCAGAACTCCTACGCCTACTCCTATTCCAATTTCCACTACCACTACTGCTACTGCTACTGCTGCTGCTACTACTGTGAGTTTTCCGGACCGTTTCCGGACCGCACAAGCTTATTTTGCTCCCAAATTTGAAACCGAATGCGTTCACGCATGGATCCTTACTCTCATTACTAGACTTGCTACTACTCTTAGTACTACCACCACACCCGCTGCTACTGCACCACCACTACCACTAGTACACCTAGGAATTTCTGCCTTCGCTTTTAAATCCAATTGGCACGAGTCCCGCTGAAGGGTCAGAAACCAGTCAGAAACCAGTCAGAAACCCGTCAGAAACCGGCCAAACGCAACCATCTGTTCCCCTCCCTCCCTCCCTCTCTCTCTCTCTCTTTCTCTCTTTCCCTCCCTCTCCCTCTCTTCCCTTGCCCTGCTACTAGAACTCCTACTACTACTACTACTGCTACTACTACTACTACTACTCCTGCTGCTACTACTACTACTACTACTGCTACTACTGCTACTACTGCTACTACTACTACTACTACTCCTCCTCCTACTCCTACTCCTACTCCTACTATTACTGTGAGTTTTCCGGACCGTTTCCGGACCGCGCAATTTTCTTTTCTTCTCAAATATGAAAACGAATGCGTTCATGGGCGGATCCTTCTACTAGTGCTGCTACTACTCTCAGTATTACCACTAGCGCCGCTACCACTGCAACGCCGCTACCACTACTACACCGAGGATTTTTTGCCTTTGCTTTTCTCCACTTGACAAAAGTTCCACGGAAGGGTCAGAAATCAGTCAGAAACCAGTCAGAAACCTGTCAGAAACCGGCCAAGCGCGAGTATATACACCTATGACTAACCTATGACTAATTTGGATGAAAGTGTATGGTGGAGCTATACAAAACTCAAACTAGAAACGAATACATGATTTCGGACCGATTCCGGACCGCGCGCACTCTGGTTGCCGGCACAACCTGTATACACCTATGGCTAATTTGGATGAAAGTGTATGGTGGAGCATACAACTAGAAACGAATATATATATATATATATGATTTCGGACCGATTCCGGACCGCGCGCACTCTGGTCGGCGGCACAATGCGTGCACACTTATGACTACTTTGCATGAAAGGGCACGGGGGAATTTACAACGCTCCTCACGTATATTGCCTGATCCACCCTCCGGAAAACTCACAGTAATACCAGTAGTAGGAGGAGTAGGAGTAAGAGTAGGAGTAGGAGTAGTAGCACTAGTAGTTGTAGTAGTAGTAGTTGTTGTTGTTGTAGTAGTAGTAGTAGGGGTAAGAGTAGGAGTAGGAGTAGGAATAGGAGTAGGAGTTCTAGTAGCAGGGCAAGGGAAGAAAGGGAGAGGGAGGGAAAGACAGAAAGAGAGAGAGAGAGAGGGAGGGAGGGAGGGGAACAGATGGTTGCGTTTGGCCGGTTTCTGACGGGTTTCTGACTGGTTTCTGACCCTTCAGCGGGACTTGTGTCAATTGGCAGAAATTCCTAGGTGTACTAATGGTAGTGGTGGTGCAGTAGCAGCGGGTGTGGTGGTAGTAGTAAAAGTAGTAGCAAGTCTAGTAAGGATCCATGCGTGAACGCATTCGATTTCAAATTTGGGAGCAAAATAAGCTTGTGCGGTCCGGAAACGGTCCGGAAAACTCACAGTAGTACCAGCAGCAGTAGCAGAAGCAGTAGCAGTAGTGGTAGTGGAAATTGGAATAGGAGTAGGCGTAGGAGTTCTGGTAAGAGGGTGAGGGAATAGGCAAGGGAGAGAGAGAGAGAGGTTGCGTTTGGCCGGTTTCTGACTGGTTTCTGACTGATTTCTGACCCCTCAGTCAAACCTTTGTCATTTTGAAAAAAAGCAAAGGCAGAACTTTCGAAATGTAATAGTGGAGACTGCCAATATAATGCCACTATATATCTTGTAATAGCTTCGGGTATCTTACCATCCTCCTTACCGATCACCAGCCCCGTTCTGTTTTCGACGCATTCCTTTAGGGGTATGCATTAAGTTGCGCAGGGCCCTGGATCGCTCCCCCCAAGAATACGTCCGGTCCGGGGTACACCCGCTTCTGTTGGTGGAACCGTTTAAAGTGATCGGCAGGAGCTACTTGTAGTAGTAGTAGTAGTAGTAGTAGTAGTAGTAGTAGTAATAGTAGTGGTAGTAGTGGTAGTAGTAGTAGTAGTAGTAGTCCTAGTAGTACTAGTAGTACTAGTAGTACTACTAGTAGTAGTAGTAGTAGCAGGAGTAGTAGTAGCAGTAGTAGCAGTAGCAGTAGTAGTAGAAGTAGAAGTAGTAGAAGTAGTAGAAGTAGTAGAAGTAGTAGAAGTAGTAGTAGTAG
Organism: Cladocopium goreaui; assembly: GCA_947184155.2. NCBI lineage: Eukaryota > Dinophyceae > Suessiales > Symbiodiniaceae > Cladocopium > Cladocopium goreaui. The sequence continues at coordinate 232,277 of CAMXCT020000017.1, forward strand.
ATTAGTAGTAGTAGTAGTAGTGGTGGTAGTAGTAGTAGTAGTAGTCGTAGCCGTATAACCAATCGCCAACCAATCGCTCAGCCTATCGCGATGCAGGTTTTGGCAATCGCGCAAAGCAGAGTAAACGCATCAATTCATAAATTTGTTATCTGCTTTTACGGACGGCTCCCATATAATCAACTGGAAGGGTGTTCATCCTGGCAACTGATTGGTTCATTGGGGAGGAAGTCTCCTGCCGGGCTGCGATTTTGACCATGTCACAAGCAGCTGTTTGCAGGTGGGGTTGTTTAGTATCAAGGGGGATGGAAATACTCCACTGGTTGTTTGAAATCTACAACCCATGGGATCCATGTATGCTATATATGGTAACATTTACCATCAATATACCCCCAATGTTAGCATATATATACCATACATGGATCCTATGGGCAATGGTGGGGCCCAGAAGTTGTAATTTCCTTATCAGCATGATCAACATTCATAAACCATAGTTCTTGGAGTTAGTTCAACCAACTTACCTATCCCAAATGCTCCGTGGTGCTGGAATATTTACTAACATTTACCCTCAAAATCACCCAATTATGTAGGTAAATATGCCAGCACCATGGTTCGCATATGGGTATTCTTCTTCAACTGAGTTACCTACAATGTGGGGCCCCCTAGTCATAAATTGATTTATAAACCCCATTAACTATAGTTATAAGTACCATAAATATCCATAAATCATAGTTACTGGAGTCATTTGCACCAACTTAGCTATCTTGGGGGCCCCACATTGTATATGTTTTTTCAGGGTGCCCCACTGACTGGGTCGCCACAGGGACGTATCCCAATCGATTCGCCGAGGATCGCGATCTCTTCCTCCTGCTGTTGCACCTTTTGGGAACACCCCGGTGGTGAACATCTCGATTTCCCGTCGGTTGAATACCTCTTTTGGGTTGTTGAAACTCATGCTTTATGATTTAGGCAATATATAGCCTGTAAAGAGGGTACCCTAGTTACTGTTAGAAGAAACCCCTAATTTATGATTGGCTCCCTTTTTTGGGTTAAGTTGTGAAAAACCCTTCTCCACATTGGTCAAATAAAAAAATGTCTTTGTTGGCAAAATAATTCTGGATGCAATCTGAACTCCCCACATATTGTATTTTCTCCAAACCTATCTGCATGTTGATTGCGGCTGGAATCGCATATTTTTGCTCATAAACAGGTGAAACCTCTACAACATATGTTTTCTTATGTCTTTTTGTTGATAGACCCTTTTTCAATCTTCGTCGTTCCCAAACAATTTCCCCCATGAATACTCAATTCAATCCTCGATTTTCACGGATTATCCAAAGTATGTCCCATACATTCTCACTTAAATCCACACTTTACTTGCTAAAACCCTCATTTCTACCCATCTTAAATCCTCATGTTCACCGGTAAAACATGGTCAACCCCCATGTTCACCAAACGTCGTCTCATTTTTCCATCTTTTTTCCCCAGTGAAACCTGCATTTTCGCCGTCATGTTTCATCCATTTTCCGGGGTCAAACCAGCCATTTTTTTCGGGTCCCGTTGTGGGTGTCTCCCCGGCCCAAGGCGCCAGCTGCTTGGCGTCCAGCAGTTCTTGGTCCTCGACGCCCAGCTGCTGTAGCAAACGCTCCCGCTGCGACACAGTGAGGCCTAGGGACGAAGCGAAGTCCTCCATGAATTCCAGGACCTGACAGGTTGATCACTGGATTCTGGGATCATGTTTTTTTGTGGAATATTGTTTGTTGTTAAAATTGTTACGTAAGTGGAATCCCAGGACCTGGCAGTTTGATCATTGGGAGATATAATATCTATAATATTCTATAATTATATATATATATATTTGTATGTCAATTGTAATATATATATATATTTGTATAACATTGACATACGATGGGATGTCATGTGTAATTCTTAGGTACTAAAAAAAGGAACCACTGCCGAAGCTGGCGAAAATGGGATCCTGATATTAGGACCCGACGGACTTGGAATTTGACGAAATGGAAGAGGGAAAGTCATCTATATGATATATTAAACTAGCTAACTAATATATATATATGTATAAAATTATATATATATGGCATATCTAACTATCATCTATACTGATATATTAAACTACCATATATATATATATATTGCATATATTAATGTGTATACTGGTATCTAACATTATCTAACTAGGCTAGCTGCAACTCGAAAATTACATATAATAATAACTATGCTAATGACTTAACAAATATACATAACACGATAACTTATGTATAATATATATATATAATTATATATACATATTCTATGCCAACATATCGGTTCATAGATGTATAGACTACTCAAGGCCCATCAATAAATAAACAAATCATCTATAAACACAAATAACTATAAGTATAACTAGATGATGAGACCAACTAGATTTACTATTCAGACCCCATCCATCTATCCATCCATCCATCCATCCATCCATCAATCAAGCCGCAAGAATGATCATATGCATTGTTATTATAGATATGTAGTGTTATGGTTATATATACTGGCAATGTCTCGTGTATTCTATCAAATTTCGATATTCAAATGTCATAGAAAGTTATGAAAGTAACTATAGATAGCTATTAATAGCTATTATTATTAATATTCTATCATTTATGGATAACTATCTATAATGGATACTGTAACTATTAATATTATAGTATTAAGTGTGGTTGTATTAAGTTGTCATACTCATTTCATACTATGGATGATAATAGTTAATATAACGGGCAATTTTCAATAGCTATGTTATCATATTAAATTACCAGAGAGAAAATCATCATCATATATATATATTATTGAATTTATTTTAAATTTATTATTATTATATATATACAGGTCATCATTTTCCCAATTATTTCCCATTCTATCCGATTATACTTCTAGTTTTGATGGTTGAAACTATAAGAAACATATGAATCATATGAACAATCGACAATAATAAGTATAACCGGTGTAATATAACAATAAATAACTCACCAATGTACTAGAACTAACCATATCTAACCATCATCTATAATATAACTATGGAGAACATTGTAATATTAATATAACGATAATCATTGTAATACAACTAACTATATCTAACTATATATATACACACTATTTTCATCCATCCATATTACTATCATAGCTATCATGTTACGGATAGTTAAGCTATAAAATCATAGCTATCATATTCTACTACTATCATAGCTATAATAACTATAACTATATCAAAATATATACCAGTTATTCAGGTTACTATTCATATATTATGATGATATGTTTGATTACTATTCATATCTTTGCTATCTAAAGGCTTTATATTCAATAGTTGATATTACTATTGTAGATACTTTGGATACTTTGATCTATAGATAACTCTTCAACGCCCCAAGTTATAACTAGTGATAGTGGATACTATATGATTTACCTATTAAAGCTGGTTATTTTCCATAGCTTGTTTTGTGTTTACCAGAGGGTATCCACAAAAATATATGGCATACATCAAATACATAAAACAATCCAATATACTAGTGGTATTTATAAATACAATTATCTATATATATATATACATGGTTTAACTATATATATATCCAGCAGCTATATAGTAACCATAGTTATATTGATGGGTATATTACTATACCATTGTATATATATAGGTGAATTACTACTCTAACTATTATATACATATCTGGTTGGTGGTCTCAACCATCTTGAAACATATTAGTCAATGGCAATGGGAAGGATGACAACCCATATATTATGGAAAAATCAAACATGTTTGAAACCACCAACCAGCTATTATATATATACCCTCTAGTTATTTAACATAGCTATGGAAAATGGCCCATTTATAGATGGTTTACCGAACTTAAAAACGGTGGACCTTTCCATGGCTATGTCAAATAACCAGATGGTATATATATATATATATATACCTATCATCCTCACACTGTATCTTGGGTTGGTTTTTGGGGCTTAAACACATTCTCAGAGGCTATTTGGAGCGCTAGGGATATATATATATATACACCTATCATCATCCATCCATCCATCCATCCGCCTCCTCCAGCAGCTCGGCGCCCTGTTCCTGGCACCACTCCTCCGCCAGCGGCACCAGCTCCGCCAGCTGCGCCGCCTCCATGGCCGCGTAGAGCTGCGCCATGTCGCCCACCTGCCGGAAAGGTGGGAAAAAGCTGGGAAATTCATGGATTTTACGAGGAAAATATGGGAAAAGCGTGAGGAACATAGGGAAAAAACAAGAAAATACGGGACACATATGGAATTCACTGGAAAAACTCAGATGAAACAACTTTGACCTATGGATTTATTAGAACAAACCGGGAGGAAACCCATGACACATGGTCCATGAAAACAAGTCTGGGATGGGAAGAAAGTAAGAAATGACTGATGTGATTGGTATGGATTCCCATCCCAGACCATAGACAATCGCGGACAAAAGTATATCTGGTTGGTGGTTTTAACCATCTTGAAACATATTAGTCAATGGGAGGGATTATCCCATATATTATGGAAAATAAAAGCCATGTTTGAAACCACCAGCCAGATATGCTAGTGTACTTTGTCTATAAGCAGTTGGGCACTCAGTTTTTGAGGCTCTAACTCCTCCAGAATCGATCCATAAACATCCATGCTTTTAAGGGACACCTGTTCTGGAATGATCTTAATGATCTATGTGGCACCACATTTTGGGTGCCAAAAATCTTCGTTGTCCGATGTTTTTTTCTGGGTCAAATGAGCCTGGTTCATATCTGTCTTGGTGAGCGAATACCAACCTAAACGTATTCCATATGCAAACCGTAACTCATGAATGATGCTGTATTCCGAATCAACTTGAGTAAGAAACGGCCATGCTAAATGACATTTATATGACATTTCACCATGTTCAACCCAACGAAAACGAGAACAGCTCTCTAAACATCAGCACACGCCATACTCACCTAATCATCAGTACTATGCAAAGTTGATTCGCTATACCCTCTGGTAATTTAACATAGCTATTGAAAATGACCATAGAATAGTTGATTTTCCCATTAAAACTGGTGATTTTCCATAGTTATGTGAACGTTTACCAGAGGGTAACCCCATCCAAACTAATATCCATGGCTGCATCCAACTGCCCTCGCAAGGTTTGTCCAGAAATGAGCAATTTCCCCAGCAATGGGACTTAAAATCAATGGGGAGAATCCATGATGTGACCACACCTTGTTTCAATCAATTATATATATATATATGGGTATGTCTGAAAATGGGGTATACCCCCAATTATAGCCATTTAGTAGGGATAGTGATCAGCAAAACCATTGGGTTTAGGGGTACACTATTTTCAGACACACCCATATATATATATATCATATAAATCAGTTATAAGTTATAAACTCATAAAAACTCCACTTTCACTATGGTTTCTGGTTGGTGGTTGAGCCTACCCCTCTGAAAAATATGATTTCGTCAGTTGGGATGATGACATTCCCAACTGAATGGAAAGTCATAAAAGCCATGTTCCAAACCATCAACCAGTGATTATTAACCATTATTAACCATGATTAAACATCATTATCCCATTAAAAAGACATGTTCCAGTCACCGCCAACCAGATATATAAAACCAGTTTCTCTCACCATCCTTCCCCGTCATTCCTGGATTTTTTAAGTGCTAAGATGAGGTCCAGAGTTGATCGCGCCATCAACTTCAACAAGTTAAATCAAATCACAATTTTCAACCAAGAATTAAAGGGACGTTCGCCATCAGACCGAACCCACCATGTTTTATAAAAGTTCATATTCCATGAATGCTATAAGTAAAACCACGACTTTCCGCTTTCAATGTTCATCAATGTTCATCAATGTCCTCCATCCATGTTCATCCATTTTCATCCATGTCCTCCATGTTCATCAATGTTTCATTCATTAAAAACCCCAATGTTCATCCATTGTCCACCCATTTTCCATGGGTTTTTTTCCACAGTGCTGGTTGTTTTTCACGCCCCCAGAATGGCCTCTTCCTCCACTGCTTCCTCCGGCAGAGGCTCTGCAGGCTCCGCAGTCACCGGCTCTGCGGGCTCAACCTGGTTGGTAGCGACCGTCGCGGAAGGCAACGTCTGACGTTGAACGGTTTTAAAGCATAGAACCAATGGAAGTATTAAACGAATGATAGGTTTTAAGATATATACTAATGAACATGATAGGTTTTACGCATACTATTAAACTAATGATAGGTTTTAAGCATACTAATGAATTACTAATGATAGATAGGTGTCAAAACTTCTGTCACCATAGGTTTCACTTGGATGATTTGGGGAGAACCATGGTGTCTACCCTCCAAATCATCCAAGTTAGACCATGAGGTGTTAAAACCTATGGTGACTTGGGGATCCCTAAGTTTAGGAAACCTCCATATTGATATTCTAATATATTCTACAAGGCTCAGCAACTAGATGCAACTGGATTGAGATGTCAAAACTATTGAGTATATGTTTGTTTAACTTGTCCAAAATCATTTTTTGTCCTCCAAAATCAACATCGCTCAAGCCACGAAGCCATCAAAACATGATGGCACGGATCACCATATCTATCCACCCTGGATTTCAAGGAATCAGATCTATGGTGCTTTCCCAAAATGCAAGTTCTTCAAGGTCGATTCGAGAAAAGGGAAGGACAAGTTGTGTTGGGCCAAAAAAGATAGAAACGTGCATTGATATAGAGCGAAGAGTGACTAAACGTTGGTTCTATCTTTGTGGGGATTGATGGGGATTGCATTCTGTTAACCTCCCCACTAATATCAGTTTTTCTCCCAGCACTATATTCAATATTATTCCCATGTCCCAATAACGGTGATGGATTTGCACCATTGTCATTCTATCTGTTTGGTGTTGCTATACATATTAAAATAGAAGTGTCCATTACTTTCCATTTAACATGATTTCCATTCATTTCCCATTCAAAAGAAAACAATCCCAAGAATTACCCCCATGATTATCTATAGTCTATAACTATATCCCCATTCAAATCATAATGATAAACTATATACTATACTAGTTATCCTTTAACAATACTATCTTATCATTCATACTATACTATCTAATCCATGACTAGAATGATGATATATAATTATCACGGATGCTTCCTAAGATTTTTGGGGCACCCCAAATCAATTTCTTTTGAGAATTGTCCATTTAAAAGTACACCATCCAGCGGAGTAGCCCTGCAGGAAACCTCCACCGCTGGCGCGGCTTGGCGCGCCACGGTGCCCGGCACCGCTGCAGGTGCTGGCGCCGGCACCTCCTGGAGCTTCGCCTCGAGACACGTGGAGGGCGAACCTTGAAAAATCGTGGTTTAAGCCTCAACAAAATCATGACTGAACAAATTGAACATGGTTTAATCAGGAAATGGAAGGGTTTACCAATGCGTGGTCATGCTTGGGCTTTAAAAAACCCTTTCTGGTCGCTGACTTGCCAGCGCCAGGCCTTAAGGGATACTTTCTTGCTGACCAAGTGGCTCTTGCCTGCCAAACTGGAGGTTCGATATGGTAACTTGGATGATGCCAACAAAAACAATAAGTTTCCCAAAAAGAATGGATTTGGAATCTGGAACCGGATTTTCGGAGCTAAGATAGCGAAGCAATTATCAAGGAAAAAAAATGCAGGAAAACCTCCAGAGGACCATCTCACTCTCTTGCGACGCCTTGAGGGACTCCATCTCCATGGCCATGGACCGCCGTAGCTCCTTGCCGTGATAAACGATTACAAATGGACCATGATAGTCTAGTGGTTAAAAAAAAGGTACCGATTGGATTTAACATATTTACCATTGGTTTTAACGGGAAAATCATCTATAAATGGGCCATTTTCCATGGCTATGTTAAATAAAATCTTTAAATCGATAAGATATCCTGATATCACTGATATCTCAAATGTTACCCCACATGGATCCAGAGAAGATTTCCCATTCAGGTGGCATTTGTTTGGGGGCTGTACCTGATGTTTAAGGACAAATCCTAATGACCAACAACAATTAATTGCTGCAATCCATACATAGTTGGCGTGCATTCCGTTTACGACTCAGTTCAGACTTGCACTTACAGTAGGCAAAATGATGATAAACCCATATCTTAGGTAAATATCGGATATCAATGGATATCATCATTTCAACACCCATGTCTTAGGTTATTGCAGTATCCACTTACGATTCCAAAGGTGCACATCTTGTGATTTGTCATCTCCCGTCCTCCAACTCGGACTTGAACTCTTCTTCTGCCTTTCTCTTCGCCTCTGCTGCGGCCTCGGCAGCTTCAGTTGCAGCAGCCGCGGCAGCCAGCTGTCGATCTTTCTCAGCGCTTTGCTCCTTGAGTTGTAACGGCAGGAAAGGGTGGAACGGGCAAAGGCACAACAGCCATGGCTCATCTTCTATAGTTTTCGATTAAAGAAAAGGGACAAGAAAATAAAGTCAAAATTCAAGGAGCAGCCAACAGGGAAAGGGTTTCATAATATTCGTAATATGTATCTTGGTTTGTGCCAAAAGCCTTCCTGGGAAAGCACCGCACCCCAGGCTATCTGCTGAGGTTGTCACAAGTAATCCCTGTACACGGCCTGATTGCTTCAAAGGCACTGTACCCGCAATTCAGTTATGGTGAGATCACAAAAAACACACGCAATGATCAAGCACAGGGTTTCTTCAAGTTTTCTTTGAAGATTCAGAAACGAATGCCCCGAAATATGGGACCCCGAAAAAAATAGATCCACACGATTCACCACAAATCTGAAGGCCAGAGAAAATACTAGTCATGGAAATGATCAACTAAGATCTAAAAGGTCAGTTGATCTCAACCCATCTGCCTATGCTTTTTGTAAATATTGGATATCAATGGATATCATCCTTTCAACACCCATGTCTGAGGTTATTGCAGTATCCACTTACGATTTCAAAGGCGCACATCTTGTGATCTCCCGTCCTCCAACTCGGACTTGAACTCTTCTTCTGCCTTTCTCTTCGCCTCCTCTGCTGCAGCCTCGGCAGCTTCAGTTGCAGCAGCCGCGGCAGCCAGCAGTCGATTTTTCTCAGCGCTTTGCTCCTCGAGTTGTAACGGCAGGAAAAGTCAGAACTGGTCAAAAAGGGAACTAAGACCGCTATAATTATTATCAATGTTGATTGAACAAATGAGGAAAACACAAAGTGAAGACTCCACTAATTATGTTTGGGTTTTGGGACCAGGGCTGGATTTGCAGGCTAGCTCTTACACGCTTAACATCTCTTAACCTATAAGCAAAAGCTAAGCTAAAGCATGCTTACACCTATTCATTTAACAATGGTGAACACTCAAAAACAGCAGATGATTGCCACCTGGGGCCGTGATGAATCTATTAAATCTATCATCTATCTTTATCTCTATCTTTGCTAATATGGTTGAAACCATAATAAACCATCCCCCAGTCATCACCATTTTTATGGGTGCTATAAACCATTCCCAGTCATGGCTGGTTGATAGCATTGTTTTACCTGCCCAGCCGTGCCCAGCCTTCCTCCTCCCATCCCAGTTCCCTCGGGGCCCAAGAGGAACCTCCATTTCTTTAAGCTGATGCAAGTTTCAACGTTGTTACCCCACCCCACCCCATCGGAGAAGCTGGGGCCCCTGAAGTATGTATACATATATATATACACACACATGTATATATATATATATATACGTATATTGGTGTGGGTACAGTAATTATAGGTAATTACTTGTTACAGTATCCACTCACAATTCCAAAGGTGCACATCTTGTGATTTGTCATCTCCCGTCCTCCAACTCGGACTTGAACTCTTCTTCTGCCTTTCTCTTCGCCTCCTCTGCTGCAGCCTCGGCAGCTTCAGTTGCAGCAGCCGCGGCAGCCAGCTGTCGATCTTTCTCAGCGCTTTGCTCCTCGAGTTGTAACGGCAGGAAAAGTCAGAACTGGTCAAAAAGGGAACTAAGACCGCTATAATTATTATCAATGTTGATTGAACAAATGAGGAAAACACAAAGTGAAGACTCCACTAATTATGTTTGGGTTTTGGGACCAGGGCTGGATTTGCAGGCTAGCTCTTACACGCTTAACATCTCTTAACCTATAAGCAAAAGCTAAGCTAAAGCATGCTTACACCTATTCATTTAACAATGGTGAACACTCAAAAACAGCAGATGATTGCCACCTGGGGCCGTGATGAATCTATTAAATCTATCATCTATCTTTATCTCTATCTTTGCTAATATGGTTGAAACCATAATAAACCATCCCCCAGTCATCACCATTTTTATGGGTGCTATAAACCATTCCCAGTCATGGCTGGTTGATAGCATTGTTTTACCTGCCCAGCCGTGCCCAGCCTTCCTCCTCCCATCCCAGTTCCCTCGGGGCCCAAGAGGAACCTCCATTTCTTTAAGCTGATGCAAGTTTCAACGTTGTTACCCCACCCCACCCCATCGGAGAAGCTGGGGCCCCTGAAGTATGTATACATATATATATATATATACACACACATGTATATATATATATATATACGTATATTGGTGTGGGTACAGTAATTATAGGTAATTACTTGTTACAGTATCCACTCACAATTCCAAAGGTGCACATCTTGTGATTTGTCATCTCTCGTCCTCCAACTCGGACTTGAACTCTTCTTCTGCCTTTCTCTTCGCCTCCTCTGCTGCTGCCTCGGCAGCTTCACTCGCAGCAGCCGCGGCAGCCAGCTGTCGATCTTTCTCAGCGCTTTGCTCCTTGAGTTGTAACGTCAGGAAAAGTCAGAACTGGTCAAAAAGGGAACTAAGACCATTTTTTTCATGGTCAATAATTATTATCAATTTTGATTTAACACATGAGGAAAACACAAAGTGAAGACTCCACTAATTATGTTTGGGTTTAGGGACCAGGGCTGGATTTGCAGGTTCGCTCTTACACGCTTAACATCTCTTAGCCTATAAGCAAAAGCATGCTTAAACCTATTCATTAAACAATGGTGAACACTCAAAAACAGCAGATGATTGCCACCTCGGGCCGTGATGAATCTAATAAAAAATCTATCATCTATCTTTATCTTTATCTTTGCTAATATGGTTGAAACCATAATAAACCATCCCCCAGTCATCACCATTTTTATGGGTGCTATAAACCATTCCCAGTCATGGCTGGTTGATAGCATTGTTTTACCCACATTACACCGTTTGGAATTTGATGTGATTGGCAGCTGCCCAGCCGTGCCCAGCCTTCCTCCTCTCATCCCAGTTCCCTCGGGGCCCAAGAGGAACCTCCATCTCTTTAAGCTGATGCAAGTTTCAACGTTGTCACCCCACCCCACCCCATCGGAGAAGCTGGGGCCCCTGAAGTATGTATACATATATATATATACACATGTATATATATATATATATTGGTGTGGGTACAGTAATTATAGGTAATTACTTGTTACAGTATCCACTCACAATTCCAAAGGTGCACATCTTGTGATTTGTCATCTCCCGTCCTCCAACTCGGACTTGAACTCTTCTTCTGCCTTTCTCTTCGCCTCCTCTGCTGCTGCCTCGGCAGCTTCAGTCGCAGCAGCCGCGGCAGCTAGCAGTCGATCTTTCTCAGCGCTTTGCTCCTGCAAGTTTCATGGAAAGCATCGGGGATATGAAATTCATTGCTGGCGATATAGATCCCTTCAAATCCACCAAACATCGGAGACAGCCAAGCTGCGCAGCTAAGGCCATTTTCCAACCTTTGGATATGCTGAAGTAAGGATCTACACATCCCAGGAGTTAATATTCATCATCTGGGTATTTCATTTATATTCATTTATGTTGTAACCAGAATTAACCTCAAGTTCTTAAGGTTCAATAAATAATTGACAAAAACATTGGTATAGTAGGAATATGCTCAACATAATCTAACATATGCTTTACGAAAAATTATCATGATATCCAGAGTCTTTTTAGCTGTTAATACTGTTAATATTGGACAAATCCATGTCCCCAGATGCAAAAAACAGTCATAAACACCCTGCAGAAGCCCAGTTTCACCTGTAGATTGGCTTACGTCGAGTGTGGATAGATATCAGTCAAAATGGCGTGAACAATTCACAACATCATGTATACAAAGTATCGAACTTGTCCCAAACAAATGATTATGTACTGTTAATCCATGAGGATGTGTTCTGAAGTCCTCCAACTCCGACTTGAACTCTTCTTCTGCCTTTATCTTTGCCTCCTCTGCCGCAGCCAGCTGTCGATCTTTCTCCTCGCTTTGCTCCTGCGAAAGAAATGGCAGGAGAAGGCGTCATTCATGGTGCACATGCATCTAGCATCCATGGCCCATATTCCTGTCATTGCTTTTAATTTCACAAGAAAATGCAGGTTGGTTAGCTGGAAGTTGATTGATAATCCACTCCACTAGAGATTGAATTGAATATTCAATTGAAGGTTCAACAGAGACCTATCTATCTATCTATCTATCCTATCCAATCCAGTCATCCTATCCTATCATCCTATCCTATCCTATCCTTCTATCCATCTATCTATCGATCTATCTATCTATCCATCCATCTATCTATACATGTGTCTATCTGTCTATCTATGTATCTATCCATCCATCCATCTATTTACATACACATCTACAATTCATGTAGATACATATGTGATCATATGTGCGTACATACATACATGTGGCGGCATTGGGATCAGAACCTCAGATAGGCTGGAGCAAAAAAACAATGTCTGCCTTGGTCAAGTTACATGTTTTTTTCGTAGGTAGGGTGATCCATTTCATTCCCAACATATGAACAAGTTAACGTGTATATATATATATATAATATATATATAATTATATATATACAGTAATTTATATTAATAGTGCTAAATACACATCCCAAACTCATTAAATTTATATGGTGCTCATGGGCAGATCGATCTTCACCATCCACTGGCATCCATAAAAAATCAAGTCATGTGAGGTGCAGAGCCCCAAAATGTTTAGACATTCGATATGTAACAGTATCAACGGCCATTTCAGGAACCTAAATTGGAGGTACCTACCATATATATATATATATATACGTATATATATATACATAAATAAGGGTTGTGTAAGGCTATGGAAAATGGCTATAACTATTGGGATACCTTCTGGTTATTTAACGTAGCTATGGAAAATGGTCCATAGAAATAGATGCTTTTTTTTATGATTTCCCCATTAAAAACGGTGATTCTCCATAGCTACGTTAAATTACCAGAGGGTAACAGTAATAACAATAACACTCATGAAAAATAAATCGTGCGGAAGGTAATCAAAAATGTGATAATAATAAAACCTACATGTCATGGTATTCCATATATGTAATAACAATCGTGCGGGTGATAACAATAATGGTCATCATAATGACAATAGCAACATCAAATATAGAGTACAACAATATTACAATAATATATGTAACAATAATGAAGAAAATAAATACAATAATAATGTGGGTATACTTAAGTGTGGATATAATGTGAATAGAACTACCAACCGCAATGGGCATAGAATGAGTTTTGCCATGTGATATATGAAGCATCTATGTTGTTCTTCCATGGGAGAACGTATTCAAATAAGTATGTAAGTTTGACCCAGTTCCATGTCCAGCAATAAAGGATGGTCCACGTTTGGGCCTTAGTAACCGCTAACAACAACCAGGACAGTGAGGGCATCATTTTATCCATTCATGATTGGGTCCCGGAGTCAGAGAGCTCATATGTAGTGTACGTTTTTGATGGCAGGAAACTATCGGGTCCTTCATTTGGAGCGTTTTTTTGGTAGTCTTGGTTCACACATTTATCCCATAGCCATGTCACGTGACAAACCAAGGATAAGATTTTTTAGATCTGGGCATTCTATGGATCACCATTTAGAAGGCATAGCTAGAATGATAAAACATGGGACAAACATACCAGTGATAAAAATGTAAGACACATTTAACAGACAACACTTGGATTTGCTTAAGGGGTACCCAAAATAAAAAAAACACACTATAGATTCCCCAAATGGTGGATTTCCCATTGGGAAAATAGAAAATCACCTTAAACAAACCCAGGAACATGTTAAGTTTCCTGTCACCAACTTAATTCCGGTGGAAATCCCACCAACCACGACCATCCGTTCAACGAGCCGCAGTCCCAAGGTATCAGCCTCCCATTCGCAGATTTGTCATCCTGTAGACATGTTCAATTATAATTGGAAATGTCATGAAAGTAACACATATTATGAAAGTAATAATTACAATATTGTAATTATAAAGTAGTTGTAGTTATATATTCATTCATATTATGTGGGCATTTCGTAAAAGTAACACATATTCCACTTGTTATTGGAAATACCAACATGGACACTAAAATACTCAGTTTTTCCAGATAAAACATGAAAACCATTTTCTACCAGGCATCTTCTCCACGTTGACTATAAATAAAACCATGGTCAATCTTTGATAGTCCACAAACAAATAATCGTTTGCTGCTTATTCTGATGGTCCATTTATAGCAAAAAAAAACTAAAGGATTAGCTTCTACCCATTCCACGGGATGCCCCAAGTTATAAGTTGGCTTAAAAACACCATTATAAAACTATAGTTATACCTACCATAAACCATAGAATTCAGTCACTTATGAGGTGACTGAACGCTATCTTCTCGGCCTGCAGTTCCGAGTTCAACTTCTCTTCTCGTTTCATCTTCGCCTCCGCAGCTTCGATTTGTCGTTCCTTCTCCACGAGTTGGTCCTATGGTCTTGGGACTCCCCTAAAAGAATGGCAGGCAATCTTGGGATGTTCATCCATGCATATCTATTTGTATATATATATATTATAAGAGCTAATATATACACTTGTATATATGTACACACACATAAATATATATATATATGTACATATATATATATATAATCACAAATACATATATATATATATATATAGTTGTTTACATCTTGTCATCTAAAGAGCCACTTATATGTGTAATGCGGGTATTGGGTATGGTTTCTGGATCTTGGAGACCTTGGGGACCAGGATCCCAGTGCTCCCAGGCTCTGTGGGAAAAAAATGTATATGTACAGGATGATTATTTGATCATATATAAACATATATACATATACCATCCAATCATATACCATCCAATAGGAGCATGGTTATTGACCTGTGCAATAACCAGAATAAAGAACAAATAGTCCAATATATGTATATGTGTATTTCTATATACACTTCTATATGTACATATATAAAAATCAAGAGGAATATTGAATGGAAATCAAATCATGGATTGGGATGGTTAACTATACATCAAATTTGCAAACATCAAGCAATATTTCAATATATTGATATTTGGATTGGGATGGTTAACTATCCAACAATTGATTCAAACATCAAGCAATACATACATATTAGCCATGGTATAGATGGCCCATAGAAATAGATGGTTTACCTATTAATAGCATGGTGATTTTCCATGGCTATGTTAAATAACCAGATGGTAGTTAGCGATATTAACCATCATGATATGAGGAGGATAATACTGTAGCTATATATAGTGAGTTATTGACAATTAACCATTGTAATTACAAAATTACCATTGGTGATTATTAATTGCCTTGTGAAAGGTCTAATCTCATCCCAATGGAAGTGTTGCTGAAAGACGGATGGCCCCCGGCCGAGCCGATCCATAGTTGGTTAGTTTAGTTGGCCCGATCCAAACATGAAGAAACCACCATGGACCATAAATCCTAGTTAGTCTAGTACATGTTATATCCGCTAATCAGACATGGCTTGCTGGACAATTCACCACGTAGTTTAATGATTTTGTTCCCAGCTATTAACCTCCAATTTTTGCGGGAAAATCTTAGGAAATCGCAATCTTTGATGACGCCACAGGGTAGATCCCTTTTTTTTGAACCCAATGAGTCTCCCAATGACATGATATCTGATATACTGGTTGGTGGTTTTAACCATCTTGAAACATATGAAAGTCAATGGGAAGGATTATCCCGTATATTATGGGAAAAAAAATGTTCCAAACTACCAACCAGTGATATATTCCTATAAATCCATCTTCAATCCCTATTCTTCTGGGTTAAAACATCCATTCAGTACTAGGTTGAGTACTGGTTGGTTAAGAACGGGATTCCCCGTTCTTGGATTATTACAATCCTCAATATATAAAGGATAATCCCCCAACTAATAATCAACCAATCATCATTTATCATTTATATTCACTCATATCCCCATATTTTCAAGGTTAAAATCCCATTTAAATTACCAGGCTTTTGAACACTGCTCACATTACAACTCAGCCGAAACGGTTTCGACCGCCTGGAGCTGGGACTTGACGCTTTCATCCGCCTTCGTCTTCGCCTCGACCTCTGCAAAGTGCCGATCTCGGTCCATGCTCTGCTCCTGGTGAAAAACTGGCTCTTTGTCGGGTCACAAAAATGCTTTTAACATACCCATTTATACGTATATAATCTTTACATATTATAACTTATTATATATATATGTATGTATGTGATAACATATATAATATGTAGATATATTATGATATATTAGGGATTCAACACAGCCAAATCCCCTATGATCACACTTGATGTTTATTCGTGAAAGGAACCGCCTTCCAAATGGACACCTGAGGTCCAATCCTGGATCAAAGGTACCATATGTACCTTTGCATTTTACCTCTACCCTATGTTCTGTTGATTGGAGGAATATGCATCAAGTAGGTTTGTCATACTTGGAACCGTTCCCCCACAAAACGATGTCGCGGTTTAATGTTGTTGGTTTGTCTATGCAATCAAAACTGGCCAAGATGATCAAGGAACGTCCATGAACATTATTGGTTCATAACAAATAATATCATCATTGAAAGGATACGGTAAACTGTAATAACCACCAGACATCCGCAGATCTGATTCATGGCTTACAGTAATTATGTTGTTTCTTGATCAGCGCAATGGCCTGGAATATCATGACTGCAAAATGAGCATTTGCAAGGCCGTGATGCCACGAAAGATGCCCTACTGATGGTTCAAATGCCATCTTCATCAAATTATTAAAAGGATTTGAAACAAATATAAAAAAAAAACACTGCAGCAATATCTTATGTATCTATCTGTCTATGCATAATATATATATATATGAATATACATATATACATATATATATATGAATATATATATATATACACATGAATATACATATATATATATGAAGATACATATATATATGAATATACACATATATATATACGAATATATATATATGAAGATACACATAATTACATACATACATATATATATATGACTATCTATATGTATAATTATACGTGTGTTTTTAGATATATAACAGATCTTCATTTGTTCAGCAAGTATTGCAGTCCCCTCCTGCTGTTCCTTTTGCAGTGCTTCAAGCTGTGCCTCGCAGGGATGAGCGTAGCAGCGTAGCCACTGCTTGGTGGTTTGAAGCCCTGTGAAAAAAATATGAACTGATGGTGATTAATGGTGATTAATGGTGATTTAATGATGGTTAATGATGATTAATGATGGTTAATAATATTCTGGTTGGTGGTATACCTACCCCTCTGAAAAATGATGGAGTGAAAGTCACATGGGATGATGAAATTCCCAACTGTTTCTGGAAACTCATAAGACTCCATGGTTCCAAACCACCAACCAGCTGATGTTTTTCCAATGTTAAGATATATTATGTAACTGTTGTTAAATAGAATCTAATTCAAGATATTCTTTTTAGTTGTTATCCCCAAAGGGAAAAAACACATGTCGTTCGAATCTAATATGTATTTGTCCGATTCTTCCCTATGTGTGGTTCTTGTGCTTGTTCTGGTGCTTCCTGTTTCCGGCCGCCTTAAGATCTTCCGCATCCTTCTGCGATTCGGCCAGCTTGCTCCTTAGGTTCTCGAAAAAAACACCATGCTGGAGGAAAACGTGTATATATATATATATATGTGTGTGTGTCACTATATGTACATGAATATGTGTATGTGATTGATGTATGTAATGTATTGTATTGTATTGCATTGTATTGTATTGTTTAATGTATGTATGTAGCTACATAGTTGTTGGAATATGTTGGTCAGTCATGGCCAGTTTTCCTGTGTTTGATGATTAATTAAGTATATACTGAAATCATCTTAAGCTATAATCCCATCCCCCATTCATATCAAACCCCTCCATTTCTATGGTCCCGATTGTGTGGAATTTCCCTCCTAACCCATGGTTTCTACCATGGTTTCTAGGGGGTGTTTTATAGGGGGAATGGATGAAATTCATCCACCAGCGTGTCACAACAGGCACTGGCAGCACCGTACAGCGAGGATCTGTTCCTCGAGCAACTCAGAGGCTAACGCCTGGGACCGCAAGGGAAATGTCAGCTGGGTCAAATACCTCAGGGAAATCACATTAGAAATCACAATAGTTGTTTGAATTAGAAATAAATCCCATTTAAAATCCATTGAACATGTCCTGGGTAATAATTAGAAATGCGGATTTAATGGGATTTAAAAGGATTCAATGGGATTTATATGAATTGATTATCCGATTTGATGAGGTTTGTCTATTTCGTTTGGGGAAGGGGTTTTCAATTGAGTCCACGAGCAAACTCTTGCAACTCTACGCCTTCACAGCCACAAAGTCTTAGTTTAATTTGGAGACCTGTATAAAAATAATGGCTTTAAATGGTTTAAAGACCTTATCGTGCCTTTTTTAATAACATAGTTTTTCAGAAATCATGTTTTCTACACGTCCATAAGAGTGTCAAAACTATGACTTCGGGGAGCCAAAAACTGTTAGTACCTGGGACACAAACTGTTGGGATTATACCCTGCTCAGACCTGGATTCAATGCACTGCGTGGCAGCAGGTTGACTCATGTTACTCCCAGTCCCATGTACCCTCTGGTTATTTAATATAGCCATGGTATAGATGGCCCATTTAATTTATACAGTAGATGGTTTACCTATTAATAGCATGGTGGATCTTTCCATGGCGAACTGTGAGTCATAACCAGAGGGTACCCCCAAAGATCATAAAAATCGTCAAAATGACCAAATCCAGGAGGTCTCTGAGGTGGAAAAGACGAAACCGAAGCGAAGCGCTGAGACTTTTTAAATGTCACAACAATACGCACCACACAATTGTTCATACTGTGGTGTATTCCAACATTCTAGGCACTTCAAATGTATCATATATATATATACAGTATATATATATATACGTATATATAATATATAGAGATATTGAAATTGTGGTAAACCCAATCACAAACCATCCCCAAAATCACCATAATGGCTTCTGTAAACCATCCCCAAATGGTAGGTTCATTATTGGGCTGCCTCAAGTCCGGCCTACCGATGGCCACTACTTTTTTGGAGGCTAAGCGCTATGCTTAAACCACCGAAAAGTCACGTTGCATTCCCAAAGTTCGTTGGTTGAATCCTCACGTGGCTGCTTACTAGATTTTGGTCTCCACTTTCAAAATGAATTAATTGTAACATGGATGATTGGCAATCGGCCACCCCTCCCCTCCGTTTCAAGAATTAAGAACGCACCATTTTTTGGGGAAAGTCGCCAGATGATCACCCAGCTGCATTCCTTGACTCTTCAGTTTTCGACGTGAGATCTTTCCTGGGTTCCGGCAACTGACGTGCAGATCATCTGGTCCTACTGTATCCACATGGACCATTAGAACTATACAGTAGAAATTAATGATACTAGTGGAAATATATGGAAATATATCATATGTATCATAATTCATGATGGCTAACCCCTCAAAATGTGTCAATGAAGGCCTTTATTATCCTATTCCCATAGAAGACATTAGTCCAAAAGAAACTTATACCCTCTGGTAATTTAACATAGCAATGGAACATCACCATTTATAGTGGATTTTCCCATGAAAAATTGTGATTTTCCACCGTTATGTTAGTTTACCAGAGGGTAATCAAACATATATTGGTCCAAAGAAATCTCCGATATTCAAAATCTCTCCATCACCAGAACTGTGTCACTGATCGCTTGAGGGGAACAGAAATCAAACAACCTCGGGCCTCGGGCACGCATGAAACACGTCGTGAAAGATTTAGTCATCTGTTGAGCGTTTGGATCTGCTTGTGTATGTGTATTTTTATATACATATAATTCTTAATAATTATATATATATATACATAATTTACATAATCATAAATATAAATATAACTATTTAATACTATTTCCATATATATATATATATATAATTATATACATATACTAGAACTACTAGACAATACTCCACATATCCTATCAAGAGGAATCACATTTCCCTGAAGAATGTATATATATAAGAAGAGTGTCAACAGGATAGTGGAAGCAACTTCAATGATTGACTTTGGATCATTTTGCGGAACTACCTGAACAGTTCATACAAATCGTATCGTCTAAATGTAATTGTCCTAAGTGAAAGTGAAAAAAACTACACGCAGCCTATTCACAATGGAACAAACCACAATTGATTTCCACAATTCATGGCTCAACTCCAGATTGTTGAATGCCTTCATGATTTTTTGATCATACGTACTAAATTAGATATATATATATATATATGAATGTATATGTCCCGCTACTCACTGTTGTATACCACCATCCTTTTGGCTTTGGCCCCTCACTATAGCGGCTTGCCGTGTGCCCAAGTCTCTGTTCGTTGCCAGCTGCCACGGCCTCTGAGAAATCCTTCTGCAGGGCATCCTGGGCACCAAAAACACGCTGGGGCCCATTTCGAGATGGCGGACATGTTGCCTCTCGGCACCATTTCGATGAATTGAGATCTCCCAATCATTGCTCTCTGATCAACGAATTTGTACTAAAAAGCGAAGAAAGAGAGTGGACGATCAACCAACAATTTTGGGATAACTCTCCGTTTTAGTTGGATAGTGTACAACAACTGCTGGTTCTGATCACGGTTTCGTTGTTTATTATCCTGATGTGTTGAACAGCTTTACTTTGGGGCCAACATTGAATATGTTAGTGAGACTTCTCTTTATGTTCAGCCCCAAACTGAACGGTTGAGATTCTATCCATTTCCAACTAACTATATCTGCATATGTCATTTGTATATCCCCACAAAAGTAATGCACTTATCAGACGTATCCAATAAACTGTACATGGTATACATCAACGAAATAGTACACATCCCATAAATATCCTACATCCTGTATACATATCCTATAGGCATCAAAACCCTCCTTTTCTCCCCTCCAATGTGTGACTGCAAGGACTGCCACTTGAAATCATAAAACCACGGAGGTTTTTTGTTACTGTGACACTCTGCCTAAACTTCAAGAAAGTCTATGCAAATACCCGATGATATCCCATTAAACCATATTAAACCACTGTTAAATTCCATGAAAACATATTGAACCACTATTAAATCCCATTAAACCATATTAAACCAGCATGTTTCCATATGTTTCATGTTTTTTTCCCAGACCAAAACACTCCAATTTCTTTCCAGGTCTCCAGCTTCGATGTGAGATCCTCGTTGAGTTCCTGCGCCTTCCGCAACTCCGCGTCCGTGTCTTGCTGCGTTTGGCCTGGGGCGTCGGCCCGCTCCGCTGTGGCTTGTTGGCCACAGAGATCTATAAGATATCTATTAGCCAATTATAGCATAAGGTGGCTACAGTATATACTATAATCATATATATATCATTATTTATCATATATACTAATGGTATATTAGATATAATATAACTACTCATTGTTTTGCATTTAGGTTATGTAGATATTATGTCATATTAATTCATATTATATATAGTTATCATGTTTTCACTTTTGTCCATATATGAAACAATATCATGCATAGTATGGAATAAACACCAAATTTGTCGAAAAACAAACACCACATGTTAGATATGATGTTTACCTAGTATGGTTTCTCAACTTATACATTTGGGATATTCACATTCGGATACTTGGTGGCTCATCCCACGGCTCGCAAGTGGGTTATAAGCCCAGTTATAAGTGGATTAACCCTACTTATCCCATTTATAACTGGGGTTATAACCCACTTGATTCCTGGGTAGTTCGCCACCAAGTAGATTAGATATGCACAGTGCGAAGAAGTTACGGGTCAGAACTCCACCCGCGAGTCGCCGTTTTCGGCGCCATGCCGAGGCTGCCGAGGGACCAAGATCTGCCAAGGCATTGGTCTTTTCTTCCTTGGAACCAAGGTGGACTGGGAGATGTGTCTGCAACGTAAGAAATCCATGTCTATTGCATAACTAGACTATAGTTATAAGATAACATAGTATATATATAATATACACATATAACATATATTTATCATAAGAATGTACTTATAATTTATCTTCACCATGTTCATCTTAAATATATCTTGAAAGCCGCTAGTTAAACTATAGGAATTCATGCGGAACAGCCTGGTGGAGCGATGTCTGTGGCTTGGCACCTCAACCAGTCTCAATACGTCTCAATAACTATTGGTTCTGGGTTAATACTGATGCCCCGATGAGAACCAGAGTCTGGAAAATTGTTGCTTTCATTCTTGTTGACTTGTTACCCTCTGGTAAACTAACATAGCTATTGAAAATGGCCATTTATAGTGGATTTAGCAATTAAACATAGTGATTTTCAGTAGCCAGTAGAAACATCCGTTGTTCTGGCCGTTCTGGGGAAACCCCAATCTTGACGCAAATAACAGGTGTAATTAGTTGGATCTATTTGCTATTAGGATGCGGATGGGAGTACACCAGATCTTGAAGTTTTGAGGATATGTACAATTCATATCTGGTTGGTGGTATACCTACCCCTCTGAAAAATATGAAAGTCAGTTGGGATGATTATTCCCAATATATGGAAAAATATGGAAAAATAACAAATGTCCCAAACCACCAACCAGTACAATTCATATACATTCATACATGTGGGTTAGTCTGCAAATAGGGCACCCGAAAATCCCATGATGCCATGAGTCTAATTTTCCAGACTACAATGGCCTGGAGCATTCCCCATGTTTATCTGTTTTTGGAGAAGTGAAAAACTGCAACTGGGAGTTTCTACTGCCACGTCATCCCTTTGGAGGTAAATCCGATCCTTCTTGTCTCAAATATCCCATGATATCCTCATGGAATGGCTGGTTGGTTATAGATCCACACGTTATACACGTTTGATGGTTGAGTTCTCATGTTGGGACAAGGGAGCCCATGAATATCAATCAATAATCATCAAAACAATAACCTTCATACCTGACATACTGTACCCCAAAAAAACGATCTCTTTGGCAGCGCGAACTGCAACTTCTTGCCAGTCTTGGACAGCCGCAATCCCTGCAGTTGTGGTGGAAAATAGCCATCCGAGTTTGCCTGATGAGCGCCAAGCCATGGTTCCCTGTTTGCTGGATTGCATCCAGCAACCGTGCCGTGCAAATCCTCCATGCGCGTTTTCAACGCGTGATGCCGTGAGTCCATTAAGAGGCGGCCGTGACAGGCCCTTCAAGGCAGGGCCTTTATATTCCTTTGGGTGTCCCGAAAGTACGCCAACTATCGCCCATGATATCCCCACAAATGGTTGGTTTATACCTCAACATTGCAAGTTCTTACAGGATGATCAACAAAACGGAAGTTCGTGCAGGATTGTTTCTGCAGTTTTCCATTGTAAAATCGCCGATCAATTTTCAGACAAACGCATACCACAATCTGCATAGCAACAAGTGTCCAGTTCGCTCGTGATCTCACCTTGTCTTTGGGTGAGAGCTTCCAACCTGAGGTGAAAAATCGCGCATGTTCGCAAAGGACAGGTCAGCTGGTTGAAATGTGTGGTTTACCTATGCTTACCTGGGGTTTTGGATATGATGTATCAAGAGTTAGATAGTGAAGCTGGCCAGCTAAACACATCTGCGGGGATTTACCAACATCATAGCAGCCGATAGCACTACTTCCAAGGTTCTTAGTATCAGTATATCAGGGTATGTGGTTTTCTGGTCCTCCATGTATGCTGTTTCATCTAGCATCATCTAGCGGAGAACAACAGGGGGGCCCAAAATCAACAAATCATAATCCAGTGATGTATGATGGCCATCTCCAATAAAACTGCCGTTTTTGGGGTATACTCAAGTTCTGTACATCACAAGTGGCGCGAAAAAAGGCGGACAGGGGGAGACAAGACGCAAAGAAAAAATCTGATCCAAATCATCCAAACCATGGCGTATGAGTGCCACAATTGGCAATTAGTGAATTACCTGAGCTTAATGGACTTCTGATCGGTGGTTTCAACATGTTTCAACATGTTTCAACCATGTTTTAACCATGTTTCAACCATTTCAGCGAATCGGGATCATCTAAAGGAGAATGGTTTGAACATGGCAATACTTCAAATCAGCCACCAGTATTTATTGGTAATACTATTTAGTATGTTGGATATATATACTGGCTATGTCAGCATGATTATGACTATACTTATAGTTCAATGTATTGGCTATAAATCAGCCGGTAATACTTAGCTATATTTCATGGCAATATTTCATAGCAATATTTCATGGCTAAATACTCAATTTATAGTATTCAGACGGTAATTTAGAGTTATGGTTCATCTGCGAGTTTTGCTATATAATATGTAAAAAGTAACCTTAATGAAACCACAATAGATCTAGTCCCCGGTTTGACTTAATTTGCCTTTACCATCCATGTAAACTTGTCTAAACTATAGATAGGAGGTGATTTACCATATGATTTTCTATGTTTACCTTTGAGGAATTCGAGAAATCCACATCTGACACCAAATGCTGAAACCAAGAACTTGGAATAGGTCCACGACTATGGGGAAAAACAACGGTGGCGACGTCCCTGATGACAACCAATAACCAATGAAGTGGGATCATGATCGGAATGACAACAACAATTGTCATGATGATGAAGATGATGAAGATGAGGGTGATGGTGATGATGATGATGATGATGATGATGCTGATGCTGATGATGATGATGATGATGATGATGATGCTGATGCTGATGATGATGATGAGGGTGATGGTGATGGTGGTGATGATGATGATGATGATGAGGATGAGGATGAGGATGATGATGATGATGATGATGATGATGATGCTGATGCTGATGCTGATGATGATGATGATGAATAATACCATAATTATGCCATAAACCACTATAGTCACTATACAAATGCCCCAAAAACGTCGAGGAACTCCTGCTTCGCCGCCGTAAGTTGTTGGCCCAAGTCGCTGGCTTGCGCCTGGGCGTTTCAAGGAGGGATTCTAGGGATTGAACTTGATTAAACCATGATTTATGGAAGTTGATTAAGATTTATCTGGAATTCATGAGGATTTCATAAAGATTAGTGAGGTTTAGTGGGGCTGACTGGCGTTTCAGACACTTATAATCATGCTAAATCATGCTAAGTCTATATATATATATATCTACACATAGAAAGAACTTCAGTCGAACCCTTATCCTCACAACGACCAAAGGCCACCACAGCTGCCTCGGCATCTTGCTGTGCCACTCGAAGCTCATCCTGCAAGCTACTCCTCGGCTTGAAATGAACCGCGATTACCCAAGGGCTGAGTGAAGCACCAGAGATATGATTGACTACCCTCTGGTAAACTAACATAGCTATGGAAAATCACTGGTTTTAATGGGTAAATCCACACTAAAAATGTGGTATTTTCAATAGCTATGTTAAATTACCGGAGGGTAAATGTCGGTCCATTTGTGCTGCTTGGTGGCATCATGTTTGTTTCCGAAGATGGATTTTTTGTTTGATCACTTGTAGGTGGGAGTCCCCCAGGCTTTCTTTATCCGGGGTTGCACTATATACTCAGTTAAAGGGGTTGATTATGGTTGATGATATTCGATGATGTGAGGCTCATGATGGTGTATATATTATTTAATAGTATGTAATTGGTGGGTGACATTGGGTGACCGCTGGTTATAGCTTCCTGAAAGGTGGTTTCCCCCATTTATAAGTTGTTTTTTCCCGATCTATATCCGATAAGTATAGTTATAATCACCATAAACCCAACACTTCTCCTGGACCTAGTCGCCTCAACCAACCTGGCTAACCAGCTTGTTCTATTTTTCATCCTGGAATGATGATCATTGACTTTCACATATGTTTCAGGGGGGGAAAAAACAACATGCGCATGTACCCTCTGGTTATGTCAAAATAGCTATTGAAAATGACCATTTACAGTGGATTTACCCATTGAAAATGGTGATTTTCCGTAGTTATGTTAGTTTACCAGAGGGTAACTGGCAACACTCCCAGGTTTGTAACTGGCAATTTGCCACATGTTTCTTCTCAAACCGAGCATCTGCTGCTGCTTGAGCTCTGCAATTTGCTGATCCAACCTGCATCTCGTGAGTTGCATCCACAACATAAGACACATATGGAATATCCCCACGGAACCAGGATGGACGCAAACCACTTACTGACTGGGATGCAAACCTAAGTATAATGGATAAAGGCCTCATGTTTCCCACTCACCTCCATAACTTGGAGTATCACCCAAGAGATTAAACACAATTCCTCATGGAAATTGTGGACTGAACGAGGGAATGTGTAACCTCTGGTAATTTGACAGTTGCTATGGCAAACGGCCCATTTATAGTTGATTTACCTATTGGCAATGGTTATGTTCAATAGTTTTGTTATATGTTGTTTTCTAATGTTTTCTATATATATATAAATTACCCGGGGGCCCACGGAACCATTTTTAAAGCATCAAATACCCTCAAACCACTTGTGGGACAATGGACAAATAGAAATACAGGGGGAAAAAACAATCCAACGGTACAGATTTGGGCAACAAATTGGGCAACAAACCCTAGAAACTCCGGCGCAGCGTTGGAACAGTTCATGGGTTACTAATGCAATTGTACAAACATCATTTACCGCTTGCCAACTGAAGTGTATATCGCGTTCAGTCTGTTGGGTAAAGAATAGCTCAACCAATAAACATCAAACCAAATGAACAAAACATTGCAAAAAACATGTATATGTAAATATATATATATACCTGGGCCTTCCAACTCCTAAAAAATATCAGTCGTTTTGCACAATCAGGCGTTTCATCAAATTTATGGTCGTATCGAGCGTTTCCCCAAAAAGTTAGGCTTGGTATGTCATGGCTGTGTTTCCCATCGGCATGGCCCTCCTCCCAGTCTTCTCACCAGTATTTTGCTTTCGATCTGCACATCCAAGTTGGTTTCTGTTTAATTGCGCGCTCCCAAAATTATACAAATTTATCAGATTCTTGGATTTGCGGGCGGTTGCGGGTTTTTGCGGGCGTTTTGCGGATTTTTGCGGGCGTTTTGCGGGTAATTTTGGGCGGAGTTATGTGCATTTATATGCGTTGGTGCTCGGGATATGAGAATGGCCTGGTATGTCCCTGGGACGCAGCCAGGATGCAAGCCATGTTCAGTCAGTCATATTCAAAATGTCACTTGTGGTGATAGTGTGGCCACTAGGAAGCAAAACCAGGCAAACTAGTAAAATTAGACGAGATTCTGAAAACTGGGTCATTTTAGGTCATACTCCAAAACTACCAAAAATAATTGATCGAAGGAATGTTCAGGTATATTTATATTCCCTTCCATATACGTATAAGATTGATTTTTTTGTAATCACCCCCAAAAAAAAACAACAGCATCGCTGGTCAAAAGTATCATGCATCAGATGGTTAATAATATTCTGATTGGTGGTATACCTAGCCCTCTGAAAAATAATGGAGTTCGTCAGTTGGGATGATGATTCCCAACTGAATGGAAAAATAAAACATGTTCCAAACCACCAACCAGACCATTTCTCAATTACCCTCCAGTAAATTAACATAGACCCTGGCAGACAGGGGTTGGAAGACTAGTTTCCACCATAAATTGGTGATCTTCAGGGTCTATGTTAGTTTACCAGATGGTATATCCAATATCATTGAGCACTTGAAACCCACTCAGGTGAATTTATCATGTTTCATAACTATACATCAACCAAACATGATTTATCAAGGATTATGAGTGATGACTATCCCCATAGAATATATTGGTTCAAAGCCATATTTCAATGTGATATCCGCACATTAACATTGCCAATATGAAAGATACCCTGCAAACAACATAAATGCTTAGTTTGTTAGTACATATTCCTGTTCATAACATGTTGTAACAAAAAAAACACGGGTTAAACTACCCATCCAGCTGGTTGACATAGCTATGGACAATAGCTCATTTATAGATGATAAACAGGATGATTTACCATTTCTAAAAAAAATGGCGATTCCAGTTTGCAAACCGTTTATAATGACGGACAATCACTTAGAACATCATTTTTCCCAAAATTTTGGAGTCCCACACTTAGAACATCCAGAGACCCCACACTTATGTCAATAGACCATTATAGAAATATATGTATATATATATGTTGTAATGTCTTGGGATGTTCTAACTGTGGGGACTTTTGGATGTTCTTAAACATAGCGTACTCAAAAAAAAATATCCAAAAGATGTTCTAAGTGATTGTCCGTCGCTATAAATAACCAAAGGGTAAAGTCATCAACCAACAGGGTTTCGGCAGCAAGGGACTCTTGGGCTTCTCCCGTCTGCTGTTCCCTGGCGGCTTGGAGTTTCTCTGTCTCCTCCAGCAGTTTTTGCCGTTCCTGGCGGAAACTTGATCAGCGTCTCAGTGAGGAAAAAAACATGCAAAATAAAAGGGAACAACCATGACTGGTTGGTGTTTCAACCCCTCTGAAAAATATTAGTCAGTTGGGATGATTATTCCAATATATGGAAAAATAAAACATGTTCCAAACCACCAACCAGATGAACAAACATGGAAAGCAATGAAAATCGTTTTCAAAACCGATGAGAAAAAATGGTCAGAACCGATTTGGGAACTGAAACACTCAACATGCAACGTGTTATCTGTTGAGGATCGAATTGGCGTGTGAGCATGTCAGCAAGTGCCTTGCATACAGCACGGCATATTTTAAGAGGTGCCTAAATGAAAAATGTTTGCAGGAAACAGAAGTTGTGGTCATGTTTAGGATACATAACATAAAACACCATCACACGTTCTGGGTATGGAATGATTTGATCCATAGCCAATATGATTTCACACTGGGGGCTCCCAAATTTCCACATCCGAACAATCAAATAATCGTAATAATGTGATCATCATCAGGACCACTAGGAATAATAATAATCAAACGGCCAAGTAGTCACATCACCCAAAATTCAATTCTCCATATATGCCCCCAAAAAACATGTGTTATTATATTATATAACTAAATAAATATAATCATGACAATGTGGCAAATTTGACAATGTTATGTATATAATTATATACAATATTAACATGATATATGTATTCGTGCAGAACAATCAAACATCTCGAATTGCAACAGCGCGGCCGAAAGTATTTGATGAACCATCCCTTCGGTTTACGTCGGTTTCCCCAGCCTCTTGAAGTTCTTGCAGCTGCTTGTCCAAGTCTGTGGACCTCAAAATATGGGAGGTGTAACATGGTGTAACCATCAAAATGAAATTTCAGCTCATTGACCAGCAATGAAGTAGTCATTCACCAGGACATTTGGGAGTGTAATTAACGCAGAAAGCAAGAAATGGGGGCGGATCAAAACATGAACATCCATTTACACACTATTTTGGGCTCACCAGGGTGCTTGGGTTTTGACGCATAGCCATATGAAGCTATATTGACCATGAGAGATATAGCAATTCCAAACTCAGAAATCAACTAATTATGATTGTTCTTGTTGTGGTGGTGGTGGTGGTGGTGGTTGTTGTTGTTGTTGTTGTGGCGGCTCACAGCAGTACAGCAGTAGCTGCAGCCCGGGAACACACCTCCACCGGCAGATTGACAGACAAGCTCCGATAAACAAACCAAACGTCATTGCAAGTCCTCCCTGCCAGCTTCAGGTGGCCCAAACTAGCAACGAAAAGGGACCGAAGCAGATATCGAAAAAAACAAAAGGTGAACTAAAGGAATTTAGATCCCCGCCGCCAAGAGGATACCAACCTTTCTCCCAGCATGGCACCAACTGCGCCTAGGCAACAGAACAGGACAAAACACACGGGGCGAGCCGAAGCCCAAACACAGAGAAATCACGCAACAGAATAGGACAAAAAACACGGGGCGAGTCGAAGCCCCAACACAGGATTGGGTAGCAAAGAACCCAAAATACCAACCACACGGAACCACAAGAACCACCCAATTAGAAAGGGAGAAGAAGAAAGGAAAACAAAAGTTGAAAGAAAAAAAAAAGAAAGGCAAAGGGAAGCAAAGGGAAAGCACGGGAACAAAGAAGGGAGAGAAGAAGAGAAAACGCGTGGACCCCGGCCGGCCCAGGGAAGAAGGGAAAATGAAAGCATGGTTGGGCAAATCATGGACATGGTACGGGTAAACCAAGAAATCCATAGAAATCCAATCAACGGCAACTTGTAAACAGGACCAAGCCAGAGCCAAAGTAGCAGCAGGCACAGCAACAGCAGCAACCCACTTAGACAAAAAAGGTGCTGTCACACGCCGACTTCGGGGAGGAGGGAAAGAAGGTCATCGGGAACCCAACCCCTTCAGACCCTAGTGCCGCCCCGGGGTCCTCCTAACCCAAAGAAACCAAGTCCAATGGCGCAAGTCCCGGGGGGAACCTGTCATCCATCCATCCATATATCCATCCATCCATCCATCCATCCATCCATCCATCCATCCATCCATCCATCCACCATCTCTTGCTCGATGATGAGAAGTGATTAAACACATCACTTCACGTACATTCTCCAATAGTCCAATTCGTTAACAATCCCTTGAAAAAACCATCTGAAATCCCAAGTGGTTGATGATTAATAGGGGGATTATAAGGGATTATACTAGTTCTCCATTAGTTACTCTCCGGTAAACTAACAAAGCTATTGAAAATGGCAATTTAAACATTGTGATTTTCCATAGATATGTTAAATTACCAGAGGGTAGTTGCCATGACATTTCATTTAAAAAAAATCACATTGATAGATGGATTGTCCATTATAAATCAACCATGTTTTTGGGTAATCCGTTTGGTCGTTTGGTATAATGACATGACAATAATAACCGTAATTATTCATAAACCATCATTTATATTGATATTAATCATTAAATAATGATAATGAAACGACAATTATATATCATAACTAACAATAGTATTATTATTTAAAGAGTTAATACCATATGTGGATCATTATTTATATAGATATTAACCAGTATCATGATCCATTAATCATTAAACCAGTTATGGTTTATGGTATTTACGGTTAACAATCATAACCAATCTTATATCATTAAATATGGATTTATCATTATTAATATTGGTTCGCTTAACATCTTATCTCTCTCAATATTGGTGCCCTATTACTTACCATTAATCATTAATCCATTAAACAACAATACCATCAGGGGGATCACTATTTGTATAGATGTTATAACCACCTTTAATCAGTATTGTATCATTCCCAATATCTATAATATCACACACCTAATATAGTATACATTACCTATAGTCATAGATATGAACTATAGATATTAATCATTAAATGTTACTAAATAATGAAAATGAAACGACAACAATATAGATATTAACTATTATCAACCAGTATTATATCATTCAATGACCTATCAGTCATTATATATATAATTACACATATATATATTAACCATTTCCCATCAATATTAGTTCCCTATTATGTACCACTAGTATCCCATTAAACAACAATAACCCCATTATTAACTATCTGTATAAATATTAACCAGTATTAACCACTTTATAATTAAAATGATATTATATCATTCATAGTTTCCTAATATTTACTATTTACCATGATTCATATCCCATTAAACAACAACAAAATAATAACCATAATCACCAATGAACCAGTATTAACCAGTAGTATATCAATAAGTAACCACAGTATAGATATTGTAGTATAACACGCCTAATATAGTATACATTACCTATAGCTATAGATATGAACTATAGACTATAGACTAGTGTATCATTCCCATTATCTATAGTATAACACACCATTTCACTATCAATATTAGTTTCCTATTGTTTACCATTAGTCATTCATTTACCATTATTATACCATTAAAATAGAATTAAAATATATAGTATTGTTAGCCATATTACAATCATATTCTCATCAAACCATTATCAACCATTATCAAACAAATCGGTGTGTAATATTATTGACCATATTATTAACAATATTATATACCATTCTTATATCCCATTATTATTAACTATTAATATATATATATATATATTAACGTACCATAGTACATTTCTCATCAAACCCTAGTATTATATATATATCATCACTTATATAGATATCATGAATATAACCACTATACCTCTATCAGCCATTATTAACCAGTATTACCCTCTGGTAAATTAACATAGACCCTGGCAGATAGGGGTTGGAAGACCAGTTTCCACTATAAATTGGTGATTTTCCATGGCTATGTTAAATAACCAGAGGGTAATTATTAAATATTACTATGTAATATCTATATAGTGTCTACTTACAGATTAAAAACCAAATGGCTATGTTAAATAACCAAATGGTATTATAATAGGTGTGTAATATTACTAACCATATTATTAACCATTATTAACCAGTATTAACCATTGTTAACCATTATTAACCATTGTTAAACAGTATTAACCATATTATCATATTATTAACCATATTATCAACCATATTATTAACCATTATTAACCATTATTAACCAAATGGTATTATATATCATCATCATTTATATAGATATCATGAATTTAACCACTATACATCTATCAGCCATTATTAACCAGTATTATATAATAAACCACAGCTCCTTCCCCATCTCACCTCCTCTGCAGTTCCTCCGCGCGCTGCTTCTCCTCCGAGAGCTGCCGCTGGGAGGCCAGGTCCTTCTCCGCGGCGGCAGCCTGGTCCTGGGTCCACAAAAGGCGAGCTTCGCAACGGAAAAACCGTGGGAAAAAACGTGGAAAAACGTGGGAAAAATGTGGGGAAAATGTGGAGAAAACGTGCAGAACCAGGGAAAAACTAGGGAAAAACTAGGGAAAAACAGAAAACATTGGAAAAAAACGTGGAAAACATTGCAAACAACTTGGAAAACATGGGAAAATCAAAGTCACACTAACATGCAAGGGATTTCATGGGAATTCATTATGAAATTGGATAACCTTATCAGGAAAAGATCCATGTGATCGTTTTCCAGCAAATGGAGATTTGATTAACACGATTTTTCAAAAATTGGGATTGGCGAATGTTTGTTCTACTCCGACTCAATTTTTTGGACCCAACAGAAATCCGCCCAGAAAACCAGGTCCAAATTGGGATTCGCGCAACTAGGCCTGAACAAACTGGGTTTAAGAAAGAAATGAATGGAACTAATTAACACAAATGTGGAACCAATAGAATTGGATGGACGCAGCAAGATCAAAGTCAGATATTTACTGACAAACATCGTGAAATTGCAACAGAAAAGGGGAATGGAACCAGAACGGGCATGTTCCGAAAGTCTCCCACCATTTGGACCATTTGCATATGATCTCAATCAAGGAACCCATAGTTTACTGCAGGGTAAATAATGTGGTAAGTAAATCCCATAGCGATCCATTAACATAGACCCTCCCACTATCTACAGGTTGTTTATTACACCTCCAATTTACGATGGTTTTTTCTGGAATCCAAACCCCAAAGATGGACCATATACCCTCTGGTTCTGTCTACAAAAAGCTATTGAAAATGGCCCATAGAAATAGTTGATTTGCCCATTAAAAGTGGTGATTGTCCATAGTTTCGTTAGTTTACCAGAGGGTAGTTTATCACTATACCTTGGGATGTTACTTGGGGATGGGTCAAAACCCTGGTACCTAGTGAACCCCAAGTCATAGCTGGGATTTATGGATGTGAATAACCCACTAAAAATGTATCTATAGGTATTGACCCATACCCATATAGCTTTTGAAAATGGCCATGAATTTAGTGTTTCTATGGGGATTTTTTATGGGATTCTTTATGGGATAATTGGTATAATGATGGTATTTAATGGTATCTATAGGTATTGACCCATACCCACTTGTCTATCTTCTGGGGGATTGCGATGGTTTCCGACCTCTGGCGTCCGACAGTCCTGCGACAGGAGCTTCCTTTGCTCTTCTATCTCCTCCGTGACCTGTTTCAGCTCAGCCGCCAGCCGCGCCACGTTGTCAATCTCCACGTCCTCCGGGCTCTCAGAACGCCCCAAAATGGCTCTTTGAAAATAGGAGACCTACACCAAACTTGGCAACTTCTATAGGCCAAATTCATGATGAATGACCGGATTTAGGATGATTTGGGCAGTGAATACTCATGTGAAGGGTCTTTTGAATGGGCCGGAGGCACCTGAAACCATAAACATATACTTGAATTACTTGATTGTAGTTGCATTTGACCATGGCTCATTTTAGGTTTCCACAGCGAAACAAAATGTTTGCCGGGTATGAAGCATTCCTCCATTTTAAGAACATAGCTATGGACGCCATGTGTATTCATGGGGTTTATAACCCAACAAACATCACGGGGGGGCGCACCACTTTGTACCTGGCAAACTGGACGAACCAAACTTGCCCCTGCCCCACTAAGCGGAATGTTTTTATAACTCACTGCGGTGAAGCACACAGTAGTTCATTTCCGAACAATCTAACACATGATGAAGATATCTCAACAATTTATCAAGATATGCTTGAGATGTTCTTTTCCATCTGGCTGAATAAAAAAAGTCCTTGAGAGCCATTTCTTGTGCATGTTCGGTCTGCCACTCCTGGCGAGAGAAAACTCAGGTCCACAGATGGTCACAACAAAAGTCTTCCACCATAAAGCTACTGTGCATCGTTGGACCTGTGGTGGACATGTGGAAACGGGCATGAAACATGGTAAATCCCTAAGGCGCGTGGCGAACCAGATCTACGGATCAAATTCATTCACCATACCCTGTTGAACATCAAAAGGTCCAGTTTTTTGTAACCTCCCAAAAAGATAGGACAAAACAATTCCCACTAAACATGGCCAATCAGCCAGATACCCTGCAAAAAAAGGACAATTCTTTAGCGGGTGAACGTAGATAATCCCATATCAAAAGACATAGCTAGACTAGTTTCTACCCATCCAGTTGATTGACCTAGTCATAATTATCCCATTGTATTCCCATCAACCATTATATATTGTTATATTGTTAGACATACACCATGTATCCACTACAAATCCATTCTAAATCCACTACCCATCCAAAATTGACCTAGTAAAATAGTGCCACCGTCAACTGGGCACTGCAAATGTATCTCAATGCCCCAGCATCTTTCTTGGATTTATCTGCTTTGACCCACGGGCGCTGAACCAATGCGATCCCAAGTCACTCTGAAGGTTCCTCTGCTTCCAAAATGAATGATAGGAGTATACTACCAATGGAATCTTCAAAGATGAGTATAGAGATGTTATAGATAAGTGCAGATGAGTAAAGACGAGTATCTTGCAGTATATAGTACAACATCTGGCAATGAAAAGAATTCAATGGGAAACCTTGAAACTCACCATTGATCCATGCGTTACACTCTCAACACTGTGAATGCCCAGCCATCTTTGACCCCGTCCTCAACTTCTTCTTGCAGTGAGGATCTCTCCTGCAACCAAGCAACATCAGCGCAAAAGGATGCTTTTGCGGTGGTTTCTCTATAAACCACTATATAGCTATTTATTGTGACAGGTTCAGCAATATTTATATAATATCATGATCCAAACATTTGCAAACATGACCTGACAAATAGTTTTGATTTTTTGAATATGTCTAAATATACCGTCTATTGAGATATATAGTAATAATACTAACAGTATTAATGATAGCAAAAATAAAAGAGAATAAGAATAATATAATGGAATCAATTATTATACAATACAAGATAACAACGTATAATATATCTAATCTAATAAAAATATAATATAGTATAATATAACATAATAAATTATAATATAAAACAAATATATATATATATAATATATATAATATTATATATATATACTAATATATATATATATTATAATATATATTTAAAAAAAAAAATATATATAATAATATATATAATAAATATAGTATATATAATATATAATAATATATATATATATATATTAATTGAAAAATAAATAATATAACATATTATATATATAATATAAAATCGAAAAATAGGAAATAAATAAATAATATTATATATATATATATTAAATACAATATCAAAATATAATATATAATATATAATAATTAATTTATAATTTATTATAATATATATATATATATCATATCATAATATATATAGTGTAAATAATATATCATATATATATATAATATTTATAAAAAGAATACATATATATATATAATAATATTCAATAGATCTACATAATATAATATATATAATATGCAACAGATACTATGTAATATATAAAAAAGAAATATGGTTTATATAATAAATAGTATAAATAGATACATGGTTTACATAATACATAGTGTATAACCTATAATATACAAAATAAATTATCTAACATGCAATATATAATAAATAGGATATAATATATAATCTATAATCTATAATATATAAAAAAAATAATATATAATGAAATATATACATATATATCTTTATATATATATCTTTATATATATATACATAAATATATATATATATCTTTATATATATATATATCTTTATATATATATAATATAGAGATCCCATACCGTCCTATATCAATCTGTTCCTGGCACCCTTCCAGGCACTGTTTCGCCTAGGCTGGGGCTGGACAGCACCAGAACATGTGACTAAATCCTCCAGGTTTGTGACGGGATTCGCCCGGGTTCTTTCAATTTGCATCTTGAAAATAAATGTACCCTCTGGTCATCAAATGTAGCTATGGCAAATCCATGCAAATCCCCATTTATAGATCCTTTACCCACTAAACATGGTGATTTTCCCATAGTTCTCTTGGTTTGCCAGAGGGTATCTAAATTTTAATAACTGCGTATCGTAATAAATGTACCTTTCAATTTCCATTTTTCATACACGTATCTATCTCTACTTGGTGGCTCATCCCACTTAGTAAGTAGATTATATTAGTCTACGTATAACTACTTATAACTCTAACTAGGGTTATAACTACTTATAATTCTAACTAGGGATATAACCTACTTACTAAGTTGGATGAGCCACCAAGTACGTATCTTATTTTTGATGAATTTGGAATTGGAAGTACCCTCTGGTAAACTAACATAGCTATGGAAAATGACAGGTGTTTTTAAAGGTAAATCATCTATAAATGGGTCATTTTCCATAGTTATGTTAGTTGACCAGAGGGTTAGTTGATCATCATTTTCCCAATTATTTTCCCAGTCTATCCCATTGGACCACTAGTTTTGATGGTTTGTTTACTGGAGGGTACCCGATTTTAGCTTACAAAATGCATCCAATTCCCTGGCTTCCCAGTTCCCTCTTCTCCTGCACGACCTGTTGGTGCCTGGGATGGAATACTTCGGACTTCGACAGGGCGGCTGCCTATGAAACGAACCATGAAACATGGGGAATTTCACCATTATAATGATAGAAATCCGTGTTAATAATGGTGATTATATGGATAATGATGGTTAATAATAATCTGGTTGGTGGTATACCTACCCCTCTGAAGTTGGTACAGATATGTAACTGGTTGGTGGTTTCAACCCCTCTGAAAAATATGAAAGTCAGTTGGGATTATTATTCCCAAGCTATGGAAAAATAAAATTCATGTTCCAAAGCACCAACCAGATACAGATTGGAGCCTATGTTGGGAACTTCGTGGGACTACTTTGGACATGGATGGACTTGAGCCTATCTTTATTTCACCATCATAAACAATGTTTTTTTGGTGGATATCACGCGAACATCATGGAGAAGATGATGATCTATACCTTCTGGTAATTTAACAGAGATATAGAAAATGGATCATATCTGGAAGGTTACCTATTATAAAATTTAAAACAATGATTGTCCGTAGCTATACTAAATTACCAGATGGTAGTTGCATTGACAAAATTGTGACATCAGCAACCAAAATGGTTAGTCATGTACAGTATGAATCTGTGCATTGGGAACATCACAATATTTTCAACATACACGTGAGTACGAGAGGTATCCCAGGTATGCAATATGACAAAACATGAAACCTTCCTAGTACCTGGTCTGACCCGTATTAATGATTTACCCCTGGTAACCTAACATAACTATCGAAAATCACCATTTTTAATGGGTAAATCCACCATTTTTATCGCCATTTTCAATAGCTATATTAGTTTACCAGAGGGTACACCCCTCTTGCTGGGATCCACCAAGGGGAAACAACATGAACCAACTACAGTGAGGGCAAATCGCCAGTAACATTGAGGGTACACCCCATTATTCAATATGTATATTAAAATATATGTATTATATATATTAATATACTATATTATATTAAATTAATTACACAGTTATATATAAACATAATTATTATACATACATATATATATACATACATACATACATACATACATACATACATACATAACATTACATTACATTACATAACATAACATTACATTACATAACATTACATTACATTACATTACATACATTACATACATTACATACATTACATACATTACATACATTACATACATTACATACATTACATACATTACATACATTACATACATTACATACATTACCTACATTACATACATTACATACATTACATACATTACATACATTACATACATTACATACAGTACATACATTACATACATTACATACATTACATACATTACATACATTACATACATTACATACATTACATACATTACATACATTACATACATTACATACATTACATTCATTACATACATTACATACATTACATACATTACATACATTACATACATTACATACATACATACATACATACATACATACATACATACATACATACATACTTACATACTTACATACTTACATACTTACATACTTACATACTTACATTACATACATTACATACATTACATACATTACATACATTACATACATTACATACATTACATACATTACATACATTACATACATACATACATACATACATACCTACCATTACATTACATTACATTACATTACATTACATTACATTACATTACATACATACATACATAATGATAATAATAACAATAATAATAATAATACTCTATATATATTATGATTCTGGCACATACATGTTCTGTTTGCACGCTGGCATCGCCTCGCTTAAAATCCATCCAGGTTGCTGCAGCTTCCAGTTCTCCACCTCTTCTCTCAGTTGGGACGTCTGTTCGCTGCTGTCCTTCCTCGGAACGTGCGCGTTGCCATGGAAATGTTGCTGCATTTTTTATTTATGTCATGCTAATACTATATTAATATATTATATATCATAATGTATGTAACGTATTTATATATATATACATGTGTATCATTACATTGTATGAGTACTTACTGTCACTTTTATAGCTAAACAACCGTAATTCCTGGTACGGTAGATTTACAGACGTTTATCTACCACAAGCATGATCCACTGATGGAAGACGTGCAACCCATGCCGGGCGGTTCTTTGGAAGGGCGCAAAAATGTGGTGAATCCAAGAACAAATCGAACAAATCGCAATTCGTCATTTTGTTCCAAGAAAATAAATTGGCAATTTGTGGTATTTGGTGTGGTTTATTGTTGATTTATGTTGGTCAAAAACTGTTTTCCATGGATAATCCAGATGATTTCTTCGCAGTCTCCCGAGCAGTGGATATCTGATTAATCCAAGGAAAGGTGTGGCTTTTACACCGCGCCAATACACAGCAAGCACAGCTAAGCACAGCATTTTTTATTTAATGCAGCTGATGGGACAACATATTTTGCCTTGATTTCAACTAGTTGGATAGAATCAGTTTGACACTGGTTTAAACCCTTAGACTACAACATGCCCAATCTGAGATGTTGGAAAGAAAACTACTGTAGTTGTTTGCTCTCTTGCCTGATATCTTGTGCCATGTCTATGGAAAACATATCTATGAATAGTCTATGAGCATATGTAATTCTACTGATCCTGTGCATATATATATACACACACACTGTACAATAATATTTTCCTATGTATGTAAAGATATATATATATATACAAAGTCATAATTGTAGGATGCATATGTAATTATATTATCTGAATACCAAGTTTCTGTTCCTTCTCTCGCGCTTGCGACTCTGCAGCAATGGCGTCTTGCAACTTTTGGATGGTTTCGTTGAGTTCCTAGCGCATTTTGCACAGGATTCGCAACTATTAGTGCAACTATGAGTGTACACTCATGCTCGCAACTATGTGCATCTTCAAGCACATTTCATGTAATCATGTGTGTACATCATTTCGGTGGTTTCCACAATTATGATCCCCACAATGGATGGTTTTGTTGGATGAGGATAGGGGTATCCATTCTACTCATTTCTACTCAATAATGGTAATTTTTCATAACCATTTAATCAAAAGCTAATGGTACCATCTGGTTAGTTAACAGTTCGCCATGGAAAATCACCATTTTAAATAGGTAACCATCTATTTCAATGGGCCATCTATACCATGGCTATGTTAGTCATAACCAGAGGGTAATTGGAACATCCTATTCAAATGGAGAACTGGGGCCTGTATTCCTGGATCGAATCTGGCAACATGATGTTCCACTGGATTTCCCGACGGTCAAACATGTCGAGTTGGGAAATTCAAACTTTGGCTAACCTCAAGACTAATATTATATGAGGAAATCATCTACTTATGGGGAAATTCCCAAGAAATTCAAACTATGTTCCAATATTATATTCGGGGTAGTCATCTATAAATGGGCACTATTGCTATGACATTGCCATATGATTTGTGAAAATCACAAAAACTTGACCAGACAAGTTGTGATCATAAGGTTATGATCATTCAATATATCTGCCATAGATCATTCCATAAAT
The DNA here is from genome assembly GCA_947184155.2 of Cladocopium goreaui. Lineage (NCBI taxonomy): Eukaryota > Dinophyceae > Suessiales > Symbiodiniaceae > Cladocopium > Cladocopium goreaui. The sequence goes on from CAMXCT020000017.1 coordinate 273,437, forward strand.
CTGCCATATGCACGTATTGTGAACAAAGCGCACCATCAATCTTGCCGGTGCAAAATTGTAGACTCTTGTAAAAAATCACACAGTCCCAAAATGCATTTAATTTTCATGACTTTGTGCACACTGGTGATGATCTGTTCTGGAAACCCAAGCTTCAAGCTAATCTGTATTTTATATATATATAATATATATATATAATATATATATATGTATTATATACCTGCAATTCCATTGATTAATTATACGGTTCCCTAATTGAATTGCATTTTTGGAGGTATACAGTACACCCAAATACCACACACCCATATCAGACATATTTATTGTGAATGGGTGAAATCTCAATATATATAAAGTTCCTGGTGGAAATCCCAGTTCAATCCTATCAAAATGTCAGTTTTTCATGGTTAAAATCGGTGAGGCGGAACAATAAACGGAGAACCCATGTGGAAACAGGAATCCTTGATAAACCAAAGTAGGCACTGCCTGGTGTCAAAAAAAGACAAAATGCCATTAATATCCAATTGTTCATCATCAAAATGCATCAAAATGCAGGACTGTCCATGGGATTCCATCGCTCCTGCGCCTCTGCAGCCTGGCGCGACAGCTGCGCCATGTCCTGTGTTCCGTCAGAAATTGTGAAAAACTGGAGAGTTCTATGGGAAATGTATGGAAACATACAATAGTTTCATGGGATTTTCAGCATGAAAACATTGGATTTTGATATTTTGATATATTTGGGATGAGATTTCACCAAGCAAAATGAGGATTTCAGCAAAGTTAGTTGGATATGGGTTTCAAAATGGTGGGAAAGCCACCCGAGATGACAATGTTCATGGGAAAGTGATGATAAACCAATCCGGTTTCGGGAGACCCGATTTTCAGCTTGACCCCAAGTGGTGGTTCATACCCTAGTGATCTACTGTTTATGGTTTATACATGTTTATAGCCCGTAAAAAACCACCGTTTCTACTGGCCAAATGCTGAAGTTCATAGGGCTTTTTTGGGGATCATGGGGATCAATCATCCATGAGATTCATGGGATGAATTCAGGACCATCCAAGAACTAGGCAATCGACATCAATTGACCCAAGTTTTGACCATATTTTGATCATGGAAATTGATGGAAATTGGGGACGTTACCACTTGCTGCTTTTTGTGGATGGAGAAAAACTGCCAGCATTTGGGAATGCTGGCTGAATGCTACGTGGATTCGGATCCCAGTCACACAATGGCTATTGGAGATGTCATGTCTATGCTTAGGCGATGTAAAAAAAATGAACATGTCCCTATTTACTTCACGGGTTAGCAAGCGGATGAACGTGGATTTAAGCTGCTTGCAATTTCCCTCCAGAGTGAACCAACTAACCAACTCAACGACCGATCGAAGTACTAACCATGACAGCCATCGATCTCCACTGTCCTCTTCGACCTTTTGCTCCAACTGGTCTCCTCTCTCTACGGCTGCAGCATGATCCGCGCGCAGCTTTTCCTCAACGCCACAGATGCAATTTCAGATATTGGGGGTCCTGTTGTTAAAATCACAACCTCTTCAGCTGGTTAAACCATGTTAAACCATGTTAAACCATGTTAAACCATGTTAAACCCATATTTTCCAGGTGAAATACACGAAAATCCAGTAAGCGGTGGGATTGAACCTGGCACAGTAGTTTTCAACCAAACGGTGAAACAACCACCCCGACCAGTTGGGTTGAGATATGTAACATATATTAAACCGTCATTTTCCCTGCAACATTGCCATTTTGGCGGTGTACGCCATCTTCAGATACACCCAAATCTGCTATTCATTGCTTCAAATACTCGTTTTGGTCGCTGAAAACCATCAAAACTCAACTCTTGATGCTTAAAATTTCATGAAAATCACCATTAAACCCTAAATTAAATAGCCCCACTGAAGTTCCACTTAAACTTAAATCGAAAAAAAACATCACTGACATCACAATCAAGCCCCAATTAAACATATCTTAAAATCCCATCAACATCCACTTTTTTCCTTTCTCCAGAGGCGCCATATCGCCGGCCAAGCCGGCGGCATCGGCCGAGGCTTTGGCAAACTCCTCCGCGCGACGTTGCAGCTCCGACGCATGGTCCTGCAAGGGAAGACGCTTGGGGAAAAAAGGGGAGAAAATCACCTGGAGCTTCACCTGGAAAAAACATGGATTCACCTTGGGGTTTTCATGGTTTTAAAATCACCTTTATAAAGCCATAAAAAGAAATGGGATTCACCTGGAAAACTGGAGAAACACATGGATTTCAAGTGGAAAACTGGAGATGTCACTCAAAAATTTGGGACTTAACCGATCTATACCGATTTCTTCGAGATGATTTTACGGGATCCAACCCCTGATTTCAGGATGGAAAGGGAAAGGGGGGTTGATATTGGATTGATGAGTTTTGAAGAGTTTTGATAAGCAAACAGTTAAGGTTTATAACTCCGATTAGTTGACAATGGGTTTTAATTCACCAACTTGTGATTGGGCAGTGGTCAAAGGCGAGGATATCGCCCCTCATCATGACGTGAAACGTGTAAATTTCTACCTGCTTTCTTGCGGATCCAGCAAACGTCGAGCGTCAAAGTGTCGCAAAACTGGCATTCCTTATCCATCTTATCCTCTGGTCACTTGACATAGCTATTGAAAATTGCCATAGAAATAGCTGATTTTACCATTGAAAATGGTGATTTTCCATAGCAAACTGTAAACGTTTACCAGTTTACCAGAGGCAAACTCACCTCAAATTTATGTCATCTCAAAGCCAAGGGATGGGGAACCCCAGTATCCTTGAAAGGACGACCAGCGGACTTGGACACCCCTTTTTTGTCTGACAAGATCTGAAAAATCGATAGTTAATGTGAGGATGGGTCAAAACCCTGGTACCTAGTGAACCCCAAAATAGCTGGTAATGGATGTTCATCCCACTAAACATGTATCTATAGGATACTAGTAGGCATTGACCCATACCCATGTGTCAATGTCAATCAGAATCTGTCCAATCCTCCATGTTCAGACCCGAATCCCTTGCTAAACCATCATCCATCACCATGAAATGGTTGGTGAAATTCCCATGGAAATCCCCACGAGTCGCGAGTTCATATTCTCACATATTCACCATGAACATCCAATCGGGTGTTGATACCCTCTGGTAAACGTTCACATAACGAACTGGAAAATCACCATGCTATTGATGGGAAAACTCACTATTTCTATGGCCATTTTCAATGGATTTTTGTATGTTTGCCAGAGGGTAAATCACCATCAAATCACCATTTATAGTTCTAGCAATTTCTTGCCCATATTCCAGGGCCGAACATATTCCATGCCAAAATAGCTGGGAAATTTCAGGGAATTGCGAAGACCCCTTTCAGGTGAAATTTGTATTTCATACAGTTTGCCAAGTATTCCTTTTCTTCTGGCACGTACGTTGTCGACTGCACATGTTCTTCCCCAAAGAAGATCCTTACTTTCAACAATTTCTGGAAATGTCATAATTAAAAATGTTGAGCTTTCCAAAAATGGATTAATAATGTTCTTATGGAAATTTGTCATCTACACTTTTCACGATCCCAAAACCCAATTCATAAGCTTTAAGCTTATGTTCTGGCACGCTTGGCTGGCCTTTCATCAGCAGCGCCATCCCCATCTTTCTTGACATCTTTGTGGCCCCGCAAAGAGCTCTGCACAACAGGATCTGGGAACACAAATCATCGACGATCCTGTTTTCTTCCGTGCAAAATAATTCCACCGATAGAGTACGATGCCACCCCTGGAGTGCGCTAATTTTCTGGAATGCGAAAATAAAACAGTATGCGTGGCCCCCTTCGACCTTCCCCATGAATCCAACACCAGTTTTTTCCATCATATACCAGAAAATTATCACATTTCACCCTGCTGAGCTTTTTTTTTTTCTTTTTTCTTTTTTTTTTGGCCAAAATTGCCTGGAATGCGATAGTATGTGCAACTACAGACGTCTCACGAAAAACCGCTACCTTTCCCATATTCCAGAAAACGTGATTCCAGGCGATTTTAGCCCAAAAAAAAAAAGAAAAAAAACGAAAAAACGAAAAATTACCAAGTACGAAGATTTTATGGAGTGCGAAGATCTTGCAGAGTGCGTGGATTTTATAGTATGTGCGCGTCCCTAGCTGTGGAGTGCGATGTCCCATGTGGAGTGCGAAGAATTTGTGGAATGCGAAGAATTCCGAGTATGCGTGGCTGGTATAGAGACCACATAGGGAAATTTCGCGGCCAGAACCAAAATTCCAATCCCAAAGCCGGCCCAAACTTCCAGGGGCACACCAGTGGGTTCTATTTTTCCAAGTTCACCTTGGGTGAGGTCCCGGGGAAGAAACTTGCTAATTTTTACTTAGCCAACCTTTAAAAACGTTACCTTTGACAACCCTGTCCTTCTTCTGTAGACAAATGAGGAAACTTCCTTATCAAAGCAGCCTTCAATTCATTCAACGTCCACAGCTCCTTTGGAACGACATAGGGGATAGAAAGCTGTGGAGGGGCATTCAATGGATTCGCCGTGGGCCAACTGTTCCCTCCAGATTGAGCTGAAATGCCTATCAAAGTAACATACCAAAACCCAGGTCTGGAGTACGATGAAAACATGGTATGCGAAGATTTTCTGAATATGGGAATGTTACCTTTAGAATAGTGGTTAAATCCCATGAAACCACCATTTTTTTATGGGAAAACCACATCCCAGGGTGTTGATAGGTGCTGGTTCTTGGTCTCACACAGCACCTGCTTCAAGTTGCTCACTTCGCTGGCATGCTGTGCGCTCTGATCCTGGACACTTAGGACGACCAGTGTGAAACCCACACGTCGCCTTGACCATTGGTGATTCATATACAGAAATGGATTGGTTTAGCGGAAATTTTACAGGAAAACCCTATATTTAATGCTAAAAACCATGGTTTCCTGTAATTTTTCCCTTAAACCAATCCATTGATATATAGCAATATATAGCATATGTTCAGGGTCGCATGAAACTTCATGTTCAAACTATACAAAATTCCCCCCACATTATCATCCTCATCATCATTATCATCATCAACATCATTATCTGGTTGGTGGTATACCTACCCCTCTGAAAAATAATGGAGTTCGTCAGTTGGGATGATGATTCCCAACTGAATGGAAAGTCATAAAATTCATGTTCCAAACCACCAACCAGTTATTCAAGGTGGTGCCCCCCCAGTTATAAGTCTGTTGGTTTATAAACCATAGAAAGTATATATATATATATTTATTTATAATTATATATATTATATATATCTACCATAAACCATAATCCATAGGTATTGGAGTTACAATACATGATCCTCCTACTCCCCCCACACTGTTTGGGTCGCCATGGCCATGGCTTTTCGCCATGACCATGGCCTTTCAAGATCCACCGGATCCGTGGCCTCCAAATCTTGCGCGGCCGCATGAACTTCGGAGGTCAACTGGGCCTCCGAAGCCGCCACGTCACGCTTAAAATCAATGGGAGATCTTCAGGATCCTAAAATGGAGCTACGTTAGTACCATGTTGGCCATATTTTGCTGGGATGTTCCCTTACATAGGCCTGAAAAATAGGCCTTATATATGGTATACGTACCTCCAATTTAGGTTCCTGAAACGGCCATTGACAAAAGGTATGTAGGTTTTTGCTCCACTGGCTCATCACATTCCCCACAAAAAAAACATAAATTGGTGTAACATGGTGAAAAGATGTGGTCATGTACCCAGTTTTTAAGATGTTTAAGGCGAACACGGTGCCAGCTAACAAATATTGGGCTTTGTCTCAATTTATTGAGAGAATTCCGTCCCATGGAACATGTTCCAAATTTGACTACCGCAAGGTTTTTCCCCACTTAGCCATCAAGACCATCTCATCCCGTGCGCCTCTCGAGCTTCTCGAGCTTCTTCTGTTTCCTTCAACTGACCTGAAGGAATCGAGAATCCGGCGATTTCAAGGAGCTCTTTATGTCCCCGGGTCAGATTTCAATGCGTCTTCTATAAGCCGTGTCTTTAATGAACATATCATGGGCCTACGTTGCACAAATAATAACATGAAGACTTGGAGGTAGTTTCTCTTGATGTGTTCCGACAGACACTTCGCACCTGCACTTGTTTCTCACTGCGCCAGTGTTATGCTGCAATATTCAATATGCCCATGCAAAACATCAAATCCAGCAAAGGTGGGTCCCCCCAATGATGTAAGTTGGCTCAAAAAAAAAATCGAGCACTAGCTTGATCTGCCATAAACGTCTAAGAAAAGCCCCCTGGCAACACCTTCCAGGTCTTCCACTTGCGTTTTCGTGGCTGCCAACTCCTGGTGCTCAGATTGGTGGGGGATTCCTGCAACAACCCGCAATGGGAACATGGCAATGGGGAAATCCACTAGGTATAGACGATGAATTTCCCACGAAAAAAACCTCCATGGCCAGACGAAATTTCCCATGGCCACAGGTTAACGGATGGTATAACAAGTTATACATCTACTAGAAAAGAAGTGTGAAATATCTTGGGTGAATCCCCCCAAAAATGAATAGTTGCCACACCTGAATTGATGATTCTTGTTTACCTCTGCTCACTGACACATCACGGCTTTGTCCTGATTCTTTGCGTCTGAGTCAGCAACCTCTGATCTACCACCATCAAACCCAAGAGTGGAATCAAGCCTCCCAGCCCAAGGAATGTTGATGTTGAGGGGCAACCCCAATGGGAATCCTGCCGCCATCAGCCATCATCACCACCACTCCATCCCACCTGGATTCGTTCTTCCAATCTCTGCGAGGTTCCAGCACCTGGCCACCCGAAAACGTTTTATACATGTGAGCAGTGGCAGCAAAACCCCTCTGTGATTCCATTCTTGTTGGTTAAGAACGGGATTCCCCGTTCTTGGATTATAAAATCATCCCCAAGATATGAAGGGTAGATTTTCATCCCCCAACGAATCATCAACCAGCAGGGCTAAACTTTAGCAGCCACTGCTCATGTGGGACATCTGGGGACACCAGCCGGGGGAAATCTTGACATCTGGGGACGTCAGCAAGACTGGGAGATCTTGATGGAATCAACTTAAGGATGACCCTGGATGGGTATAAACAGCAACAACGGGATAAAATCAACGTAACAAACGGGAAACGTTTCATGGGGATTTCCATAAATGGGGGTATCCAAAAATGGTTGGTTTATCATGGAAAATCCATCTATAAATGGATCATTTGGGGGTGCCGCTATTTCAGGAAACCACCCTGTGGATAAGCATGGGTATATGAAAAAGGACCGCAGTTCGCGGTGCCTGGGGAGGTTTAAGGAATCTGTCAAGCTTGGACGGCCTTGATTTCACCCATTTACGCTCAAGTTTGCGTGTGAAATTGTGATCTCTGTGGGAACTGCACATGTTTTGCAAAGAACTTCCTCCTGTGTTGCTCAAATCCAGATATATGTCCAGTTTTTTTTACATAACCACAATATGTTCTCAATCTTGGATGAATCCCCCCTAGATATACCCACTATACCCCCTATTTAATCGCCACCGTCGTTTCGCCGCACCTTTCGCCAGTTCTTGCTGCAACTCCGATTTCACCTCCTCCAGCGTCTGTGAGAGGCTTGAAACCTGGCACCGGCGGCTGGGCTGTTGGTGCCCCCAAGATAGCTAGGTTGGTTTATAACTCTAATAAGTAGGACTTATGGTAGTTATTGGTAGTTATAGTTGATAGGATTATCAACCTATGTATCCTATGTATTGCAACTGGGGGGCACCACCTTGTAGGATTTTAATGGAATTTCAATAGGATTTAATGGGTTTTGATGGCGTTTAGTGAAAATTTGACTGACTTTGATGTGATTTCAATGGATGTTTAATTGGATCTTAATGGGATTTCAGACATGTTAAGTACTCCAAATTGGAATTTAAGAGGTTTAACCAATGGAATTAAAATAATTGAAAATGGAGATTTAACCATCAGAACATAATTAGGGAATCGCCAATGCATGACGGATTTGGGTTTGTCTCCAAATAGGGTACACTATTCCATCTACTTGTTAATCATGAGTTCTATCCATGTCTCCCATTCAAATAGACATGTGGGAAATATATCTCATGTTTCAGACACACCCATTCCTGGTCAAAGGGAGCTTATGTATGTTTTATTGGGTAAACCCCGCATTAGCTAGAGTGTGTATATATATATATAAAGATAACTATAAAGAATATCCCAATGTTTGTTTTTTCACAAAAAAAAACGAACAGAATACTGTTATACTGGAACTATATATTAATATAGATCTATGTATCTTTCTATTGTTTGGCTATTTAAATATATAATATCCAGTGTCTATTGCTTACCCTCTGATAATTTTAGCATAGCTATGGAAAATGACCCATTTCTAGATGGTTACATATTAAATAAACATTGTGATTTCCATAGCTATGTTAGTCATTACCAAAGGGTAAACCACCGGGGATTCACGATTCGCGCTGTCAGTGCCTCAGCCGAACTGCTTCTCTGAAGCTCCTGGAACAAATGGCGAATTCAAATTGGAATGCCGCATGGCTTTAATGCACGTATAAATTCTGAAAATAATTGAAATAAGTTTGTATAAGTTTAACTAAAGATGCCATATGAAAAGCATCTATATATATATGTTTATAATTCTATATAGTTAGATATATACATACATACATACATATATATATATATATTATGTGAGTAATTATTATAGATTGATTGATTTTGATTCTAAATCAAACTCGCTACGCCAATATTGGGCGCTGTCCTCCAACTGGGCTGCCAGCTGCTGTAAGCGATCGGCCGCGTCATTGCCTTCCTTCTCCTCTCCGCTCGTGCATGACAAAGAAATAGGATATTTATTCACTGGCCATTTCAGGAACCTAAATTGGAGGTACCTACCATATATAAGGCCTATGTAAGGCCTATGTAAGGGGATATACCCAGAAAATATGGCCTTATATGGTACAGTACCTCCAATTTAGGATCCTGAAATTCCCATTGATTTAACGAAACTATGGGCATAGATAATGGTATAATATATATATATATATATTTATTATATATATATATATGTGCTGAGGATTGCTGAGGATGATTCTATAAGCATGTAGAACGAACTGAAGATAAGATGGTGTATACAAATTTGTTCTCACAGAATCTTGGCTATTCTTAGGTTGCAACTTATGATAATTTGACGTCAATAGATGATGATCAATCATGGAATATAATCACATGTCATTCCAGCCAGAGGCTTCAACCGATTTACCATCACTCACACGAACCACGCAAATTATCCCTATCCTATCCCATCGTAGATTATTAGTGAATCTCCAATAAATTTGGTAGTATTAGTACAACATCTTATCACCATCAATTCACAATGCTATCTTCCTTTATACTCAGGTATGTTCCTCCTTTATCTTGGCGCGCCCTCCCCGTCCTTAGCCTCCTCCAGACTTTGCACCTGTTACAACGCAAGATCACGGCTTAGAAAACCGTTTGTGGGGCATACATCACCTATGAAGCAGTTCTTGCATCACACACAGAGATTATGTGAATAAGCTATGACAAGCTCCTATAATCTTTGTGAAAATTGTAGTTGTTACTACGCGAAAATACTCATGTTGTTCTTATGTTATTGCTGTATATTATCATTATTCTATCTATAATGCACATTGGCATGTCTCATGTCTCCATACTTCACCCGCCAATCGTAGACAACCTAGCTGGTGACTGTAGATATTCCCATTGAAATCGCAAAACATGATTAAAGGACTCTGTAGGAATATCATGGAATATCCCAATTAATTGGGATGGTGAACTAATTCTGGGTAGATAATTCCTATTGAAATCCAGGATCACTCAGTTGGTTGAGAGCCCGCCTCCTGAGACAAGCGTTGCATTTCCTCGATCTTCGTCGCGCGCTCCTGTTTCTGGGGCGTCCACACTCACAATCCACCAATATCTCCCAATTCTTCACCATGTTTTTTTCATATTTTTTCCCCAGTCATCATCATATTCTTCACCAATCCACAAGAATCCACCAGAACCCCAATCCTTCACCATCTTTTTCACCCATGTTCATCATGTTTTCACTGGTTGGTGGTTTCCCCTCTGAAAAATATTAGTCAATGGGACGGATGATCCCATATATTATGGAAAATTAAACATGTTTGAAACCACCAACCAGTTCATCAGTTTGTCACCAATCATCACCATCGACCTGATCATGTTCCACCCAACCGACACCGCAAAAAAAAAAACTCGCCGAACCTGGGCATGTTCAGAACGCCACTGCTCCAGCGACCTGGACTCCAACGGGAATGGACCGATGTTCTTCGTTTTTTGTAAATCATATACATATATATTGTATATAGTGTAAATATAGTTATCATATATTGTTATAGTATTTATATATATACATACATACTATAGTATATATATATAGTTATATCTATAGTTATATTTAAAAAATGAATGTTTATGGCAGATGTATATTTCATTATCTATAGATATATGATGGATTTATGATGATTTATTTATGGTATAGACTTAGATGGATGGATTTAGCCTTTCGTAATCTAGGCGAGTGCGACACGGAAACCAACCATTTCACAAGGTAAATCATTGAACTGAATGGGCCATGGCTTCCATAGCTATCTTAAATTTCCAACTAGTGGTCTGCATTTATTGGGCAAAGGAAGCGGAATAAGTCGGTTCTGTTCATTGAAAAAATGAAAACATGCAGTGAATGCCATTAGAATGAAAGGGACACCCATTCTTCTCTTAAGGTCTCATTTAGGCGTCTGAAAATAAACTATTCATGGCTATTCGATTTCATATCACGGTTTGCACAATGGAGATTTCCAAGTCATGAGTGTATCCCCAAATCATCCAAGTCATTAGACCATTTAAGTATTGAGACTCATGGAGACTTGGAGATCCCCCATTTTAAGAACCCCACATCATGTCGTGCAAAAATCGCATTATTTTGGTGCTGCCCCTGTTTAACAGGACAAATCTACCTCTCCACATACAGGATGGGGCCCCCCAGTTATAAGTTAGTTTATAAACCATTATAATCCCCATTAACTATAGTTATATCCACCATAAACCATTGAATTCAGCCACTTATAAACCAACTGAACGCTATCGACTGGGGGCCCCATCCTGTACACCATTCACCAAGCAAAACATCAAAAAAAACACAGTTTGTTTCTCTGGGTCCCTTGGGTGACAAGACCTCACAAATATGATCCCAGAATTACCAGTTGGTATATTAACATAGACCCTGGCAGGTGTCGGGGTTGGAAGACTAGATTCCACACTAAATTGGTCATTTTCAGGGTCTATGTTAATTTACCAGAGGGTAAACCAGGCAATAACTTCGGGAAAGCCTCATGTTTATTGACAAAAACACATAGAGCCATACAGCAGTTTCCTGTACACGTTGAATCAACACAGTGATCTCAAAGCTTCCCCATGTTCGAAACCCATTTTTAATGGTCAAATCCCATTTAGTCATATAAAAATGCCATTTCTGATTAAAAACCATTTCTGATGGTTAAATCCCAGTAGAATCCTATATGTCTAATGGTTGAAATCCAACTGATGACGTCCAAGTCTCTCTTGAAGCTTCTCCGCCTCCGCTTCCGCCTTTGCCACAGCTTCGGCGTGTGCACTGCGCCTCATCGGGGGATTTTGGAGGATCACAAGGTGTTAAGTTAGTCTATAACTAGAGTACATGTAGAGTACATGAACTAGGGTTTATGGTGATTCTAAATAATCATATATTGTATATGTGTACATATTGTATAATCAAGTTATGTATATTGTATGTGTATATATATATATATATGTATATGTAGATAGACCGTTCAAAAACCAACTGATAACATCTTATAACTCTTGATGATTGAAACTTTTGTTGGATCCGTTCATAAATCAACTCATCCACTAGTGGGCACCACCTTGTAGGGATAAACAAAATCCTATTGGGAAAAAAACTGTTGGTCTGGTATACGATTGGTCATCACTTACCATCACTTACCTATTGGTCGTCGGTCGTAACAGTGGGCTTTACCTGTGGGAACAGGACATCTATGACAAGATGATAGGATCTGATCTGATCATATGGATTGACGTACTCTACCGCGGGCCCCGAAACTGAAGTCACCTTAAATCGACAAAAGCGATGGATAAAGATGGACAAGGGGAGTAAATATATGTTGTTTCGATTTGCAAAATTGGATGTAAAGACATCATGACTCCTTGATTTCCCAGTTTTACTAGTCTCACAAGAAGTCATCACTTGTGTTCTGGTCCTTCACAGTCACAAGCTGCCCAAAGAACGGATGATGAAATGGACATAGTTCCAGAGGGAAATCTGCTATATATAGATCCTCACTATCACCCAAGTATGCCCTTTGGTTCACTTTGGAGTAGACCCAGATGATCCTGACCCCTAGTAGATATGTTTTTTTCTTTGATGATGTTCGATATGTCCCGCAAGCACCGCAGATTTCCCAGAGATTGCCACCATCAGCCCAGACACCACTCACTGACTTGCTGACTGAGCTGTAGAGTCTGGCTGTCGGCATCCTTCTCCAACGCTTCACGTGCAGTTGTCTCCGCGGCCACTGCATCTTCCAACCTGGGATTTCGACCAGGTCTAGCGACCCAGCCCAAAACCATTCGTCAAAGAGATCATCCTTGGAATCTCTAAGAATATGTTGCCACCTTCGTCTCCCTTCATGGTGGATTAACATGGACTAATCAATGGACCAATGGGGACATATCACATCACCGCACCTGCAAAATCCAAGCAACTTTTGAATTGTTGCCTTCAATGCGTCCGCAGCGGTTTCTGCCTCCTTGTTGTCTGCATCCCTGCCTTCTTGCTCTGCAGTGTACTCTGATCGGGCACGCTTCAACTGAGAGTTTAGATCGGCAATGTCTTCGTTGGCTTTGGTTTGAATGGACTGCCCTTCTTGCACTGCAGATGCATGCTCTTCCTGCAGTGTATCAATATGTCTCTGGAAGTCTTCTGCCTTGCTCCGTGCCTCTCTTTCATTCTCTTCGCGTGCATTTGTCTCTGCTGCCACTGCATCTTGCAACTTTTGAATCGCTGCATTCAACTCCTGCAAACAAGGCGAGTTGGAGAACACCCAGCTGATGCAGTCGTGACATGGTTTTCTACGCAATGGTATGCCCAACATTTGAAGATCCTAATTCGATGGGACATGCGAATACTAGATGAGACTCAATGACACTCAAATTATGTGGTTTTACATGGTTTTACTGGAATTCCTAAATATATGTGATAGACCAACAGCATCCAACAGCATCCAACAGCATCCAACAGCATCCAACAGCATCCAACAGCATCCAACAGCCATGGTGGAACCTCACATTTTATCTTGAGTGTCGTTTTTGGTGCCCAAAAATCACCCCATGACCCTCGCAATGGGCAAAATCACCCCATGACCCTCGCAATGGGCAAAATCACCCCATGACCCTCGCAATGGGCATGATGAGTCCACTGGTCCCTCCGGTGTCATCATGGCTGGAGCATCCCCCATGAATAGTTCAATGATTTTATGGCTATAGAAAAAGTTGATTCACCCATGAAAAATGGTGATTTTCCAGAGTTATGTTAGTTTACCAGAGGGTAGAAATCTCCGTGTTTGTTGTGGATTTCCAAACTAGCCACGTTTGATGTTCCAAAGGCAATCGTAGGCAATCACTTCGAACGCGCTTCGTTGGCCATGATTTTCTATCAATATTCCGGCAGCTTTTTGCGGCTCCATACACTGGTTGGTGCATAGCTATTTCCATCTCTATTTTTCCAGGCCCTGCTTGGTCTGATGCGTCTCATGACAATGGTTGCCATGTTGACTATCTCAGAAAAACTGGAGGTCCAAATCCTAGATGAAGTGATTTGGATTTGTCCTTCAAGGAGCCTTTGTGGAATCCCAGAGCGAATCTCAAAAATGACAAAGAGCCCACTTCTGACAAGGCACCGTCTCATCTGAGCAATGCGGGTCCTCCAAATCACATAGGGACCATGGTGGGAAGCTAAACCTTGTCAGCACTCTCCATTTGACAGCAGCAATGTTGCGCAGAATGTTCTCACACAGAAGAATCCATTTGTTCCGAGCAAGTTCTGTTGAAGGCCAAAAAGCTGCCGCACAGGCAAAAATTGCAGGAGTTCCAGAGAGAAGGTCTGCCCAAAGGCGCTGGCAAGCTTGCAGGGCTCGGAGTTTGATGTTTCGGAAATACAGTGTTTATCTGTACGAGAATGTATTCTACCTATCTACCTATATTATATTGGGATCTAAATTGTATACATATATAAGCATATAAATATATATATATACATATAATATATATAAATAAATATATATATATATGGTCTTGTTCCGTGCTCCTACCCCCCCAATGGTCCCTCTTCCCTCGTATTTGCTAGGTCGCTGAGCCTCGCATTTACTAGGTACATGCTACCTTTTAGACGACCTACGTAGCACACATACTCCCTCAAAGTACCTACGTGCTACTTACAGTCATATATACATGTGCTATGTATCTACTTCCTATTTACTACCTGTGTACTCTCACAACACTACGTGTGCTTAACAAATACCGTCCCTACCATACATTCCAATGATACCATACATACCATGCATACCATACGAACTTTGACCATACATACCATACCTACCATACCTATCATACATACCACACATACCATTGATACCATACACATGAAACATAACTACCACACCTACCATACATACAATACCAAACATACATGTCATACATACCACACCTACCTTACATAGCAAACATTCCATACCCATCATAGTAACCATACATACCATACAGACCATACATACTGTCATATCAAACATACCATACCCAACAGACTTACATACCATACCTACCATCCATACAATACCAACCATTCATGCCATACATACCATACCTGCCATTCATGCCAAACATACCATACATTCCAAACATACCATACACACCATACCAACCATACATGCCAAACATACCATACATATCAAACAACCGTACACCAGAAAATTACATACCATACTCACCATACACACCATGCCATATATATATTGTCATACATACATTACACCCACCCCCCACACACCCCGCACCACACACACCCCACCACACCACCACAGGGGGGAGGGGGACAGTACTATGGCTGACCCATGACCATGGCCGGGGGGAGGGGGGTTGGAACGCTGGACCATATTTATATATATATGTGTGTGTATATATATATACGGCGTATTTTTTTGCATCATAGGCACATCCTGTATCATAGGCACATCCTGTATGCCACCATGTCCATCCTATCCCAGTTGGGAAACCATCCATCTTATGATCTAAAACCACCTTAGCCGTAGCCGTCTAATTAACTGTGGACTGGTACACCTCAACATCTACAGGAGACATCTTCAGGATTTATCTAATTTTTTGAGCCAAGGACCACTGGGTGTTTCCAACACTAGGGGAATCCCGAAATCCAAAGTAGCCTGTTTGAGCCCACTGAAACCCATGTGTAGAGTGCAAGGTACTGGTACGTTTGGAAAATTTGGAAGTACCCAACTGGACAATCAGCAACCGGTTGCTTCAAGCTGCTTCCCCCATGAAAATATACGAATCATGGAATTAACATGAATTAACTGTATTGCCAGTTTTTGGTGGTTAATATCCAAGTCTTTATGGTTTGTACATGCTTATACAATATTCAAAACAGTTATATAATAACACATAGTTCATACCATTTTGTTTAACTATCTCACTATACATCCCAATATTTACTTATATAGATCCATATAATTATAATCCCCCTATTGATATCATAGGATATCCCACATTAATCCCCATATGGCTATGTAATCCCATATGTTGATACTTTATAAATGGGCATAATGTATATATATAATATTGTATCTTATATTATATGAACAATATTTAAATGATCCAGACTATATCCCCATCACGTCATATTAATCTGAAATTGAGTACTATATAATCGCACATTAACATATGGGTATGAGTCGAGATTAGGTACCCCAATACTAGATGATTATTAGACTAAGATCTGTGGTCCCCAGGGTCCCCAGGTCTTTAATTTTGACCCATCACCATACATATTAATCCTATATCACACGGTGAATCCTGTATGTTTTTTATCGTTCATCGACGCCTTTCTCAGTCGCATCCATCCCCGTCCTTGGCCGCGTCCTGTGCTTCCGCAGTCTCTGCCTGGCGAGCCTCCTTCTCAGCTGCCATCTCGGCGCGAAATTGCCTGGGAATTGCTGGGAGTAGGGGTGGGAAATTTGAGCATTTTTATGGGATGTTGATGGGATTTTTACGGGATTAATGTTTCATGCCCCCGGCGTTTGGGATTTTAGAAGTTTCTTCATACATGTTCTAGGAATTGTCCAATTCCTATTCCAAATGCATAGGAAATAGCATCTGGTAATAAAACGTGGTTAGTTAGGATTTATGCAAGGTGGGGTCCCATACTTAGCTAAGTTGGTTTATATCTAGGTTAACTATGGTTTATGGTAGGTGTAACTAACTAGTTTTACGGGGTTATAAACCAACTGATAACTAAGGGGGGCACCACCTTGTGGGCAATCATCCTCCTAAAAAAAGGTTTTTGAGGGAGTTTAGTTTAAAACATGTTCTAGGTATTTATGTAATAGGTATTGAATGGTATTGATCATTATTGACTATATAGCCGCCATGTGGATGTGGTACTTGTAGACAGGTGATGTTTGTTTTTTTGGCCATCTTTTCTTGTTTTTGTGGGTGATATTTTTTGAGTTGTTCCATGTTATTCCCACATGGGGAGATTTCATGCATAAAATTCATTGGGGACTTCTTTGGCAACCCAAACAGCATTGCAACAACAAAATACGAAAACGGGCATGTTCAGGGTCCAAACAATCCAAAGAGAGAGAATGCCGAGTCAGGGAACCCTTTTTTACCACTGGGGGACTGAAGCCTGGCAGCCGGGTGTGGTGAATTTACAAGCACAATACATGGTAAGTCTTAGATTTCCTTTAACTATAACTATGTTTTGTTCGATAGTACATCCATCCATGGTTGACTTCCAATAATAAAATACTGGTTGCTGGACTGATATAAAATCATTTATATAAATGTTCTTATTTATGCTACATATATACTACATATATATATAGACTACATATTGTATCATATTGTATTATATTTCCCCCACGATAATCCATTGCTGGCAAAATCAAGTGGATTCGTTCGGCCGGTGCGGCCACAGCGGGCCAAGAAGGTGCAAAGGCTGGGTCTCTACCGGTTGAAAGTCGCGCCCTGTACGCCATTTGGCAACAGCCTCTGTGATGAAACCGCCCAGTGGGTGCCCAGTCACGTACAGGCGCTATGTCGAGTACTTTTCCTGGCCTTTAATAAAGGGGTTCACCGACTGGGCTAACAGCTGGCGTCCACGCTGGCCTCGGGCCATCTCGAGCATCCCACCACATCTTGCATTTCCATCTTACAAATTATTTGGCCCAGGAAGTAGATATGCCATTGGGCGAAAATGATGGTTGATGGTATTCAACTTCCCCCCGACCCCCGCAAAGGTTCCCCAAAAATATTATTTTACTTCGAGTGATCCCCACCCTGACACTTATTTGTCTCAGTTTCTGACATATCATCTGGAAAAATATATTAGATTATATTAGGTATAATTTTCTGACATTCTATTCTGGCATCACATCTATCTGGCATCCTTTGTGCTTCTATACTGACATTTTCTCTGGCATTCTATCTGGCATTTTTTCTGCCATATGTTCTGGCATACGTTCTGGCATTCTATCTGGCATCTATTCGGAAGTTCTTTTCTGGCATTTCCTATCTGGTATATCTTCGGGGATTCTTTGTGGTTGAGGTCCGGCGGGGAACATCGGGAAACACTCTGATCCGGTGCTCGCGGTAGAGGTCCGGCGGAGGAAGGAGGAGGAAGATGAGGAGAAGGAGGCGGGCCAGCTGACATAAAATCTAACAACCCTCACCTGACAGGGGAAATAAGAACTTATTGAAGGCTTATGACACTATGAAGAGCACATCGACCGACCACCAACAACCACTAAGAAAGGCTTATTGACCATCTATTATTGGTGGGAGGTAGTTGAATCCCAATTATTGTAAAGCTAATAATCCACCCATATTTTTTAAATGGGAAAATTGCGGGTGGTAGATCCTATTGCTGTACTAAGATTATCCAATTTTCCCAGCTCATGAAATACTGCTTGATAGGTTTCCCGACTGGTGATGATAATCCCCAATCAATTAGGTAGTAATAGGTAGTATATAATGTATATTATATATATGTCCCTATGTAAATCCAATCAACAAAAGGTATTTATTTTTCTTGGCTCACCTGGGGATTCTGGCAGGAAATCTGGTGAACATGGTGAACAACCGGTCGATTTCGGGTGAACCCCCAGGGCCAAGCTGCTCAAGTCGCTGTGTCATCCTCTCCGCATCTTCTTTCGCCTTGGCCTCCAACTTGTCGCCTCGTTCGATGGCCTGGGGCAACGAGGTGTCCAACGATGGGTCGATTTGGGGATGTCCCCCAACCCACGAACCAACCAAACATCGAGAATTCATCGTTTGACATCCTGGGTCAACCAAAAACACTTCAAGTCACCAAAAACTCATCATGTTTCACCAGAAGACTTACAAACCCATTCAAACAAATTTGAAAAAATAATAATAAATAGTCGCATGTTTGCCAGATTCGTGACCCCAAGCAGCAGCCAAAACCAACCTTATTCCACATGTTTCCCTTGCGAAGCCCCTAAAAGCCACTGGTTTGCAAGCCCTGCCAACAGGGCAAATTTCCCAGATTGAGTTCAACAGGTAACTCACAAATCATGGCGCACTGTTGGTACGTACTAGTATAGTTAGTAACTCATATACTACATTAGGGTTTGGCTATGACATTCTGTGACAAACATGCACGTGGAGATATTCCATATACAGCTGGCTAAGAAAATGCCCATTAATCCCGTACCCATCACATTACACCCATGATGGGACCCCAAAACTAGATCCACTACCTAGATGGTCCATTCAATTGGTTGACGGCGGGTTTGTAACCCCCAAAAAAAATGGAAGACCAGGATATGTACCGGGTTACTCACGAGTTACAACCATTTAGAATCCATGATAATTATGTTTAATATTCTTCCACTTTTCTCGGAATTTCACCCACTTTCACTTACCCTCCTTGGAATGACAGATGGGAATATGCAAAACTCCCAGTGTCTAGATGACTCACCCAGCTATAAAACTCCATGGAGGAGTTGGTGATTTCCAATTTCTGGCCATGTTACCAAAGGCTACCTCCGAATTAAGATCCCAACTATTCTCCCATTCATCATTTATCACCACTAATCACAATCATCAGTCATCACCATATTCATCACCCTAGTAATTGATCACCATACAAGCCCCTATTAAACCACCATGAAATGCTCATGAAATCACCATAGATTCATATTACAATCCCATGAAATCACCATATCATCACCATATTCATCACCATTACCCTCTAGTAAACAAACATAGCTATCGAAAATCACCATGCTATTAATGGGAAAACTCACTATTTCTATGGCCATGTTCAATAGCTTTTAGTATGTTTACCAGGCCGGGTAAATCACCATAGATCCACCATGTATAGTGGTATCCATCCCATCAAAATCACAATTTTCCCAACATAAATCACCATGATCATCACCATTAAATCACCATAGATCCACCATTTATAATGGTTAAATCCCATGAAGTCACCATTTTTCCCAACAAATACCATGAAATCACCATAGATCCACCATAGATCCACCATAGATCCACCATTTATAGTGGTTAAATCCCATGAAATCACCATTTTTCCCAACAAATACCATAAAATCACCATAGATCCATCATTTATAGTGGTATCCATCCCATCAAAATCACCATTTTTCCCAACAAATACCATTAAATCACCATAGATCCATCATTTATAGTGGTATCCATCCCATCAAAATCACCATTTTTCCCAACAAATACCATTAAATCACCATAGATCCATCATTTTTGGGGATGCTTTGATCCCCAGCATCTGGACCTCTCCACCCGCCTCGGCACGCTCGGAGCGCACCCGCACCATGTCCGCGGCCAGGCCGCTGGCGTCGCCCGAGACCTTGGCGAAGTCCGTCTCCATGCGGGCGATCTCCTGGCAGAGAAAAACCATAGGAATTTTCATGGGATTTTCATGGGATGTGAGCCCTCAGAAATGGGAGATTTATGAATATGTGTGCACATTTTCAGCAAAATGGTGGATTTTCCAGATTTGGTCATCGAAAAGTGGGATTGAACATCCAATTTCCAGCAGCAGTTTACTAGGATTTTCCATCCGATTTCAGCATCAAAGTGCTGAGTCTAGTTCTAGTGGGAATTCACCAACCAACATGGGGAGTGAAACATCAGACATGGGAATTTCATGGAATGTTATTGGGAAATTGTTCATGGCATTGCAACTATCAAACATCGGATTTCAATCGGATTTCACGACCAATTTATGGCGATCTACCCTTTGGTGTCATCTAACATGACTGGGAAATCTAGTGAAACATATGGTGAAGAATGTGTTTATGGTAAATATCTATAGTATATATTATAGTTAGATGGATTATGATAACTTTACCCTCTGGAAATCTAACAGTTTGCTCCAGCATTCCCCAGCATTCCCAGTTTCCTGGGTCTCAACCAGATCGATTCACTCGAGAATAGCTTCGTCATGGTCCATCAGGTACCCGAGAGCCCAACGGATGATCATCATGTTCTCGTTAAGACTCACTTTTCTGGTGTACCCAATTGTTGGACCCTCAATAGACTTGGATCCACTGTCCAGCTGGCATAACACGTCCATAAACTCGCCACTTGAGGGAAACGAATCATGATAATCCACTGGAATTCTGGGGTCCTCGCATAGCCAACCGTAACAAACTCATATGTCAACCATAGCTGGTTCATAGTTGTTAATAAGCCCTTCTCAGTCGTTGGTGTTTAATAAGCCCTTAATAAACCATTCGTCTCGGAGATGGCCCGCCTTTCTTGGGGTGAAATCCCCAACCAACACACCTCATTCATAGATATTCATAGTGTATCATTACTCATTGGCCCTCATTGCTCAAATCACCTTTTGATTGCTTAAATCCTGTAAAAAATGCTTGGATCATCTTAAACCAGTTTTCAGGGCAAAAATCCACTTGTTCATCATGTTTCATGCTTAAACTCCCATCAAATAATACCATTCGTTCGACCCATTTCTGGATCCCTGTTCTCTTGCCTTTGAATAGGTCTGCTTGATGCGATCCATCTCCTGGAAGAGTGGGGGGCAGTTTTTCTTAGCTAGTTGCAGTATGTATATATATATATATATAATTGTTTTTTGTCGAAGGCATAGCAAATTGAAGATGCCTGGATCAGCATATGGCTCAAATCTACAAGCTATAAGAGTCACCACATAATAAACCATATGATCCAATCAAACTGAAGGATTGCTGAGGTAGATTGCTGGTAACCCCCAGCTAAGAGGGGTTCCCTCACTAGGCTTGAAAACTTAAAAACCTTCTGGCCTTTTGGTAGATTCTTGACTTGGTTTTCAGGAATATGTGCAAATCAGTGGTGTATAGAGCCCAATGATTGTGTGAATCTCAATTGGTTATACTATATATGTATATATATATATACACATATACGTAGTATACATGTTATAATCATGTTGTATTCACAAACACCCACCAACTCCAAATGGCATCCGATGGTGTAGTTGATGGTGCGTGGGGTGCGCGTGGGAACAGGTACACATGCCGTGACTGCCACGCCCTTCACAATGTCGGCTTGAAAACAGGCCCCACGTTGGTCCCAAGCAAGACACCAGCTTGTCGTTGATTCTGTATTCCAGCTCCTACCAGTATACATTTGTCCGCACCCTTGTCATTGTATCTAAGTCAACTGGAACACCATGTGTGTCGTTTCATCCAATATCGTTTGGGAGACACCAGCTCAATCAGCTTACTTCTAAACAAATCAAAAAAGGGGGTTGGCTGCAATGGTAAACCCAATCAGAAATCCAATGATTCAGATTTTTGCAGCCCATCGTGAGATTGCGGGTCTGTCTCAACATTTCCCACATATTTTCCATATATGTTTTCCATATTCGCATGTAAATCCCAATAAACAGCACATATTTTTGAACTTATCAATCCCAAAATCACTCAGCATCATCCCAAAATCCCTTCGAAAAAAGCCTTACTGGGTCCCTAAGTTTTCTGCATTTCTTCCCCATGTTGAACTCCCAGCGTCGCCGTTTCGTTTCGGCCTCCGAGTGTTGCAGCTCCATCCGCTGCCGTTCCTCCTCGGCCGCGTAGAGCTGTGCCCCCTCGCGGCGCAAGGAGTCCTGCCAGCGGCGAAGGGATGGATGCGGCCCGGGGGTGCCTTGACCCTGGCGGTTTATAGCGGTTTCAGCGCAGATATAAACTCAGGGAGTTCACTCGGTGAACTTGGAACTTGGAAAAAATGATATATATATATATATATATTATAATGAAATAGATTAGGTTGTAGTAGATGAAGATCAAGTACATGTGTGTAAATGGAAGAACTCTGCTATTCTGTGCTTAGCAAGCCTTGGAACTTATAGAAAAATATTGAAAAATATGAGTTGGGATAAGACTCAGACCATCCCAGCCGACTTAAGTGGAATGATCCCCCAGGGGCGTTGTTCGGCTTTGGCCAGTGAAAAACTAAGATGTCAGGCCCAACATGTAGAAAACCTGAAATCCCACATACCTAATCCTATTTATACACATATCGAATCCTCTGGTCCAACAGATATCTTACATAGATCCCATTGTGGTGACACACGGAGGACACCAAAACCGTGGCAGCCAAGACTCCATGGTTTCCTTCAGTTCGCTGCTGAGCTGCGCCTGTGCGGTGGGATGTGGGCTGGTACACCAGATGGGAGACTCCCAGCTCTCGATTGCTGGATGTTAAGTTGAACCAAGAAAGAACATAATGTGGATACATGTGGTGAAAACGAACCAAGCTCTTTTTTTTGCCAGCAGTTGATGGATTACCCGGTTACCCTCGAGTGTTTGAATGTTGCTATAAACAAATAAAAACTGTAAAACACTTGTGGACGATTGTTGCGTTTGCTACTGATTCTATCACACAAGAACAACACTGGGCAACTTGGGTATGCTCAAGGATATGAAACAAGAATCACCGGGATTGACTCGGATTGACTGAATCTTATTAATGAATCATGAACAATCTGGTAGTAATCTGGTTGTATGTTGCAACTAAGATTCCCGTCATTGCCCTGCCTTCCGATTTGAGGAGGTTGGGGTTCCCAAATTCAATCCAGGCACTTACTTATCGGGGACAATGTGGTTGGTGACAATTACAGGCCAGTAGGATCCCAAAAATATCTCCAAAATAAGATATATTGCAGTACCTTCATCCAACCATTGTTGTTGATGAAAAGATCAGTCCCCGTTTTATTCTGGTCATGGGCAAAGAATCCACTATAAAAAACAAATATAGTCTTGACACATCATTTTTGGATGTGGACAAAGATTCTGGTCTTGATTTCTTTTCGAAATCGAAGCCAAAATCAATTTGGGTCTGAAAATAGATTACCCCCTAATTGCAATGGACTATCATGATTTTCCGCATGAAAAATAGCTCTTTGGGTGTATCCCCTACTTTCAGACCAACCCAGTTGATGATATTTGATGCACTGAGCTTATATCCCTGATGTTGCTTCAACATCTTCCACATGACGAAGCACGTAGGCGCTTACCCTGGAGCATCCAGCTACGGGTACCACGGGTCCCTCAACCAGCCCACCTTCTGCGCTTCCAAATCCCTCGCAACTTGGGCAGCTTCCTTCTCGATTCCTCAGTCCGATTTGGGTTGATTTATAGCAACCCCAAAAAAGATAGATCATTTGGAAACTGGAAATTAAAGGCAAAATCATGTAAAATATGGTTAAAGAAATAATCATCTATCCTGGAACATGCATTTCAATTGTTGGGACCTCTGTAAGGGAAATGTCACAAGAATCCCATTGTGTTTTTGAAACAATCACGACTTCTTCGACGGGGTCATGTAAAAACCAAGTCAGCGATCAAACGGGGGTGTGCATCCCAGCAATGGGAGCCCTGTGGTTGTGGTGGTACCCCCCAACGTTCGACTTGTCGGTCTTGAAACCCATCTAGGTATAATATGTTATATGTTATAATCATTTATAATCTGCTATAATCACCATAAACATCCACAAATCCGCCCACCAGTTAGATCCAGTTAGACTAGTCGTAAGCCAACTAACTTTCGTGAACAAACTGGGGAGTTGCGGCAGCGTCATGGATACCTCTCTGACTCCGTGCCGTGCTTCGTTCTTTCTCCGCCAAGACGTTCCTCTCCCGCTGCTGGGCGTCCTCCAGGGCCTGTGTTCAACGCCACAGTTGCAGGGCACTAGGGCGGGGCAAGGGGAATCCACATGTAGAGATTCTTCCGTCAGGTACCTGCATGATATCATGCGGTTTCCTCTGTGCAATTTTTGTACGCACAATTGGATGTTAATTTGAACGAAAATTGGAGCGTATAGAATCCCAAGTTGGGTCTAAGCAGCAACAAATCACAAAAGCATACAAAAGACATGGCTATGCCTGAATTCACTCTGCTAGCATGGTTTTCACGTGAACACAGTTGTAGCAGCTGGATGTTCACCCCTCATGTGAGAAACTCATCCCCATATGAATGGCACTGAAAATCATCCAGGCACATTGTTATAAACATCAGGTTATCTCCTTGTTTCAGCATCTAGTCTTACTTGAAGTAACCAACAGGCCTGACTCTATTTCTCCAGGGTAAGGCTGCAAAAAGCGTGATTGTTAGTTCAGAGGCCAAAAATGAATATGTTCTAATTTGGTACCAGGTGGTGCCCCATACTTTGCTAAGTTGGTTTACAACTAGGCCAACTATGGCTAACTATAGTTAGATGAGATGGGTTTAAAGACCAACTTACAACATCTTACAACTAGGTGGCACCACCTTCCATTCCATTCTTAAGGATCCTAAGACTCGTGTTTCCTTTACCAACATTTTGGGTCTGTCCAAACCATAGTATGCCTCCAAGATTCGAGAGTTTCTCAAATTTGTTCAAATTTGTGTGGATAAATCACAAGTTTTCAATGATTCAATGATATCGGGATATCTGATTTTCTTCCTTTCCCCAGTTTCCTGTATATGAAAAGGTGGTGAGTATATCCCCTTCTAGTGCTTATGTTTTCACGATACATTCCCAGTCGGTTCCCCCTTGACAGCCTGATCTGCCGCCTTTTGCTGATCCTCTAACTTCCTTTGGCTTTGCTCTCCAAGGTCCTGGTTGTAGCGAAGGCTACAAGCCGGTGTCACAAATTCCTGGTTTCACTGTGCAACCGGCTCCCCTGGTGACAATAAAATGAAATTGATTTCAATTGATTGTTTACATCAATTTCAATTGTTTTCACAATTTGGTAGCTGAAATTTGATGTTGCCAACATTTGCAGTTACAACAATGATGATGTACAGATGGTTAAAGTCAAGAAATGCATCTTGTGGACTGGTTCTATTGTTCGTTTGAAGTTGGGATTTCCACCTTTGATGGGTTCTGTGACAGAGCGCATCAATGGACTTCATTGGCAATTCCAGACGGCCTTTGATATCCCTCAATGAGAGGCGCCACAATCCATAGAAACCGCAGACTGAGACAAATGGAACCGACACGAACCTGCTTTTTAGAAGGATTTGATCCAAAAAAAAATGTCAAGGTCAACATGGACGGTCAGCTGTCCATCCAATTGTCCCAGAAAAGGTGTCCCTTTTTTCGTCGCAAGGACTTCTCCAAAAACACATACGGCTGACCTGAGTCACCCACTTCCAACGGATCATCATGTCATCATGTCAATATTACCATTTAACGTAGCCATGGAAAATCACCTTTTTTAATAGGTAAACCCAGGTAAACCATCTATAAATGAGCCATTTTCCATGGCTATGTTAAATAACCAGAGGGTAAAATTGCCATGTTGGATCTTGTTGGATCATTTTGGAGTATACCACCCCATTCTTTGGACAAAGATAGATATTCTTCATGGACTTGTTGATTCCAGCACCACATGCTTTTTTGAAATGGCTTCATCAAAACCTACCCTGCACCAGATGGATTTCAGTTCTCTTTCACCCTGCCCAACCTGGAAATAGACCATTTGGAAGAAAAATAACTTCAATAAATGGTCTATTTCCAGAACCATAAATGGTATATGTATAATAATCTATATCATAATCATGTTATTTGGAAGAACCATTTGTAATCAATATGATTATGATATATATATATAATATAGTTTAATGATGTTTAATGACCATCTGGAATGATGAACCATTTTCACCATGACTATGACTTGAAAGACTCTTCCCCTTAATAACCATAATCTATGGTGACGTCCGCCAGAATACATGGGCTTGGCCACTGATGGCGTAGCCTGGATTTTCACTGGTATGATGTGAACATCATCTAGATCATCCTGGACAAACTGCTCTATTTGACTCTACTTGCTGGTGCCCAGAACCAAGAGATTCAAAAATAAGACAGCAAATCATGATTAAAATCATTAAACCATCGAGCAGCCACTTCAACCTCATCCTCCCTAAGACAACTTCACCACACCAGGCTTTTGCAGGCCTCCATCTGTTGCTTCAGTTCCATGAGTTTCCTTTCTGCTGTCTGGGACTCTTCATCCTGCCAAAAACTGATCGGTTTTTTGAACGCAAGGGTGAACCTGGGCATTGGTCATAAGTTGTGATATGGGTTATTCAAACATCAAACATGGGGATGCATCAGCAGCCATGATGAGTATACAATAGGATATATATATATAATTCCAACAATCTGATTTTGGGAGACAAGAGCGGAGCAAGACAACTGGTATTTTAAGCAGTTATTGATACAGTTTGGAGCCTACGGGGTGAACTTAAAGTGAACCATACTTCTCTGAAGCTGGTGTGTTCTTATCATCCAACACTGGGTCTTGTTACCCGTCTTCCTTTTGGGATCTTGTGAGGAAGTGGATTCTTCGACCCCCAAATCTGGAACAAAACCAATGTTTGAATCCCAGATGCGAACCATGGTGCTGGAATATGTAGCTATATTTACCCAAAAAATGGCCCAGTCATGTAGGTAATATTCCAGCACCATGGTTCGCAGCTGGGAATGGTTTTCCTTTCTCACCACTATTCTTGGCCAGCACAGCACAGCCACGCGGCCTTGAGCCTTTCAAGCGTCTCTACCTGGCGATGTCGGAAATTCCACATGTCTTGATAGGATGGTTTCCTTAAATAGGGGTAAACCCCAAATCATCCAATTTTTCACAGGATTTTCCATTATAAACCATCTATTTTGGGGTACCCCCAATGGATTGGAAACCCCCATAATTATCCATAATGTTTGTCCGTTGAAAGTGGGATCTCCAGCCGCTGTGTTTTATTCCCAAGTGTTAAAACAAACTTGTTCAAACAAACTTAACAAACACAGAGAGAAACAAGTACTTTGAGAGTTGGATGATTCAAACCAAATCAGTCGTATTCCTGGCACTATAATTCCCCCGTTGCCAGTGCGCGAGCTGCAAAAAAAATGTGTCCACTCGATCTCAGAGCAAAGTATATAATTACAGTAGATGGTATTTAGAGTAGTATCCCATTTATGGAAGTTAATCGTCTATGAGGTTGACCATTTTTTATGGCATTCAGACGTCCATGTTCCCATCGAAAAAGGCAGTTTTTTAAAAGTTAAGAAGTTTATCCCCACGTTGAAAATCGTTGAAATACCTTTAACCCATCCAAACTGGATCTTTAAAACTTTGCCATGGTTTTCAACACTTTTTCCTAAATCATTCATTTGTTAAATCCCATGTAGATCCCATTTCTCATTGGTTCCACCTGGTTCTAAGCACATTTTCCAACGTCATCAGCTGATGCTTTGCACAAAGAAGGCCGTCATGGCTTCCACGTCGCGGCGCAGCATCTCTTCTCGGGCGACCCGATCTCCTTTCCGGCGTTGCAGGTCCCGGAGCTCCTGGAGCTCCTGCAGGGCCTCGGAGAAAGTCTTGCGATAAGGACCTACGACCTCAGGCGGAATGGGCATGGATGGGGTAGATTCGGGTAGATTAACAAGCTGCATGTGGATAGAAGTGATGATTTAAATGATACATATGATGAATATGGTGTTGTGATAAATGTCGCACGTCAAGGTTTCATGAACAAGCCCTTACACCCCATTGACAATGATTCAAACTGCATCCAAGATCAGATCTGAAACAAGAAAGGACCCCAGCTGTTGGTGAAAGTGCCCAAACTTACCTACCAAATGTCCATACAATTTCACCTACACCAAATCATACCAGCGGAAGTCTCAAGTTGGACCCTTAAACAGGGCCACACTGGAAGAAACATTTCATACAATGCTAAGGGGTGATAGAACAGGATAGCATGGTTTTATGGTGGGTGAAGGATGATGTGCCATGACCATGATGTGCCATAGTGTGATTTGCTGTGATATCGAATTATAATGAACCGGTTTGGAACCCCCCGCCTCTGTACCGTCAGACAAGCGAAGCGTGACACAAAGGCTATCATCCTCTGATTGAAAGCTGTTCAGTTGCAAACCTTCGGGGAGCTCCGGAACACCCCAAGCTCTCAACAGTTTCTCTCTCCGAATCTTCTGTAAACTGGACTGCAGCGAGAGCACCATGGCTCGCAAACGGCCGAGTTTGACTCTGGCAAAAGCAAGCCGTTTCTGCTGGAGCAACTCCCGCCTTCTCTGCCTAGCGATCACTTTCGCTTCTCGCTGTTCATCTCGTCTCTGTCGTTTCTCCCTGTTTACTTCTCGTTGTTCAGCCGATTTTGCAGCGCGTTCTTCAGCCAGTTGTTTCTGCCGTTCCAGCCGTCGCGCAGCGCACGCTGCCCGTCGCTCGGCTTCCTCCTGCTGCCGCAGCAACTTCATCGAGTATCTGTCTACTCCACCCAAAACCAAAACTCGGTCTTTTTCCCTCATCCAATCTTCGATGGCCGTGTTCAAATCAAGAACAGTCGGTGTGAACCTATTCTTGAAGAAAGTTTGGAAACGCAAACGCATCTCCACTGCACGAGCACTTGCTCGCTCTGCTTGGACAGCCTCAATAACACCATGCACGACTTTCCTGAGATCCTTGCCCCCTGCCAAACCAGCTGCTATATCTTGGCGCATCTGCACTAAGCTGATATGCATGTCAATGCCCACATCCAGATTGTTTACACACTGTGCGCTGGCTTTGAAGCCTCTGAACAGGAAAATGCCCGACTGATAAGAACGATAAGACCTTGCTTGGGGGGTTGGGGATCATCCATCCAGCTATACCCAGATAGGTATATGCAAAAGAATAACAATGGCATATAAGATGGTATACCATGAATCCAAAGGAAACGAAAATGAAAAAAACAACAGAACATAACAGAACATATATTTGAAGCGACCAACCAGAAACCCATAGTCACGGTTTCTGATACCTCGCAGCACCGTCTTTCCAGCACGAGCAGCACGACGTTGCTCGGTCTTTGGTGTTCGTTGTTGCTTCGGAGCCTTGGGAGCCTTCGGAGCCTTGGGAGCCTTCGGAATCTTCGCAATCTTCGTCTTATGGCCCCTCTTCCTGGATGCAGCCGTGCGCTTTTGAGTCTTCGGCGACTTCGGGCAATCTCGCAGTGCAAGTACAAGCATGCTCAACTCGCAGAGAATCTCTTCAGCTTCATCGGAATCCAAAAAACCTGCGAAGGCGTTCAACGACTCTTCTGACAGTTTCTGCAGCTCTTCCAAAGCTTGAGCCTTTCGCATGCGCATCAATTGGCGGAGCAGTTGTGCTTGCTCCACAGGACCACAGTCCTTCTCCGTTTCTGATGCCTTAGGCGGTGGCGGTTTCTCTGGTGGCGGCGGCGGTTTCTCTGGCGGTGGCGGTTTCTGTGGCGGCTTTGGCATTGGCCCTGGGGCATCTTTGGCCGAGGGCGCTCTGCGCTTGTCTTTGGGCGGCTTGGCTGGGGATTCCGCTGGCCGCTTTCTCGGAGGTACATCCTGACGCAGGGTCTGGGTCCAGCTTGGATTTTCTCACCAAACTTGGGAGTTGTTCGAACCAGTATCAGTCCATTTCAAAATTTGGAAACACCCAACAAAGATCAACAAAGTACCCAAATAACGGATTCAAATGACATAAATTACCAATCCATCATTTTCAACATACCCCAAACATCTACAAAGAAATCGAAACTTGCAGCACTTGAACCCCAATGGATCTCGGTCCTTCGGTGGAGGAGCGGTCTGCTTCTGCTGGCTGCGACGGCTTCTGAGTTGGTCATAGGCCGCTCGCCGACTTTCATCAATCAACGTCTCAAAGGCATGAACCACTGAACCTAGGTGCTGCACTGATCCATTGCCATGGTTAAACAAAAAACCTCCGTAGGTGGAATGTATGATTATATACTATCATCCTCCAACTAACATACACCCTGCCAAATAGATCCAAATAAGGGGTTGGAAGACCATTTCCGTCGAAAAATTGCTGATTATCAGGATCTATGTTAGTCCGGGGGATGGTATATGGTAAGCCCATCTATTAATTAGTAGTGCCAAAACCAACTAAGAGAGCGTACTTAGAAGGGCCATGGAGTCAGTCAACTGATCATAAGTCAGCAATTATAACGAAATCTACACCCCCTTATGTTTGGGGGTCACGAATAAGTTCACTAACAAACCGTGGCCATCATTGCTAAACGAAGATCCAGCAACGGAAGGCTTCAGCAGATCCGCCCTTATCTGGATGAGTGGATAAGGCGCAACGGCGGTATGCTGATCTTATCTCACCATCTGTGGCAGAGGGCAGCAACTCCAAAGTTTTGTACAGGCACTGCATCTCGCCCCATGGGGAGACACAAACTACTGTGGGAAGTGTAGCATAAAGTGCTACACTCCCAAAAAGACTGTCACGATCATCAAAAACTGCCCACAATTGATAAATACCCAAACTTTGACACAACCGACATCAACATCTGGATTTGTCCAAAACTCTGCACACCCAAATTCAATGGCTTGGCTTGGTTTGATTTTCATTTTCCGAATGAAACCAGCACCCAACTAACATCGCTATTATGATTGTCATGATTACCAATTATTGTATTGTTAACTTGCGGGCCAGAGACTCGTGCCAAAAATATGTCGCTGTTTTCTGCGGCTGTTTTGTGGAAATCGAGCTGTTTTCTGCGGCTTTACCTGCTTAAATAGCTATGAGTAACCAAAACACTGCAAGGTGATGCTCCCCCCCAGTTACCCTCTGATAATTTAATAGGTTGCTATTGAAAATGGCCCATAGAAAAAGTTAATTTACCTATTAAAGATGGTGATTTTCCATAGCTATGTTAGTTTACCAGAGGATATAAATGTGTGTTGGTTTATGGGTCAATAATCCTCAGATGGCAGGTGTGGGTCAACATTCTGAGATGCCACATATCCACATGTTTTTGGCTCCCACACTTTGACAGACCCATCAATGTCCATGTGAGCCTAAAACATGCTTACTTCATGTTTCTTACATAGGTAATGAATGTGATGGGTCCAGTGTTCAGATTCCGAGGCAAATTATAATATTTCACTAACCTGAATTAAGGCCATTTTGGGATGATTTCCCTTTATTCACCATGATTCCAGTGAGGGAGAACAGTGAGGCGTTGTAATTTACCCAGATTATTGTATATAGTCTTATTGTATATAATCCCACCCCCCTAATATTAATCACCCCCTAAATGGTTCCAATTATGTCGAAATTCCCCACTAAACCATGGTTTCTAAGGGGGTGTTTTATATTAGGGGGATGGGATTAGTCCTTACACATAAGAACAAATGGATGTCCCTCCGTGTGGATCACTTGGACACACATCAATCAGCTGGGGTTGTCATAATGTGACGCCCTAATGGGATGCGAATGGCTGATAATAGGGAATTCATTTCATGGGACATTCATTGGGCAAAAATGGGGAAATAATGTGAATTTATAAGTACCAATTTAAAATGATGTTCTTTTCTAATCATCATTCATGGTGAAACTCACTAAAAGCTTGCCCAGAAATAATAGGTCAAGAACTTCTTTGTACTCCCGCTGCAGTCTATTTACGCACCTCTTCAAATTCAAAAATCTATCCAAGATGGCGCATTCATATGGGTATTTATAAAGATGCCATGCATGCAGCATCTTGGAATATAAGTTGCTTCAAATCATCATATGGTTGGGAAGTTCTTAGTAGGTCCTTGGTTCCCCATTTATCAATGAATTTAAAGTAAGAAATATGGATGGATCCCCGTAGCTACTGCCAAAAAGCTCCTTACCTCCCGACTTCAATCACCGGTCAATTTGTTTGCAGATCTTTCAGCCTCCATAGATTGTCCATTACCCTCTGGTAAACATACAAAAAGCTATTGAAAATGGTGATTTATAGTGGATTTACATGGATTTACCCATTAAAAATGGTGAATTTCCATAGTTATGTTAGTTTACCAGAGGGTATTATTCATTGGTCAAATCCAGCTTTTGATGGACAATGCATGGCGAATTGTTATTTCCTATGGCGATTTCATCCCAAATACCATGGGATATGTGTATAACCATCAAAACATGATATCATACATGGTGGACATTGTATTCCCACTATGGTTGGTTAAAATCCTACATGTGAATCAAAGAAATCACCAGCTGGTAAATATTGGAAACATTTTTCAACACCGAAAATAATGGGATTCTCATGGGATAAATATACAAGTATGAACGGACCACTGGTGCAGGATTTCGTAACCAACTGGTTTTTATCATCTACCATTGGATAAGGTGCATTATCTATCATTTATTTATCAGGATGGCCATCATCTACCAACTGGTGCAGGATTTCTTCCACCATCCAC
Source organism: Cladocopium goreaui (assembly GCA_947184155.2). Lineage (NCBI taxonomy): Eukaryota > Dinophyceae > Suessiales > Symbiodiniaceae > Cladocopium > Cladocopium goreaui. The sequence goes on from CAMXCT020000017.1 coordinate 306,614, forward strand.
GTCGTATCCACGTCGTATCCACGTCGTATGTCCGCGCACCCGGACCCCCCCGGCAACCTCTGATGAGAGCTGCGCCACCCGCTGAAGCTGTTCTTCCTTCATGGCCAATTCCTTCAAGTGGTGGGACTCTCCGCTGATTTCAGTTGGGGATAGAAGGAACTGGATGTAACAACTGAATCCAATGTGGGCCCCCCCTACTTCATCAACCATTAGGAACATGGTGATTTAACCAACAAACAAGGGGATCTAATATGATTTAATGGGATTTATAGCTGATTGATGATAGCTAAGTTGGTGAACATAACTCCAATTTCACTATGGTTTATGATACGCAAATAACGAACGATCGTATTCATGTGGTGAATCTAATCCACCATTCCCATCACTGGGGGGACCAGTGATAGTATGGTATGTACGGGATACGAATGGGAATATAGTAGGGATACTAATGGTACAAAGTTGGGGATGCAGTTGGGTTGGATGAGGATATCTAACCACCTTTTTTGTAGGGATACGAACGATATAAGCCAACAATTATGATATTCCCCATAAACTGTAGTATCATTAGTATCCCTACTATCCAACTGTACCTAACTATACTATACTAAATTGGTTTATAGTTTATACAAGCACCGTACTTAAGTCACATCAGGCGGGAAAAGTCACATCATCCCCATGGCACGGCGGCGATACGGAGAAGTCACATCAGGTAGTGGAAAGTCACATCAGGGAAGAAGAATCACCATGGCACAGCCTGTTTCATCCATACTTGGAGATGTAGTTAAAAGTAGCCGAAGCATTGCGCACAGCGGTGATTTTGAAGGGCACAAGTTAATACAAACAAATTCTCGGCAGCTAATCCTATTGGATTTGAATATATTATATTGATGTCCATAAACCCATGGTAGGGCAATTGTCATTAGTTGGGAAATATCGACTATACTAATGTTTTATGAACCCATCCAACTGTAATATATCCCCCGTAAACCCAGTGGGCCCGGTCAACAAAAATCAGTTACCTATCGTTTGGGGTGCCCAGCCTTGTATCAAACCAGAATTTACTTCCAAAATTGCTCAACTATACTCAACTTGGGCCATTAAAGATACCGTTATCATCCCATCTCATTATACTACTTGGTTGATAGGTGTCCCTACTTTGGGTTGTTTTAATTATCCCCAATAACCCAATAGTCCCTATAATGACCGAACAACCAAGGTATTTTTACTGGCTCACTTACATTCACTTACAGAATTCAGGAGGGAAAGAACCAACGCCAGTAAACATGCACTCTCGATTTTGAGCGAAGGGATCTACAAATTTACATGGAGGAATTTCAAGCCAGCCATGTGTGCGTTGTCTCTCTATGAAATGATGTGATAATGTTTTTTCCCCTATTATTGGGCAACCCAATCCATGGTCTCTGGTTGAATCCATATTGTTCATGAATACATAAATCATGTTAAATCTCCATTCTTGATGCTTTTTCACCCGCCATTCTTGCTGGATAAATCCAGCAAACAAATCCCAGTCTAATTAAACCTTCCATCACTTTTTTGTCACCGAACAAATCACCTACATCGATATGTTTTACTTGACCTTAAATCCCAATCCCCAAGACGCCCCTCTAAATCTATCTTGTACTTAAATCATTTCAAATCCTCATTTTCAAGCTGAAATCCCCTCCATTTGGGCATGGGTCAAAACTCTGGTACCTAGTGAACCCCAAAATAGCTGGTAAATGGATGTTCATCCCACTAAAATGTATCTATAGGTATTGACCCATACCCATTTTTCCACAAAAAAAACACGTTCCGCCCCTGCCTCCGCGCATTCCGCCTGCCACTGCTGCAGCGTTTCGCCCAAGCGCGCCGCCTCCTCGGATGCTGTCTGGAGGCTGGCGGCATGCTTGGCCTGCCTGGGGACGCGGGGCTGCGTGCTAAGCACGCGGAAAGTCTGAAAAAGAAAGGTGATGTGCCAGTTATGTTTGGTTGGGTTGATGGTGATAACTGAAACACCTAGGGTTTCTTACCCATCTAGACTTACAAGTGATTATCATTGTAATAACTTACAACATCTTATAACTATAGTTAGATGATGTTAGATGGGTAAGAAACCCTAGGTTTTTTGAATGGTAGTACATACAAGCTGGCGCCCCCAAACCTGGTGTTTGTTGCTTTATGTTCGCCGTCTAGGTGTAGTTATTTCACATTCTTTCACCACCGCAATGTCAAGTTAATCTATCAACCAACTTGGCTAACTATAGGCATTGTCAATCAGGGCTGCTCCCAACACGCCAGATACAGGGGGGCGGGAACTGGCAAAATGACCTAGTTCCCCCCACTGTGGCGATCATTTACAGATGTTAGCAACCCTGCGAATCCAAGATCCACATGTTGATTTGAGCCACAAAAGACATACACAAATAGTGATTTATTTGGGGATGTGGATATAACATGACATAACATGATCATATTATAGCCAACCTTAGATGCCCTGCAACATGGTGGAAAATCTTCCGCCGGTCTGAATATATCGCCATAGAGATGGAGAGATTTTCCAGCACATCTAAGATGATCCCAGCGGTTTTTTGATGCCATGGGGACCCCAATTTCGGCCCGTAATGTCAGTCACAACGGTGAAACGGTGAAATCCATATGTAAAATCCATATGTTAGTTGAAACAGAAACCATATTAAATCATATTGTTCCAGGTGAAATTTTCACACGTTTGTTGGTAAAATCCATCTTAAAATCCAATAGTGTTCAAGGTTTAAATCCACATTTTCCTTGGATAAATATGGTGAGATCGACTCTGTTCTTGCTGAAATCCGCCAGAGTTCCTTTGCAGCATATGCCCGAGAAAGATGGATCAAATCAAATGATTTTTTTTGCTGAACAAAAGGTGCTGAATCCATTTGCTATGCAGAAAAATAGTCCAAAAAACATCCCCAAATCTGTGTGCATCATGTTGAATCCCAATCCCTCTTGCTGTAAATAATCAAACGGGTTCAGCCTAAAGTCCCTATATGTTTGATATATTTTGATTGTTAAATCCTCCAAAAATTGCATAAATCCCTAAATCACCACAACAATCACATCACCATTCACATCAATCACCCCACAAAATCACATAAATCCCCATAACCCCCGATAAATTGCAATGTTTACCCAATGTTTTTCCCCACCCAAAAAAACGAAGGGCTGCCCCGAGGTGCCACTCGCTGACCTGTTGGCTCAGCTCGCGGGTCTGCGCGTCCGCGTCCTTCTCCAGCGCCTGCCGCGCCGCGGTCTCGGAGGCCACGGCGTCACGGAGCTGCTGAATGGTGACCTCAGATGACCCTTTCTGTGGGGAATTCGACTTGTTTTTTAATGGGATATTCCTAGGATTTCAATGGGATTTTCATTGGATTTCATGGGATTTAATGGGATATTCCCCAGTGATGTTTGTTGGTTTATAAACCCCATGGACACTATAGCTATTTGCCTATCATAAACCATAGTGAAATTGGAGTTATTTGCGCTAACTTAGCTATCGTTTGGGGTCCCCACATTGTAGTGGGATATTATTGAGATTTCATGGGATTCGAATGGGATGTTATTTTTTTTTAGGGGATTTTTCATGGGGATTTTAATGGTGCCCATTGGTACCCTCAAAATCTGGCAAACTGACCTACCCCTCTGAAAAATGATGGAGTTCGGACCAGTTGGGATGCCCAATATATATTGAAAGTCATAAAAGCCATGTTCCAAAACACCAACCAGTATTGAATCGGGATGAATCGGGCTCATCACCCTGAGGAAACCAGCCAGAAGCCAGCCCGGTTTCAAACCTTTAAGCGGAGCACCTTCAATTCATCTGCTGCACTTTCTGCCTGGTTGTTGTCTGCTTCCCTTCCTTCGATCTCTGCAGAATATTCGGATCGAGCCCGCTCCAGTTGTGAGTTGAGGTCCGCGATGTCATCAGTGGTTTTAGCTTTCAAAACCTGCCCCTCGTGGACGGCAGAGGCATGCTCTTCCTGCAGCAGTCAGGCATTGGGTTACATCATTGCCAAGATTTGCCAAGTGGTGATATCACGAATAACATAACCCATGAAAATCAGTGGTTCCCAAAGGTTTGAGGCATGGCCACTCCGGTTTTACCCTCGGAGCGGGTTTTTGCCACCTCAAACTTTGCCAAAGAGATACTAGGAGTATCTAGGTTTTCTTGGGAGGGGCAACTCTTGCAGAAAATCCCCGTCCTGCACAGTCTCAAGTTCTCGTTGGAGCTGTTCAGCTCTGCTCTTTGCCTCCCTTTCATCCTCTTCACGTGCGGTGGTTTCTTGCGCCACTGCATCTTCCAGTTTTCGAATCGTCGCCCTCAACTCATCCGCTGTGAAATCGGCCTGCTGCTGATCAGTTGCTCTCCCTTCCCGCTCGGCTGAGTACTCGGATCGAACTTGCTCCAGCTGGCTGTTGAGGTCAGCGATGTCTTCACCGGCCTTGGTTTGAATGGAATGACCCTCTTTCACTGCCGTTGCATGCTCGTCCTGCAGGCTTAGCCGAAGAGGAGCGGTTCTGAAACATCAGAGAAGATGGGGCTTCAAGGAATTTCACATGTTTACAAACCTCCAAAAGGAAGCATGGACTCTGCACAGAATCACTTTGGAAAAGATGTCCTTGCAATTTTACACATGTATATGCTATGTTTGGTGCCCGCATCCATCAATGGATCCATGTAAGACAAACCTTGAACCAGACCAGTTGTTTCCCACCATGTTTTCCAAATATATGGGAAACGAAACTTTTTGTTTGCCCCATTTACATGAAAATTAGAAACAACAAGAACAAAAACAAAGAAAATTACTTTACTTCGTGTGATCCCCACCATGACATTTATACATTTTCTTACTGGCAAATCTTCTGGCATTCTATCTGACATATCTTCTGACATTCTATTTGGCATTCTATCTGGCATATCTTCTGGCATATGATCTGGCATATCTTCTGGCTTCTGGCATTCTATCTGGCAAATCTTCTGGCATTCTATCTGGCATATCTTCTGGCACTCTATCTGACATATCTTCTGGCATTCAATCTGGCATCTCTATCTGGCACATATCTTCTGGCATATCTGGCATCTCTATCTGGCATATCTTCTGGCATATTCTATCTGGCATATCTTCTATATTCTTCTGGCATTCTATCTGGCATTCTTCTGGCATTCTGGCATTCTATCTGGCATATCTTCTGGCATTCTATCTGGCATATCTTCTGGCTTCTGGCTTCTATTCTTTCTGACATTCTTTCTAACTTTCTTCTGCACATTCTTTGTCCCATATCTTTACATGAGGTCCGGCAGGGAACACTTGGCGTGGATACTCGCGGTTGAGGTCCGGCAGGGAACACTGGGCGTGGATGGTCGTGTTTGAGGTCCGGCAGGGAACACTGGGCGAGGATGGTCGTGGTTGAGGTCCGGCAGGGAACATTGGGCGTGGATGGTCGTGGTTGAGGTCCGGCAGGGAACACTGGGCGTGGATGGTCGTGGTTGAGGTCCGGCAGAGAACACTGTGGATCGCGGGTCGCAGTTGAGCAAGGACGACGAGGACGACGAGGACGACGAGGAGGACGAGGAGGAGGAGGAGAGGAGGACGAGGCAGGAGGAGGAGGAGCAGGAGGAGCAGGAGGAGGAGGAGGACGAGGAGGCAACTGACATAAAATCTAACAACCCTCACCTGGCAGGTGGGGAACAAAGAAAACAGTTACAGCTTTCCGTCCTGCAACGTCTCAATCTTCTGCTGGAGCTCTGCTGCTCTGTTCTCTGCCGCGCGGTCATTCTCTTCGCGCGCAGTGGTCTCTGCGGCGACAGCATCTTGCAACCTCCGGCGGAAACGGCCCAGCTGGTGCCGTGCCGTTGTGACACTCTTCTGGTGGATTTACCCTCTGGTTATGACATTCACAGTTCGCCATGGTTTCTCGATGGCCCTAATCGATAGCTAGATGGTTTACCGACCTTAAAAAAGGTGGATCTTTCCATGGCGAACTGTTAGTCATAACCAGATGGTAACCGAACAAATGGAGCTTTGTGGATTCTTGGAGCTGAGGCGTTCAAAAAGTTCCATTCTCACGTGAATCACCTTTAAACAAAATCAACCAGGCAGTATGTACAAGCCCTAGCCCTATAATCATCAAGGATTCTGGTCAGTGCCCAGTTTGGGTTCCAGATATTTATCATTGATACGTCCGAAAAGAAAAACAAGTGCACTTGTTCATCATCTTTCTCATCAAGTCGCCGTCAAGTGGATAACTACTGTAAATAGTAGTGATTCTCAGGGTCAGACTCTTAATTTGGAGAATGGCGTTATCGAAGCAGCTAGGAATTAAATCTTTAGTTCCTAATTATTCATGTTGGTTGTATTTAAACCAAAGATGTAAGCTATTCGCAAGCATGGATCCAGTATGTATAATCATCCTAAAGTAGATAGAGTATGGAAATGTCCGAACATGCCAAGTTAAATTGGAATACTATTGAAAACGAAAACAAATGTATTCTATCTACCCCAGGATGACTCTATATATATATGGTACCCCCCCAAAACCGACGTTTTTGAGGTCGCAACGCTTTTGGGACAGATTACCCTGTTCAGTTTGAGTTCCAGTGGGGGGTACCATATGTATATATATATACACACATGTGTGTATTAATTGTTGTCTTACTGTTGAACCCAGGTACTTAGAGCAATTTTGTCACCAAAAGCGTTTGCAAACGTTTGCAAACGAGTCCAGGGGCCCAAGTACTTAGACTGGCTCAGGATTCAAGATTCAAGATTCAAGATTCAAAAAAAACTTCTTGAATCCAGAAACTTGAATCTTGAATCCTGAGCCAGTCTCGTTTGCAAACGTTTGCAAACGCTTTTGGTGACAAAATTGCTCTAAGTACCTGGCCCTCTATGCTAGCGGGCCAACATAGCGCTATGCTCTCAGGTATTGCATGCACTTGGAATATTAAAGGTGTAGTAAGCGACATTTTAATGAAAACACAAGGTATTTTAAAGATATACTAAAGATTAATATATATATTAATATATTATATAGATTCATGGCCAGACTGGAATATTACAGGTATACTACAGGTATATTAAATGGTATATTAGAGGTGGATTAAATGGTATACTAAAGGTATATTAAAGGTATTTTCAAAGTCAAACAAATGGTATATTAGAGGTAGATTCATGGTATATAAAATTGTATGCTAAAACCATATTTAATCATATAGTAATGGTATATCAAATGGAATATTAATGATTCTAACATGGTGAATTAAGTCTAGATTGTATATCTAAGGTTTATTAAATGCAAACTAAATGGTAAGTAAAATATATTTTAGAGACATAGTGGTATTTTCAAGGTCAATTAAATGGTATATGAAAGGTATATACCTTCAAGGTATACTAAAGGTGTAGTAAACGACATGTTTAATAGTATTAATTAATGGTATATCAAATGGAATATTAACGGTTCTTAAATGGTAAGCTAAGTATAGATGGTACATTAAAGGTTTATTAAAGACAAATTAAATGGAAAATAAAAGGTATGCTAGAGGTAGAGAGGTATCCTAAAGGTGTGTTAAAGATGTTTTCATGGCCAATAAAATGGTATATCCAAGGTAGATTAAATGGTATAGTGAAGTTTTATGCATTGAAGGTATATTTAAAGTATACTAAAGATATTTTCAAGCCCAATTAAACTATATATTAAAGGTAGCTTCATCGTTATCCAATGGAATGCTACAGGTATATTGAATGGTATGTTAAAGTTTTTAAAGATTGTATTTAACAGGGGATATTGAAGGTATGCCAAAGGTTTACTACCGGTTTATTAAAGATATGTTCATGGCCAATTCACTGGTATATTAAAGCAGATGGAATATATAATGAAGCTATATTCATTGTAGATTAAAAAATGCTGATAAATATATTATTCTTACTCTGTTGCATCAAAAAACATAGACATATCCAAAATGTTAGAATCTGGTGTTTTGAAAGAAATACTGTATGATTGAAGGAAGGTTTAATATTAGTTTGAAAGGAAGACTGCACTTCTTCAGAAGAAAAAAACATCACTGCATGTTTAGAGGAATGCTCTATACTTTGTAGGGGTACTGTTTCTTGAACGAAGTCATACTTTGTCTGGAAGGAAAATTGCAGTTTATGAATGAAGTTGCCTTTTGTCAAGCATGGAAAGGAACGCTGCAATTTAAAACAGATTGCTTCCTTCAAGAAATGTTGTGCTTTATGACCTGAGTATGTGCTCATCTTTTTTGAAAGTAATAGCTTTGTTTTTGCAAAAGGTTCCCAACAAATACTACCTCTTTGACATCAACAAAAAGCTGAAAATGGTAGATTTTTGGGGGGTTGTAGCTATATGGTACCCCCCCCCAAAGATCTACAATTTTGACCTACCTTTTTGAAATCTTGTGGTTTGGGATGATACATGTCTGCAATCCCTTCAAATCCTTGCAGCCCTACGACACCCATTGCCAACTCTCAAAAACGTCGTTTTTTTTGGGGGGCTAGCATATATATATATATATAAATACACACACATACCCAGTACATCATGGTTGGTGTTATTACAACGACTATCTCGATATATATATATAATATACATATATATATATATAGAATATATTAGAGTAATTATTGATTATATAATTCTATAATATTCTATATACATACACCATGATATGGCGCATATGATGTATCCCTCATGTGCACCTCTGGATGGTGGCGTCCAACTCCTCGGCCCGCCGCTCCGCTGCTTGCTGCTCCGAGTGAAGGGTCTCGGCGGTCTCGGCCTCCTGGGAGGGCGAGAAGTTTGCCAAACATGGGAAGTACCCTCTGGTTATGTCAAAATAGCTATTGAAAATGGCCATAGAAATAGTGAGTTTTCCCATTAAAAATGGTGATTTTCCATAGTTATGTGAACGTTTACCAGAGGATGACTGGTTGGTGGAAGAAATCCTGCACCAGTTGATAAGTGCTTATTAACTATAAAACTATGGCCATGTTCAATAGCTATGTTAAATTACCAGACGGTAACCATACGGATTCACAGTACTAGTACCACATCTGGTTGGTGGTTTTAACCATCTTGAAAAATATGAACGTCAATGGGAAGGATGACACCCCATATATCATGGAAAATAAAAAATGTTTGAAACCACCAACCAGATCATAGTTGATATCAGGGTAGAGCCAGGTCATGGGAATTATATCATGCTTGAATTCGAAAAAAATACACATCGTATAATCCCATAAAACGCCCCTCAACCAGGGCTGTTGAACACTCACCTTGGGCCTCAAAATACATTGCCAATCTTAGACACCCTGCAAAAAATTAAATTCTTTGCTGGTTAGTAGATATTCCCATTGATACCAAAAGACTAAAGGATTAAAGTACCCATCAAAAATCATCTAAGTTGGGCCTCAAAATATGGCACTGCCATCCCTCCACCGTCCCGGGCGTCCCGGGCGTCCCGTCCTCCTTCCGCCGTTGCTCCAGCGCTTCGCCCTCCTGCACCGCCGCCAGATGCTCGGAGCGCAGCTGCTCCATGGCTGCGGCCATCCCTGTAGCATCTGCGGAGGCCTGGGCGAAGTCCGCCTCGCGACCTCGTTGCGAGCGCGGTGGGCGGAGGGTTTGCCCGGGAAAAATGGGGAAACATGTTGGAAACACTTGGAACATCTAGGGAAAAAATGGATAAAACCTGGAAACTCTGGCTATATGTCGCCATTTCAGGATGGCTATGGCCATGTTAAAGCTCCATTTTCCATGGATAAACCTCCATCAATCCTCTTATCTAATAATTACATAAATCAAACATTAAACAAAAAAAATAAACAGCTACTCAAAAATCATTATATAAATAACCCCTAAATAACCAACAACAGTGCCACCTCTGCCGTCGCCCAAGCTGCGCTTCACTTCCTCCGTATGAAGGCGCCTCATCTCGTCGAGCTCCTGGAATGGGAAAACCTACGGTTGAAACCATGGGTTTAAATCATGGATATCGCTGGGATGTTTATGGCTTTTTGAAAAATGACCATCAAACAAAGATGGGGATTCAATAGGAAAAATAAATTGGAATCCATCTGGATCATACATGTATACATAATATGTATATTTATATAATATATGTATATGTATAGTTATGTGTATATATACATATATATATGCGTGGATTCACTGTGCAACCTGAAGTATGGAGTGGTGAAGTGCCCCATCTTCAGGAAAGGCATCCATGACATGCCCCAATGTCCCTCACAGGTTCATTAGTTGGGCCCCTCATTGCATGGGTCAAGAACAACTTGTGTGGTCAAAAACCAGAAGTGAGTTGGTTCATAGTGTGCGCATGTCTCTCAAAACTGTGCTACAAACCCCGCAATGCGATGCTTGATACTCGACTTGAGCAAAATTGGTCGTCTCAGAGTTGGAATTTTGACCCCTACCTCCGCAATCCCTTTCCCCCAATATTATATACAGTACCCCCCCAGGTTTAGAATTGAATCTTTTCATTTGGGGCCCTGTATGCCGGATGTTTTATATTTGGGTGAAAGGATCACATTTCTGTACAGTACAAGGTAGTGCCCAATAGCTGGCGAAGTTGGTTTACGACTTGATGAACTAGTTCTCTAGGTGCTTCAAAAACAAATCCCATGAAATCCCATGAACAATCCTTCTGTTGAATTCTTCAATCTTCCATACCCAGATGCTCCGTGGTGGAATATATACCTACATATTTACCCCCCAAAAATGGCCCAGTCATGCACCCTCTGGTTATTTAACATAGCCATGGGAAATGGCCCATTTATGCCCATAGAAATAGATGGTAAAAACCGAACTTAATAGCATGGTGGATCTTTCCATGGCGAACTGTTAGTCATAACAGGGGTTGGTAACTGTCCCATTTTGGGTATATTGGACATCACCTTATAGTAGCCATTATAGACCATATACCTAATGGTTGGGTGATGTTCAATGGGGACATTTAATGACCCATGCATAACCAGATGGTAGCTGTGCATATTCCAGCACCATGGTGAGCTAATCTGGGATAAAATGTTCCATCCTCGCTGTGCTGCATGTCCATCTCCCGCAGATCGGAAGTCAGAGACGCCACCTGGAAGGCGCATTGGCAAAGGCCAGAAGATGGTGGCACGTGACCATCCCGAAAAAGGTCGTTTATGGTGGTTTATAATGATTGTTATATGTATATGTATATATGTATGTATATATATGTATATATATATATATGTATATACCATCCGGTTATGGAAAGATCCACCATGCTATTAATAGGTAAACCATCTATAAATGGGCATAAATGGGCCATTTCCCATGGCTATGTTAAATAACCAGAGGGTATATAATATGGATCTAACCATCCCAAAATTGTAATTTATGGTGATTCAAATTGGGATCTCACCAAACATTTGGATTTCTGATGATTTAAGAATGTTTAGCTATCAAAAATGATGACTCATGGTGATTTCAGGTTGTTTAAGCAACAACACCCCATTGGGGTTTGACATCAACGATTTTACCATAGGCAAAACAAGGTGGGCCAGAGAACCCAAAAGCAAGACGGCACACAGCACGCCTTTTCTTGAAAATCTTGGGGTGTGGCCAGCTGTGCTCTGCACGAAATCGACGTAAGATCTTTACTTAAACATCGTGCGCACTGATGGTATCAGGGGCCACGATTCACCACAGCATGCTGTGTCAGCTACGCCTACAGTCTTCTAGTCGCTATTTCTGTTAATGTAATTAACTCTATCCCATCTGTCTAGTCGCTATCTATTTCTGCGTTATCGTTTAGTTTGCTTCGCCGCAGAGGGAGCGAGCACGAAGCGTGGACGGACAGAACGAAATGAAAATTAAACGACAGAGGGAGCTGACCAAAAGAGCATGAAAACGAAGATATATATGAAGGTGACAGATGGCAAATGATCATGAAAAATGAGACATGATAAAAGATGGGTAAAGACTTCTCTGTACAAAAGCTTCTTTGCATAAAAGCTTCTGCAAGTAAAAGCTTCTGTGGGCAAGAACTTCTCTGTGTAAAGGTTTTTGGTGTAAAAGCTCTTGTGTGTAAAACCTTCTGTGTAAAACGCGCTCTGTGTGTAAAAGTTTCTGTTTGCGAAAGTTTCTTTGCGTACCAGCTTCTGTCTGTAAAAGCTCCTCTGTGTTAAGGTTTTGTTTGTGTAAAGCTTCTGTGTGCAAAAGCTTCTCTGTGTAAAAGACTTCTCTGTGTCAAAGCCTCTGAGTGTACAAGCTTCTCTGTGTAAAAGTTCCTCTGTGTAAAAGCTCCTCTGTGAAAAAGCCGCTCTGTGTAAAAGGCTTTTGTGTGTAAAAGCCTCTGTGTGTGCAAGCTTCTCTGTGTCAAGACTTCTTTGTGTAAAGATTTCTCTGTGTAAAAACTACTCTGTGTAAACGCTTCCGTGTAAACTCTTTCCTGTGTAAACGCCTCCGTGTGTAAAGACTTCTCTGTGTAAACCCGTCTGTGTGTAAAAGCTCCTTTGTTTAAAGTTTTTTTTGTGTTAAAAGCTTCTGTGTGTAAAACCTTCTGTGTGTAAAAGTTTCTGTGTGTAAAAGCTTCTGTGTGTAAAGGTTTCTGTGTGTAAAAGCTTCTGTGTATTAAAAAAAACCTTATGTAAAAGCTTCTGTGTAAAAAAAGCCCCCTGTGTGTACAAGCTTCGCTGCGTAAAAGCTGCTCTGTGTAAAAAATCTGTGCGCCGTAAAGTTGTCTGTTTGTAAAACCTCCTGTGTGTGTGTGAAAGCGTCTGTGTGTACAAGATTCTGTGTGCAAAAGCTCCTCTGTGCAAAGACTTCTCTGTGTACAAAGCTTCTGTGTGTGAAAGTTTCTGTGTGTAAAAGCTTTCCTGTGTAAAAGTTTTCTTGTGCAAAAGCTCCTGTGTGAAAAACTTCTCTGTGTAAAGGCTTTTTTATGTAAAAGCTTCTGTGTGTACAAGCTGCTCTGTGTTAAAGCTTCTGTGCGCCGAAAGAACGTCTATCTGTAACACCTTCTGCGTGTAAATCTCGTTTGTGTAAGGACTTCTCTCGTAAAAGCTCCTCTGTGTCAAGACTTCTTTGTGCGAAAGGCTTCTCTCTGTAAAAGCCTTTGTGTGTACAGGCTTCTCTGTCTCAAGACTTCTCTGTGTAAAGACTTCTGTGTGTAAAAGCTACTCTGTGCAAAAAAGCTTCTGTGCGTAAAGGCTTCTGTGTCAAGACTCCTCTGTGTCTCTGTAAACGCGTCTGTGTGTCAAAGTTTCTGTGTAAAGGCTTTTTTTGTGTAAAAGCTTCTCTGTGCATGTCCCATTTTTCAGCCTTTGCAAACCGTTTGACCGGTCTTGGGACCATTTGACCAGTCTTGGGTCCACAATTTTTTCAGGCCAATCGCAATGATGGCATTTGTCCTGAAAAAACCCGTGCCAACAGCTCTGCCGCAAACTATTTTCAAGGTTTCCTATCCGTCCAGCATGTTGTCTCGCTCCCTCCAGCGAAGCTCTCCGCAAGCTATTTCCACGGATTTGTCCCGTCCAGCATGCTGTCTCGCTCCCTCCCAGCAAGGCTCTCCGCAAGCTATTTCCACGGTTTCCTCTCCGTCCAGCACGCTGTCTCGCTCCCTTCCAGCGAAGCTCTCCGCTAGCTATTTCCACGGTTTCCTGTCCATCCAGCATGCTGTCTCCCTCCCTCCCAGCGACGCTCTCCGCAACCTATTTGCACGGTTTCCTCTCCGTCCAGCACGCTGTCTCGCTCCCGCCCAGCGAAGCTCTCCGCAAGCTATTTGCACGGTTTCCTCTCCGTCCAGCATGCTATCTCGCTTCCTCCCGGCGAAGCTCTCCGCAACCTATTTGCACGGTTTCCTCTCCGTCCAGCATGCTGTCTCGCTCCCTCCCAGCGAAGCTCTCCTTAACCTATTTCCACGGTTTCCTCTCCGTCCAGGATACTGTCTCGCTCCCTCCCAGCAAAGCTTTCCGCAAACTATTTGCACGGTTTTCTCTCCGTCCAGCATGCTGTCTCGCTCCCTCCCAGCGAAGCTTTCCGCAAGCTGTCTCGCTCCCTCCCAGCTCAGCAAGCTATTTCCACGGTTTCCTATCCGTCCAGCATGTTATCTCGCTCCCTCCCAGCGAAACTCTCCGCAAGCTATTTTCACACTTTCCTCCGTGCAGCATGCTGTCTCCCTCCCTCCCAGTGAAGCTCTCCGCAACCTATTTGCACGGTTTCTTCTCCGTCCAACATGCTGTCTCGCTCCCTCCCAGCGGACTTTCCCCAAGCTATTTCCACGGTTTTCTCTCCGTCCAGCATGCTGTCTCGCTCCCTCCCAGTGGAGCTCTCCGCAAGCTATTTTCACGGTTTCCTCTCCGTCCAGCATGCTGTCTCGCTCCCTCCCAGCGAAGCTCTCCGCAAGCTATTTGGACGGTTTCCTCTCCGTCCAGCATGCTATCTCGCTTCCTCCCAGCGAAGCTCTCCGAAACTATTTCCACGGTTTCCCATCCGTCCAGTTGTCTCGTTCCCTTCCAGCGAAGCTCCCCGCAAGCTATTTGCACGGTTTCCTCTCCGTCCAGCATGCTGTCTCATCCTCTCGCGCTTCCTCCCAGCAAAGCTCTCCGCAAGCTATTTCCACAGTTTTCGTCTCCGTGCAGCATGCTGTCTTGCTCCCCCCCAGCGAAGTTCCTCAAGCTATTTCCACGGCATCATCCCGTCCAGCATGCTGTCTCGCTCCCTTCAAGCGCAACTTTCCGCAAGCTATTTGCACGCTTTCTTCTCCGTCCAGCATGCTGTCTCGCTCCCTCCCACCGAAGTTTCCCCAAGCTATTTCCACGGTTTTGTCCCGTCCAGCATGCTGTCGCGCTTCCTCCCAGCACAGCTTTCCGTCCAGCATGCTGTCTCGCTCCCATCCAGCGCAGTTTCCCCAAGCTATTTTCCACGGTTTTGTCCCGTCCAGCATGCTGTCTCGCTCCCTCCCCGCGCAGTTTCCCGAAGCTATTTCCACGGTTTTGTCAAGCTATTTCCACGGTTTTGTCCCGTCCAGCATCCGGTCTCGCTCCCTCCCAGCGAAGTTTCCCCAAGCTATTTTCCACGGTTTTGTCCCGTCCAGCATCCGGTCTCGCTCCCTCCCAGCGAAGTTTCCCCAAGCTATTTCCACGGCTTCATCCCGTCCAGCATCCGGTCTC